>JAEMWC010000149.1:357500-520000 GCA_016490735.1 Pachyseris speciosa | reverse complement strand
AATTTATTTGAGAGGTGAGGAGCGATTTTTGAAGTTATCCTCGTTAACTCGTACATACGATACATGAAAACGTTGCATGTTTTTGTCACAGACATGCATAATTTTAAGATGAAATTCGACACGCGAAGGTGTCAATACACATGTTCACGAATGGTGCTCGTTCGTAACTTTATTTCGTTGAAACAGGGATTTCTTCGACCGTTCTTAGGATTTAATTTTACAATGTAACTCCTCCAAACTGGAAACACAAATGTGTGTAATTCGTTATGGTATGCAAATTTTCAGTTCTCACGCGCGTTATCTGTCAAGTCCATTTTTAATTCAATGTTTACTTTGCGCTATTTTTGGCCGAAGAGTGAAGATCATCTCGGCGACGTTTCTATCCAAATTATACACGTATTTCACTTCGGATGTTTCCTTGAAGTTTTACTACTGTTTCATCAAACGTTTATCAATTTATTTATTTCAAAGGCGAGGAGCGATTTTCAAAGTTGGCGTTTCCGTCCTCGTGGTTGATGAGCGGTTTTGTCGAATCTTGTTCGATCAATCGCGCCAGCCTTGAATACCTTACGCTTGCCAAGCGGCTACTGGCTAGCGACTACACTATTCGCCTACTTGTACACTGTGCATTTTCGTCGAAAAATAAGCCGCTTTCTCCAAATTTTGATCGCTTTTGATGACAGTGTTCGCAACGAACCACAGCGATCATGATTCGTTGCGCTTATGGACGAGCGGCCATATGAACGTAAATTTAGCATCGGAACTTTTATGCAGAAAAGCACAACGCTGTAACCTCGAAAGAAACTGAATGTCTTTTGACCTTGTTTTTTTTTTGTTTGTTTTTTTTTTATGCAGTATACGATATTTCCTTGAGAAGTACACGGCGTCCTCTTGACCGCGCTGTCCTTTAGCTGGAATTCGTTGCGTTGTTCGAACGGAAACTGCATACAGAACAACTGTGTTCTTTCCTCAAGAACTCGTAAGGTCGAATCGCGTACTCGATGAATAACAATAAAATTCTTCCTGCGAGAATCGAGTAACGAGGATCGAGTTGAGTTTCGAGTGAATCGAGTCTCAATTCTCGACTCGATCCTCGATACTCGATTCTCGCGAGGATCGAGTCGAGACTGTCAACTTACCTTTAAACGGTACTGTATGTGTGTATGTAAGCTTATGTATGTATGTATGTATGTATGTATGTATGTATGTATGTATGTATGTATGTATGTATGTATGTATGTATGTATGTAAGAAATCGAAGACGCAACAATTACCGCTGAAAAAAACGAAGATATCGTGTCAAGTTTGCAGCAAAGATTTAAGCTTAAGCTTTACTGAAGTTAGCGTGGTCGGTCGATAAGCGTAACAGCTAAGAATTTTATTGAAATTATTATCTATCATCGTCGGCAACAAATCCAAGGAATATTTAAGTTTTCGTATGAGCTTATTAGTTCTTGTTATGAAGTACACTAACTTCACTGTCAGGCAAGTTCGGAACAAATTTAAATATTTGCTTTGAGAAATTGAAGACTTCCAAAAAACGCGAAGAAATCGAAGTCTGAAGGTAACCATCGTAGAGGACCATAGGGAGGCTCTTCGACTGATCTAAGCTTTCTTAGGGACGTGCGAGCTGAAAATCTATTAAACTTTAGCTCCGCAGTTGATGCGGATCAACTCACCCAAAGAAACGCTTTCATGGATCAGGAACGTGACGAAGATCAAGGCTAACTGTGCATGCACTCGTTGTTGATCGGACATGATGAATGCTGTTGCTCTGCATTGTCTATCCTAAGTCAGCACTCCTGTCAACGTTTGTCGCTTGCGCATGCCTACATTGAGCTGTCGCGACGGTCGTCGCGACGGTCTCCCGACGGGATTCGCGACGGCCGACGGTCGTCGTGACGTATGTGACGCAGCGATAGCCTCCCACAGGCTACGCAGCAATTTCGCGCCATTTTTCACTGCACCAACGCGCCTGAAAAATGTTTAACCAGCGGACTACTCCACTGCAAGTAGTTACGTTATGCATGCGTAAGGTCACAATTCAAGTACTAACGGGTAAAGGAAAACAAAATCTAGCCTGTTCCAGCCTCTCAGATATTTGGGGCCAGCGAAGAGCGAAACGCGAAATTTTCTTCGCTCGTTCTCGCGCCGTCGCCCCAAACATCTGAGAGCCTGGCACAGGCTGAGAAAAATCATACAGTGAAAACGTAAAGCTTGTGGGATGTGGCTGGAGTGACAAAGATACCTCTCAAATTAATGTGATCTGGTAAGCTAAAGCCACTCTAAGGGCACTAAGGCCACAAGGTAGCGGGCATTACCCCTTAAATCTACCAAAGCAAAGACTGAGCCCAAGCATTAGCAGCCATGGCCAGTTGTTTCGGCCTTGTTAGGACAGTTTTTCACAATCATCAACTGGATACTTCAATTAGTTATAATGTGACTCCTTGGTTCAAACCATTTACGATTTTGGATACATATATGTGAAAAGGTTGATAACTATTTCCGACAGATTTCTTTCAGTTCGGCGTTAAAAGACACAAGTGAAGTCGAGTTAAGGTGATTCCTCTCAATTACATGGCGCATCCTTACTGCGCATAATTTATGGCGTCATTTAGCGCGCGCTCGTGCGCGCGTACACTAGAAACATTGCGAATTTGCCTTGACACTGAACTTTTTCAGCTGAAATTTTGCCTTTGTCGTCGTGTTGTAAAGAAACGAGCACGGTGACCCCCTTTTTTATTGGTGTAATGTACTTGTAATAGGCACACGAAAAACATATTTTAAGGAGAAAAAAAGTTTAATAGTACAAGTTGGATTATTTATATATAAATGGGGTGAAACTCTGCGTTTGGAGCCAGGAAGGAGTTTGAGATGATAACGAAGTGGTCCAATTTCCTCACAATATTTGCAAGATCGGGCAATTTGAAATAACAATGCTAAAAGAATATAGCCCAGAAAAACAATTAGGCTCTAGTTTTCACTACTATTCAGAGTTTTTGCTACATAATAACAGCTTTCTTCAGTTGTTCATGCTTCGAACATTTCTCGCACAACTGAGCAAAAGAACTTAGAACAATGAGTATACAGGGCTAAACAAGCACGGTGACCCCATCTTTTTATTGCATTTTTTCAATGTCCTATGCATGACTATCAATTGTGCCAATTCTGAAAAAAATCTTAATAACACATCCTTTTCAGGGGAATTACCTTAATTACATTGGTTTCTAAGTACTAAGAAATTTCGGTAAAGTATAACCCAAGGAGAAGTGTTGACTGTTAAAGCGGCATTTTTGAAGGTTGCAATAGAGTTGCCATCACCGTTTCTTGAATTGCTAACTCAGGCAGAAGTTCAATTCATTTCGGAATTTACCAAAGGAGCGAAAACAGCGTGTTAAAATTCTAACTAGCGTTCTTTTGCGTTCTCTGACTATTAAACAGCCTGTTCATTTTACAACCCAACCACAAATTTTGGATCTTGTCTGCGAGAATAGGTAAGCGTCGTTTTTAAGCCCATATTTGTTGCTTTCCTCTTTTTGTATAGGGAAGTTGTAAGCATGTGTATTTAGTACTTGGAATCCCGAAGAGTGGGGTGGGGAGGGTAGGCCGGGGTGGCGGTGTTCATGGGGTGAACACAGCCGAGTATACGAGTGTGATCATCAAAACCAAGTATCCTGGAACAATGCTGCCCCCCATGGATTCAACCACCTCGCAGCTAGGTTCCGGTTTGTAAGGTGTCGTGATCACTGGCTTCTTTTCCAGTCTAGATGTACCACCGCGACCCTGCAAAAAAAAAATAAAAATAAAAAAAATAAAAACAACAACAACAACAAAAATGGTAAATAAATGAACGAACGAACGAACGAATGAACGACCGACCGACCGACCGACCGAATGGTAATGGATTTATATACGGCACATATCACATAGTTTCATGGCGGGTTACATTCTTCTCTAGGGTGAGCTAGGACGTCAGCCTGTAAAGGCGCCTCCAGCAGCCGCTATCAGTCCATATTTGATCTCACCCACCCACCCAACACATGACTGTCAAAAATGAATGACGCACGAACAGACGATTGAATGAATGAATGAATGAACAAACGAGCAAACGAACGAACGAATGAACGAAAGAACGTAAGAATGAGAAAGTGAGTGAGTGAGCGAATGAATCAATTGGTAACCGCTTCTTCTTTTTAACATTTTTCCTCCTCAAATCAAGTCTACCTTAGAATGGGTTTTATTGGCGATTATGTCGGCACTCGCTGCTAATCTACTGCGATTAATTTCGCATATACTCTAGAATACGTTGAGGTAAAGGGGTACTAAGAATTCATTCAGTAGTAACAGGCAAGTAAGGCCTTATTTTTGTTTTTAGAATTGTCGATTCAGTTCGGGACTTTCAAGTAGTCAACAATCATCAGTTTTCTGAAGGTGAATACTTTTGTGAGGCGGGGAGGGGAGAGACAAATTTTTGTCAGTCACATCTTAGATGAATTAGTTAACGCAAAGACAAAGATGGGAATAATAGCAGTGATTTCCGTTGTTGCCGTCTCTGTATTTTATAAGAATGCTTTGTTGACGTGGTGGCCATTTTGAATGTTTAAATACAGTGGAATCACTATTTAACGAAGTGCCAGGGGACTAGGCAAATTTTGTTCGTTATTTCGAGCGTTAGTTATATCGAAGACTTTGTTATATACGGTTCGTTAAATCGATGTTGCACTGTACGTAGATCAATGTATGTGAAGCGTAGTGCTCGCAGCTCGTTGCGTGAGCGAGTGTTCTAATAAAATTTCATTAAAAAAAAAAAAAGCGATCCTGCCCCCACCCATGCACAGTCTTTCGGTGCCAGATCTCGTATCCAATGACCACTATATACTAGCAAAACAGAGGTGTAAATAAACCAGGTTAACTTTACTCGCACTGACATGATCTTAGAGTCCTTTTGCACGTGAAACAGATATTTGCTCATCCCTAGTCTACCAGCAGTCCCTTAGTTTTATTGGTTTTGGTTTTCGTTTTACGGCTTTTAATGGGTACAGGCACGAACGGGACTCCTAGGTCCCATGCAAGATGCCCTCCCTACCCATTCCCACAACCCATGAAGGTTGACCACACCACCGGGGTCTACGTCCCCTTCTCTTTTCGCACAGTGGTGTTGTTTCTTTAACGTCCCACAAGAACAGATCAGAGAGAGGGCTGTAAGACGGTTTTTCGTCCTTATCCGAGAAAACTAGAAAGTCTAACCGTACAAAGGCGGCACTTTCTCCTCAATTATTTAAAGACCCTGAGCGTTGGTTCGGCCGGGGTTTGAACCCTCGACCTCCCGCACAGTAGTCCGGTGCTCTACCAACTGAGCTAACCGGTCAGCGGTTACTGGGGATAGTAAAGCGAGACAAACACGCAATCGCGCGCGTCTCCTCGCGGGGGGAAATTTGGGGGGGCGCTGCGTGTTTCGCTCGTTTTACTACCCCCCCCAAAATAAGGGCCTACTGGTAGCCTACTCATCCCCGATAGTAAAATATCCAGAGTCCCTCCCCTCCCCTCCCTGATTTAGAACCCAGATTTCTAAATATTGATCAGGAAGTCCGAAACACTTTTATTATATGAATAAGTTCAAGTTGGCAACAAAAGATAACCACATCTTTACACTGTCAGTGATCAGGGTAATCAGTGGAAGTCTGACCATTTTCGCTGTTTCAGGGAGGTTTGAATCCCCTCCGCGCGGATAATTAAACTACTCCTGTCTCCTTCTATCCCATCATTTTTTTATATTTTATTTTGGATCATGGGATAAAATTAGGTAACCTCTAACGACGAGCAGGATTATATTTATTACCGGGATTGGCTGACCAGCGCGTCCCACGCAGGTGGCTTTGGCCTGATCCGAATCACGGTAGGCATCCTTTAGTCCTTTGTTCACCTTCTCAGTCCAGAAGCTCGGGTTGTTTCGTAAACCGTGCTTGTTTCTTTAACAAGAACGATAAGATGTAAATAATAAATGAGCAAGAACAGGGCATACATGTAGCAAACTGTTCTTAAGAGCCGTTTCTATACATAATAACACACAAGCTGGTAAAACTTAAATCTCTACCAACGGATAAAAAGTGACTGACTTAAAGGGACCTCCACTCTTACAACAAATTCACGCTAAATTGTTGAAAATATATTACTAGGTTCCAAATATTGTTTGAAACGTGGATATAACATTTAAAATTTAAACTTTCCTGGGCGCGGCAATTTTGGATTTGACGACGTGTAATGGTTTCAGATATTCCCAGGAAGCAAATGAAGCAGAAAATGCCTTGTGTTAAACAATAGGGCAAGAATTACACGTCATCAAATCCTAAATGGCCGCTCCCGGGAAATTTAAAAGCGAAAATAGGCGATGATGATATCCATTTTATTTTTTATACACTTAAAGTGCTACTGAGACGAAAATCAGTTGGTTTTTTCACGATTTTGTATTCTACGTTGAAGACTAGACCCCTAAAGTTGACCAAAAAATGCGTCAACGGTTAACTTGATGCTGGTTTACATCTGTAAAGGATGCACGAAATTGTGCAAATAACGTCCGCCCGCCATTACTGAAACTACAACTACTCGAACCCACAATTTTTGTCAAGCGGCGTTCCCTCCGTGACGTCATCTTATCATCCAGCGAGGTCTTCCAGTCGCACGTTTTCAGTAAACAGAGTAAAACGAAGTATTTTCTTATTCAAGTTCTTCGTCTTTTTCGTCAGAGGACGGTTCGGAGTTGAGTTCAGACAGGAACAGTTCGATTTTATAGAGGAAAGTGAGGCTAGCTTCGTTGCCTATGACAAAGATTTAGAGCCGCTTGCAGCTCAAGAAGAAGCTGCCGCCTACGAGGCAAATATGGCTCTTGAAGTAGAGCGGGAACTCGAGTTCCAAAGGCACTTTACGGGAGAAGTAGACATGGGTTTGTCTGACACAACACGCTTTTTCTTGCGTATATGCATATATGCGCAAACAAGAACAATGGGACGTGAAATAACTTGTTTGTGGCTTTTGTTTGCATATGGAGCTTTGTACTTCTAGCAAGATGAATGAATTACACTGCTATGTCTTTGTTAACACGCTAGATTTCTTAACGGGTTTCATACTTACTGCATTGCATTGCACGGAGAATCGTTTTGCTTTTACCATTGAAGCCAGTATTTGCGGTGCTATGGAACTAAAATATAATTCCTCTTATAATTTACACATATTCTCATCGATAAAAGTGCTTTTCAGGTTCCACAGAAGTTTGATGGAGGCGTAATGTTTATTTTCATGGGCACCCAACGAGCCAAATCGATGAAAAGCTGTAGAAAGGCATTTTTAAGTATCTTATGGTGTTTAAAGTCTGTTTAAAGCTTATTTTCACAAGCTAGAAGAAGTTCATCTATTCGGATTCCCAAGCTGAAACTTTAGTTGCCCGAGCTGACGTTTTTGACTGCCAAAAACAACAATTACGACCTTTCCGAAAACCTCAGGGGCTATGATTTGCCCTGAATTGCGAATCTTTTAGGCCACCTTTTAGATACGAAAATCTGAGTGCACTCTTAAATCGACGCCGAAAGCCCAAGGCGAATTACCCTCCACCGAACAGATATTTACCGAAACTTGTCGTTGGGTGCCCCTGTATTTTGATCGATCAGTTGGCGCTTCTCGCTTGAGTCAGCTTCTCGAAAATCGACAAGTTGCCATTTCAGTTCAGACATAATTTTCAAGCTCGCGCTAAGACTCCTTCGACCATCTTAGTGTTTCCATCGTGTTGATCAACACAAACGACCACAAAGGAAATCTCACGACGTGTCGGAACTTACGTGAACTCAATTCTGTTTATACACTAGAGAATTCTCATCTGATTAGTTTTCGTATTTCACGATGCGATTAATGTCTTGCAAAAATTTGCCAGACATGCTTCGTAATCTTTGTATTTGTTGAGATGAAAATAAAACTATATAAGTTTAAAAGTTTCACTGTTTTGCCGCTAGTCTGAAAGTTGACCTAGCAAGATTTATTCCCACGCATGGGAAACGAGTGAAGATTCAAACTCGAATACAAGCTAAAACTTCTTCGAAACAACCTTTCATTCCTGAAATGAAATGAGCAGACATTGAGAAGTTCCTTGGGGTTGAAGTTGGAGCCGCGAGTGCGAACGAAGGCTTTCCACTTGGCCAGTTTATAATTGTTCTTTGGCGTACGCAAAGAGATTCCAATTCGCGGATTTGACTTGTTGGCGCAGTCCTGTACAACACAGCGACAAGCTGGCATATCTGCCTCACAAGGTTTTACAAACGATGAGCATATAAACAGGAATATCCTTTTTTTCCATGCATGGAGCTGTCACTTCCTCTCAGAGCACTTTGGTTCGGATGATAAGATGACGTCACGGAGTGCGGGCCCCAAGCCTTTGGTCTTGCTCGCGCAATATTTGGTTTGAGTAATGGCGGACACTCGTTCGCGAGAAACAGGCATCGAAAAAGCGGACTTCCATTACGAATTTCGAACTCAAATTTGGAATGCATAATTAGTAGCCTTCAGAGATTACGAAAAGCAACAAACAAGATAGACTCAAAATTTCGTCTCAGTAGCACTTTAAATGTTATATCCACGTTTTAATTATTGCCTACAATTTAGTCAATTTGTTGTATATGAAGTACATTACTTGATATATTTCTCATGCCATTTCCGCCATGCTGGCCAGTCACTTGAAACGCACTTTGTTAAGTTCATTTTGGGGTAATACATGAGAAATGACAAGCACATCTCGTCTTCTGTACTAGGACCTCCCTGAAAACAAGAATGCAATTACATTTGACTTTACCGATTAATATTGTTTTTCATGCTAATGAAGTTTGAATACTGTTTACTATTGCTGTTTAGTAGTAGGTCAGAAATTTTGCTTAGGCCGAGGTTAGGTAAATGAAAACAAGAAAAGCCCTGGGCTATCGTTATATCAGGGTCGTCATTGATGAGGTGTAACGGCATTCTATGCCTTGATTCCCCGGACATTCCCATTGCGCGATGTTATTTTTTATTTATGACATACTTTTTAGCTGATACTGATTTCGCACATGATGGGAAGTAGTTATAGCTCCGGCCCAAACCCCGCTTTAAGCCCCAGCTAAGCAGGAAATGTTTGGTGACCAAATATTTTGATGTTTGAAGTCCTGGCCAAACGGTTAAAGCGTGTTTGATCACACAGATATCTAACAACCAGACGCAAGGAGTTATGAACCACAAAATTACACAGCGTACCTCTGTCACTGTTTCACTCTGCGCAAGAGTCATGTTTAGAATTCAGTCAATATAGCGAAATGTGCTTTGATCCAAAGGCAATGTATACCGACTATAATTCTACTTGGAGTGTTAGATTAAGATGGAAAAAGAGAAAAAAGGAGCTGCTTTCGTTTTGCTTTGCTTGCGCTTCAATTGTGACTTTTCGGGACGCCAGTCCCTTCAGTAGGGAAACGGACCCTTCTAGCACAAGTTTTGCCTAATTTAAGTTTTGTCCAGGGTTGAAGGAGGTAAGAAATTTGGTAAGAGGTTTACTCACATATGTACCCAAGTTTCTTCCCCTGGTGTCATAAACGCAGACGTTGATCAAGGAGTCGCCCTGTTGAAATAAAAAAAAGTGACCAGACACCTAATATTCAGAAATACAGGGATTAGACTGTCTAGTAATCGGCGTCCCTAACCAAAATGTACTTAAGTTGACGTAAAAAAGGTAAAGAAACTTTATTTATACACGATAAAGATTTAAAGAAACAAACTTGTGGGGCCGTGTGGGAGAAATGTTGAGGCATTTAATAGATAAAAATTAACACCCGAAGACGTTTATTAGAAACTGTCTGCCTCACAGGAAGAAAAAAAAGCGTTACGGGTGCATAAAGATCATTATAATTTTAAAACAATCGAATGCTCCAGGTTTTCAAGTGAGGGGAGAGGACTAACTCTATAATTCTGTTTGATCCATAAGCTTTGTTCAGCAGTTAAAATATTTTATTAACTAAAAAAATTAAGTGATACCCTTTTCTACACATTTCAACCCTATTCAAGCACTTAGAGAAAAGGGTTATTGAGAAAATTAACTTTGTAATCACACTTGACGTAATTTGTAAACTGAAGATAGAGTCAGTAATCATAACTTTGGTTCATTATTAGCTTACTGCCACGAAATCGGATTCTCTGAATGTACCGAAATTCCTCTTTCGATTGTCGTTACGGCGACCAACAAATTCATTTGCCACTTCAGCAAGGCAAAGTTTGCCAATTCTGTTTTTGTCAGTGTTTAGTACTGTAAGATTACAGAACCTTTCATGGGTCTTTTCTTTGAGCCTTTCTTGAGTAACTCTTCAAGAGTAACTTTCACAGACAACATAGAAAACTTTAAAACGCGCCTTATCTCTAGAAGTTACCCTAACTGAGAAAATGGTGGAACAGATACTCTCAGAAGTTAACTATGCGGACAGAAAAACAGCTCTAACACAGAAACAGAGAACGCGCAAGAAGCTTCTACCCTTCGCGACGCATTTTAAACCATCGTTACCACGTTTGAAATACATACTAATAAACAACTGGCATCTAATACGAGAAAGACCCTTACTCAGAGAGATATTCAAGGAACCTCCCTTTATTTCGTATAGAAAAGGAAAATCGTTTAAAGATATGCTTGTTTTACACAATGAACCCACAGCAAGAGTCGCGTTGGTCTGTCAACCTCATCTTAATCACCAACAGAAGACTACAACTAAGTGTATGAATTGTAAAGATGGTGGTTTTAAAATTTATTCCATCAGACAGGATCGAAAGGAAATAATCATACATTTGGATGTTCCAGGAGGTCCGCTACCTTTAGCCAAGCACTATTATCCCGTGAAAGTACCTTTTTTGGATATGTCCTTCATTTAATTTTATATTTTTTTCCAGAAAAAGTGGGGTGAGGCTGGCCCCTCACCCTGCGCGGTCCCTGTTAAGTAAGTTTTTGAAGCTTCATTCGTCGAAGACTGTTGATTTGTAGGGGGTGGGCTGGGTCAGGGAATTGGAAGTGAGGGAGGGAGGTGAAGGGGTACAAATAGAAAAACACTTTCCTTGACTCGCAATTCCTACGAGCTGCTAATGTTTCTCGTACTGACGCTCTGCAAACTAACCGTCACGATTTCATTAACCGCATACCTTTTGTCGTTACATATAACCAGCACTTCCTCACTTGTATAATATATTACGCAAACATTTTAACCTATTACTTTCTTCCAATCGTTGCAGGGACGTTTTTAAACACCCACCTATCGTCGCTTATAGACGCACTTCTAACCCTCGGGACGTTTTAGTTAAGGCAAAACTACCTGCTGTCACGGCTCCTAACGGTACTAATTTACCACCAGGCTCTTTCCGCTGTGGACAAGATTGCGCCACTTGTCCTTACATTACTAACGGTCTTAATCACTATACATTTTATTCCATGGGCGTAACCCGTAACATTACTTCACACATAACCTGTAACACCAAAAATTTAATGTACATGATACAATGTAACCGCTGCCATTTACAATACATAGGTGAAACTAAGCGACGTCTCAAAGACAGATTCAACGAACACAGACGCCCAGTCGACAAAACTAACATTAAATCCAAACCTACCACTGTTTCCGAACATTTCTCTCAAATCCTAACCACTGCCACACTGATATGCAGCTTATCCCACCTGAACTAATCCACTCCTCACGTGATTCAATCAGAAAAGCCAGAGATTCATTTCTTATAGATTTCGCGGGGACTTTAGAGCCCCATGGTTTAAATAGACGTTATGAATTGTAATTTAGAAAGGTTTTAAAATGGTGTTTTACTTTATTTAATTAATTAATATAATTTTTTTTAACGGTTTTTTGCATCATCATGTAAACGTCATTTCCGCCCCTCCCATGTATTGCGACATCCTCTAAAATATAATATTGTTATTTCATTTTTATAATTTAGTATCATCTAAACCTGAAGAAGGCTGAAGGCCGGTTTGGCCAGGCGAAATATTGTTCTCAAATATATTACGTTGTATCAACCTTGCAGTAGTCTTTGGACTTCTAATCGTCTATTTTCAAGTTTGGTTGATTAGATCTCCTGTGAGATTCAACGTACAAGCAAAGCAGGATCTTCGTTCACGGTTTTTGCAGTTTTTCAAGTTTTTATACAAATAGATAACCTAGTGTTTATTCTGGTAGTTATTTCGTAATCTTCTTACCGGAGCAATGTTGATCTCTTTATTCAGTGTCAAATATTCCTGTAAATGGAATGAATAAAAATCGGGTGAATTTTTGCTTTGAATTTCTCCAAGAATTATTAATGCTTTGAGAAGCTATATCAGCTCAGCAGCGTAGTAACGTATCAGACTAGAGGAAGAGTGTCTCATAGGGATATCAAAACACCTCGAAGACGGTTAAAAAAAACTGGGCTGCGCCTCCGTCGCTTTTGTTCTTTCCCAGTTCTCAGTGTTTGGAAATCTTCTGTCGAAGATTTTCCCTTGTGTTTGATATATTAGCTTATATTACGTCAGGAGTGCACGTTCCTCACAAAAACATTGAATTTAGTCATTTCACACTGTTGTTTTACAGAGGAAAATTAAAAAATATAGCCGGAAAAATTGTCTATTTTTGCTTAATACCCTTTTGTGGCGCTCTCGTTGCCGTCGCCATTGCTGATTCGATCGTAATGTTATACCTGTAAAGTGCTGATTTTGAGCTGTGAAAAACTTACTTGAAAGTTAAAGTCATAATGATCATCTCTTGCTATCTCAGGCAGCTCTACGCCATCTCTGATGTGTCGGATGTAGGTTTTGCGGCCTTTAAAAAAATAAAAATAAATTATCATTCGTTTTCCAAATGCTTGGGCCAGACTGAAAAAGCATGCAAAAAGTCAAAGTCATCCTGTTTGAAAGGGGCACTCTCTCGCACAATCTTCAACGAAGCCGTCTTAACTGGGTTGTCCGGTTATACCCCTCGTCCCCTTATGAGATCTGTGTGGTGAGGTACGTAAATATCAGTATTAAGTGAAACCCAGGGGGCCTTCTGAGATCAAATCTCTTATCGTTTACTAAGTTTCCTGTACGAGCTGTAATAGTAAGCTCCTTTGTAGCCGTTTTCTCCTGGTAATATTTGTTACTTTGACGAAAGCGCCTGACACCTCGTTACATGCATCCGTAAGCGACGAGGAGTGAATCACAGAGGAAAATAGTTTTAGATAAAAGTCCCTAACGTTTGAGCCTCAATGTGGTAGTGAAAAATGTCAAACTACAGTTACATGAGTATTCTACAATTACAGTTTGCCTTTATTACAAATGAACTGTTCACCTGCTAAATGCGTGTGTAACACTGGAGCAAATATATTGATTCCTCCCCCTGGCAACTTGGATCCTTTAAAGGCCTGTTTGTGAGAAAGAAGAACGGTATTGCTTGATATTGGAAGGTACTGTGGCTTCGCCAGATTCGTCTTGATGTTTTTAAAGATAGGCAGTTATATTGCAACAATCTATGTGTAGTACGAGGTCTGTAAGTACAGTTAGGTGATACCCAGATCTGATCTCAGGACGATGAAGTTATTAGAGAGATAAGTTAAGGACGAAGTTTACGGCAGACATTAAACATATATTGGGCGGTATTGCTGTTTCTACACCAGGAAGAAGGATTTGACGTTTGGAGGGAACGCGAGAAACTTTATCGCCTTTTCGTTATCGTTTCATGAATATTTTGAGTTTATTTATTTCCTCTGAAATGAATTGCCAATGAACTGTTAATTTGGCAAAAATAGGATGAACGCATACACAAATTAAAACAGGTCAAACTCGTGTAGTCCACAAGAAAAATTCCTTCGCTTCGCATGCCATGTCGACGCAACAAAATGGACTGGTTTCCAGTCCTTTTAGGGAACGTGAAGTAAACTTTGCTGTGTGCCCTTGTGTAGTTTGCGATCAGGGTACCCAAGGAGAATTTCTAAACAAACACCTGTGAAGAAACGAAAACTGCATCTGGCCTGACGAACTGCGCTTCTTTATATTATAATCAAGTTACAATGTCTTCCATACCTCTTTGGTGCAGTTAGCACTACAGAAGCCGCTGGTTTCCCAATCCTTCTGTCCTGGAGGAATCGTCATATAATGAGACACGGCTGCTCCAATCTGAATTACACCCGCGTCGTACTTTCTCAGTTGTTTGGTGTAGTAAAACCGTAGTCCAGAACTGTCAATCATTCCTAAAATGAAAACGCAAAGTGACCATCAGTAACCCTAATGAGATGTGTGTGTATGTGTGTGCGCGCGCGCGCGCGTGTTTGGGGAGGGGGGAGGGGTGAATAGCGTTGTTCACCTCATTAAAAGTAAGTTAATATAAGTGCCTGACTGATGGAAGACCAGCTCATGACTTTCCACACGGTGATCAAGTGCTCCAGTTGGCATCGTCATGAAGATTTGAGGCGAACAAGCCTATTTATTACGTCCATACGTGACACGAGTCTAGTATACCGCTGGGATATGTGGGGAAGATACTTCCTGCTTGAAAGGTTAGGATTTTAGAGTTAAGGCACTGAGACTGGAACTGGGTGATTAAACATAATGAAAGGTAATGATGATGATGATGATGATGATGATGATGATGGTAATGATGATGATGATGATGATGATGGTAATGATGATGATGGTAATGATGATGACGATGATGATGGTAATAATGATGATGATGATGGTAATGATGATGATGATGATGATGGTAATGATGATGATGGTAATGATGGTGATGATGATAATGATGATGATGATGATGATGGTAATGATGATGATGATGATGGTAATGATGATGATGGTAATGATGATGATGATGATGATGATGATGGTAATGATGATGATGATGATGATGACGATGATGATGGTTATGATGATGATGATGATGGTAATGATGATGATGATGATGATGATGGTAATGATGATGATGATGATGATGATGGTGATGATGATGATGGTAATGATGGTGATGATGATAATGATGATGATGATGATGGTAATGATGATGATGATGGTAATGATGATGATGATGATGGTAATGATGATGATGACGATGATGATAATGATGATGGTGATGATGATGATGATGGTAATGATGGTGATGATGATGATGATGATGATGATGATGGTAATGATGATGATGATGATGATAATGATGATGGTGATGATGATGGTAATGATGGTGATGGTGATGATGATGATGATGATGATGGTAATGATGATGATGATGGTAATGATGATGATGGTAATGATGGTGATGATGATGGTGATGATGATGATGGTAATGATGATGATGATGATGATGATGATAATGATGATGGTGATGATGATGATGGTAATGATGGTGATGGTGATGATGATGATGATGATGATGGTAATGATGATGATGATGATGGTAATGATGATGATGGTAATGATGGTGATGATGATGATGATGATGATGATGGTAATGATGATGATGATGATGATGATGGTAATGATGATGATGATGGTAATGATGATGATGATGATGGTAATAATGATGATGATGATGATGATGATGGTAATGATGATGGTAATGATGATGATGATGATGGTAATGATGATGGTAATGATGATGATGATGATGATGGTAATGATGGTAATGATGGTGATGATGATGATGATGATGATGATGGTAATGATGATGATGATGATGATGGTAATGATGATGGTAATGATGATAGTAATGATGATGATGATGATGATGATCACTTTAAGGAGTTAAAGAGAAGTCTTGATGTCAGCGGAAACACATTTTCTCAACTGAAATCTTAGGAGACGGGGTTTGAACGAAGCACTCATGTCTTGGAATTACCTTCCAAATTCTTGGGGTTGTCGTAATGTATCTCCAGTATAACAACCTTTGGACTGTCAGGTTTTCCAATGGGAAAACCAGCGTGCTCTGGATAATAAAATTCCTAAATAAATTCGAGATCGTTGGTTAATTCAGGGATAATAAAAAGAAGCAAGTAAACAATCAAATATTGTAAATGGAGCAAAGCATGTTAAGAATCCCAACTGGCTGCTGGAGGGCGCGCACCAGTTGGCTATTTTATAAGCGTGGTCGGGGATTTAAACTCGTGGCTATCGTGAGCCAAATGAAGCGAGTGGCCAGAACGGGAATTAAACCCCATGACCTCGGGATTAAATTAGAAGCCCAGCACCCTGATAACTCAATCATGTAATGTATATAAAAAAGAAATCAATGTTAATGATATCTGTGGTATACAGTAAGGAAATCAAGGTAATGGCCTGATGCAAAGTAAGCGATGAGTGGATCGAGTGCGGTTTTCTGGTTGCCTGTAAATGCATCCTAGATTCCAGCGTTGTGGAGATCGGTTACGTGGGTTTAAATTCCTTTCATCTTATCCTCGTGGCCTGGCTGAATTGTAAACCGCCATGAAAATATGTGATATGTGCGGTATATAAATCCATTACCATTGCCATTATCATTTCTTAGAGATTTAATGCCTTCTTAATTTCGTATTAGCCAGATGGGTAAACGGATTTCTGACTGCGAAATCAATAGGAAATAACAGTACTCCCGCTTTCAAAAAATGACCATATTAAAACTATATTCAATTTTTTTGAGTCCCTTGCTCTCGATTTTCTGCACGAGGCCATTTTGAAGTATCGAGTTCTCCTTCATGGCTACTAAAGCCTACGTAAAGCAAATTTAATTTTCGCTCTCTTGCAAAGTCTTGAAATGGTTCTTCGCCGGTCATTTTAATGTTCACTATGTGTTTCTTACAAATTATCTACCTACTTTTCCACCAATAGCCCAAGCAGCAATCGTTGATAGTCCAGCACAGTTTTCGATCGCAGGAGGCATGTTAGAGCCATAGCAGACTCCCGTGTAGTTCAAATGGTGTTTTGGGAAGTCATCACTACATTCGTACAGCAACATGTGATGAACAACGCCCTCGTAGCCTGGCTGAATAACTGGCTCAAACTGAAAACGAGCAGGATTGAAAACTTTGAAATTCAAACTTCTAGAGTAGGAAGAACCAGTGAATAGTCGGATGTTTGCAGGCTATAAAGATAGAACTGTTATAAAGATAGAACTGTTCCGTACGAGTTCCATAAATTGGTACCAAAGTCACGTGACGTGAGAATTACGTCATTACTTCTCAGCTTTTCGCCATCTTGGATTTCTCGATTTCGCCAAAACATCAGAATACCACGCAGTAAAATAAAATTTAAAACAACCAATTTATCAATAAGAGAAACATTAAAACAATTTAATATTTACGATGATAAAAACTGAAGTGTTTACGTCAATGAAAAATCAAAATTTCCAAAAATTTTCCAACGTTCAAATGTTGTAGCCATAATTATAACAACATCAGATCTTCGCAGGAAATTCAATTTGAAAATAAATTGCTCTGTGAAAACGCCATGACAGGAATATCGGGCAGTTGTACGCTCCTGGTGGCGGACTCCTGAAGGGGTTTAATATTTTTGTCCGCATTAAGAAGTGAAAATTTGAAACCCAAGCCATGGAGGGAGGTGATGTGTTGAGAGAAATCCTACCTTGATAATATGGTGTGTTTCATTTACTTTGGGCACTTCAAACGTTCTACACAGGTAACTGGTTGCTCTTTTTGGGATGGCAGTCTAAAGAGAATATAAACTCTTGTTATTAGGCCATCGTAGCTTGATTAGAAATAAATTAAATACCAATAAATAAATAAAAGAATAAATAAATAGGTAAATAATAAATAAATAAATAAATAAATAAATATGCCGCATCGTAACCTATGGATTAATTTTTGCGCGATTTTATTGGCTAGTTTGGATCACGTGGTGCAAATATCAGGCATTAGTATATACCACAGAAGTAAATAGTGCTTTTCGCGCGCTCTGATTGGTTAACTCGGAGGTGATTAGCAAAGTACTATTCGCCTCCAAGCAGCCGGCGCCCGAGATTTTAAAATTTCCGACCGCTTGCCGGTATATTGTCACACATAAAGTTATATTTTGGTCCGCTAGTTATTCAGCTTGTGTGGTATATACTAAAACAATTATTCACCTCAGAGTCGGTGAAAGTGGTGCATATTCACCTCGCCGCTTCGCGGCTCGGTACATATCCACTACTATGCACCTTCATTTCGGTGAATAATTGTTAAATATACCTCTTGCGCGTCGATATATGTTGTCCGATTTTTCGATCGCAAGAAAAGACAAACATAGCCAGTCTTTTTATAGATTCTTCAATTTCAAATGGAAGAATCCAATAACAATTTGAATAAAATAAACTCAAGCAAACAATGCAGTTGTTTACGTCATTCGCAATCGTCGTCAAATCACTTTTTTCTCTCAATATTTTCAACTTTCAAAACCTCTTTCCGCGGCTGGTATATCGAAAGATAATGTTCTTGGCTGATATATTGTCCTCAAAGTTTCACAGTTGCCCTAGAAGCTTCGCGTCTCGACCAACCGTTCGTTTTTCGGACAATCTACCAGCCGCGGACATGATCCTCCGATATACCAGCCGCCGAAAGAGGTTTATTTACTAATTATTTTCAGTTGCACATTAAAAATGGCCGTTTTTATACTAGAGACGCAGAATCCGTCTGGGACGAACTTGGGCAAACATTTGTAGTGCGTCTGCTTAGTTCGACTAGTATAAAGACGGGCACAAGACGCATTATGCGTCAAGACGAACTATCTTGTTTGGTGAGTCTCTCAAGACGGACTAAAGCGGATAGTTCGTCTAGACGCATAACGCGTCTTGTTCCCGTCTTTATACTAGTCGAACTAAGCAGACGCACTACAAATGTTTGTCCAAGTTTGTCCCAAACGGATTATGAGTCTCATGTGGTTCGTTCCGTCTTTACACTACTCGGATAAAATAGACAGACGGATTATGCGTCTCTAGTATAAAAAGCGCCAATCTGATGTTATAGAGTCGAATGACGAATGTAATACACGTTTGCTTTGGTTTTACATTCCTTCGCTTTGTGATTGGTCAGCAAAAACTCGCGCAACTTTCTCAACCAATGAGAAGCAAACAAAACCAATCGTGACTTTATCACGTGTATTTTACTTCGTTTGGCACCGGCTTTATGTATTTGTAATTGCTTCGTATTCTGATTGGTTCATTGCGCTTTTTGCGTAGGTTGTGACTGGTGAGACTAATTGCTTTGGTTTTAAGACACTCAAGCCTGGTTTCCATAAGATCGCAGACGATCGCGGATCTCAAACCGCGGATCGCAAAAAGTGCGATCGTGATCGCAGACGATCGCAGAAGGTAGAACCAAGTTTTATCTTCCGCTGCGATCGCCTGCGATCAATTTCGACATTACGATCATATGGAAACCAAAGTTCTGCGCTCTGCGATCGAAACACGCCCCATAATATTGGGAAGAATGGTATTCGCGGCAGATGCGAAGAGCTGGATGGGGACAATATTCTGTTCATTGAAAATTTTACAGGCTCGATTAACTGAATCCGCACATTGTCCACAAACCGTAATTTTGATAAGTTTCCCTGACCGAAATGCATGCAAAAACTTTGGTTTGGGATCGTTTGCGATCATATGGAAACAGTGTTCTTTGCTATCCTTTGCATGCGATCCGCGATCGTTAATTGGCAATCATATGGGAACAGTGCTCTTTGCGATCCTTTGTGATCCGTGATCGTCTGCGATCGTTAAACCGGGCTTCAATTGAAAAGTGCTCTATTACTGACGATTATTTCCCGAAAATAAAAGGAAAGGTACAGAAAGAGGGCCTGAATCACCTCCAGAACCAGACGGCTATTATTTCTCAGTTATTAGTAACAGAGGATAAATGCTAGCAGTTTTAATCATATATTAAGGAATTCATAAAGATCTATCATTATCACCACCACATTACCTTGTTATGCAAAATGTCAAAGAATTTTGTATCAGCTGGCAAGGTCGGTCTTTTTTTAGCACTGTTTAACAGGGACAGACTTCTTGCTCCCCTGTTTGACCGACTGTGCTGTGGAATGACATCTTCGGATGAAGGGTCGGTGGGGTGATAAGCGTAGATAACCTTGGTTGTTCCCGGCTGCAAGAAACAAGTCATCGTATGATAATCATCATCAAGCCATTGTCCTACCCCACAAACGTGGAGTAGTACAAGACTAGGGGCACTTACGGACTCAGTTCTTATTTCCTTAGCCTCAAACGGGCTGGATCAGACCGAAGGTGAAGAAACAAAGCCATCAAATGGCAAGGCACGAGTCCAGTAGTTAAATCTGGCAAATAATAAACCTTTGTAATGGGGTCATTTATGTGCGCCTGCAATAACGTCCGAATAAACTTCTTTGTTCTTTAAACCTCCATACCTCCTCACTTTCACCCCTCCCCCGGAAAATGTTGTCAGGGATTGAAACGGTAGAACGTTTTAGTGATAGGCAAAAACGTAAGCATCGAGCAAGGGGGTAGCGGTTGCAAGCAGATTTATTCTGTAGCGTACAAAGTGCAGCCACCCAACACACCTCGATCTTGTTGTCTTGTGGATCGCAGGTGTCAAAAATTCTTTTGAAACTCATTGTAGTTTTTCCATTGTCTTCCGTCAGCGAAATCAGTTTGTAATCTTGCTGCGAATCTTTCTTTGGCATCACGTAGCCATCTGCATGTCGATCCTGCAACACAATGTGGTAAAATGCATTCAGTGTGTGAGTCACTAAATTGCCATGATTTGGAATTATTTCCATGCAGACTAATGTCAACTAAAAAGCATGAATCATCATAATGTTTTGGGGAAAACGAGCCTTCAATCCTGACCAAAAGTGTGGGGAAAGTTCATGGCAGATGACTTCAAACAGCCCCTCTTAAGACTAACACGGCCCAAGACGGCCCAACCCCCACCCCCTCCCCCTGTCAATGTTGATTAAAATCTGGGAAAAAAAACCACATTGAGATCAGAATAGCTTCATTTTTACTCGGGCTTCCCGCATCTCGCGGGTCGCCCGGGTCTTAAAATGTCGACGGTTCTTCTTTTTTTATTATCCTTCGTCGAGTTTCATCCACAAAAATCACTTCCGGCGTTTCTTCGTATACGCTAACTAATAATGGTCATTTTGGAATAAGTAAACTATTTTTACCTCATTAGCTATGCTAAATGACCGTGGCCTAGCGGTCATCTTTACTGTTTGTGATGCAGATGTTCTGGGTTCGATTCCCGCTATCAACACCTTTTTTTTCTTTTTTTGTTTTGCGTTCCTTTTTTTTCGTCTCCTTTTTTAAATATTTTTTTACGAGTGTTATAATTATTGTAAGTCATAAGTGGTTGAGCTGTAAAGCAATTTTCAAGGGATATATGTTTATAGGGGTCTATGGATATACAATGCAAAGAAACAGACACGAACTGATGAATGTCTGTTGTCACGTATCGGAAAACGTCGATTCACCTTGTGTCTTTGAAGTCTGGACAACTAATATGTTAAAAGAAGTGTCCATACGAATGTTTGCAAGTTCAACTGCGAGAAGAAAGCTTTTAACATGACCAAACTTACCTCTTACCTCCAGATGTTTTTAACGCTCCATTAAGAAGTAGTACATTTTGTTGAATAACTCAAGTACGGGATATCATACATCCCTGAGACTTTGACTGTTAGTTTATTTACTATTTTTCCACAATATCTCAATTTCTGGACATTAGTTTTTGAATGATAAGCGATTAGTTTTTACTTGGTGACTTGAAACTGACCGCAGAAACGTTCAGCTTTCTTATGTTTCAAATGACCCTGGACTGGCGTATTTGTAAACAGTTTCATTCTGTTGATTATTTTTCTCCTCACATTTCACAGAGACTCCATTAACGTTTATGCGAAATAAAACTACATCGTTCGATAAGCGCTTTCTTTCTCAAACAAATATCCATCGAAGCGAAAACAAGTGTACTTAGTTTTTTTGGAATCAATACACTATTTTATCTTGTTACATTACGATAAACCTCTGTGGCCAAGAGGTCATTTTTCCTTCCTCTGACTCAGCTAACCTGGGTTCGATTTCTAGTTGTGGAATATAGCGCAGGCTTTTTTTTTTCGTTTCTCTTTTTCTTCTTCGTTTTTACAAGTGTTACAATTATTGTTCTCAATGGTTGAGATGTAAAGCAAGTTTGTAATTTTAGGGGGATATATGTTAATAGGGGTCTACTTAATAATAGGGGTTAATAGTTAATAGGGGTCTACTAGGGGATATATGTTAATAGGGGTCTACTTCTCTCTATTGTTTGTTTAGCGATAAATTAGAGATACAATGCTGTTTTTTGCAAGCCCGAGTTTAGGCTAATTGTATCCTCTTGTCTTTGCTTCGACTGACACGACAAACACTGACATCATAAACGTACGTTTGCAATTTTTTCGCTTTTGGAATCTCATAAGAAAGGAGGAATAACAAGACTTGTCACCCTGTGGGCGCTGCTTCCCAACATTCATCAATCAAAAACACATGAGAAGGAGCAGGGGGGTCAATTACGTTTTAACATTGTTAGGGCTAGGGGAGTCAATTACACTGGCTTCCACTGGTCTTTTTCCAAAACGCAAAGGACATTCTTTAAATCGTGGGTTTTAGAACGAAAAAGGGGAAGTGTCCCAACAACTTTTGGCCAGGATTGTTGCTCAAAGAGGCCGATAATGACATTGTCATAGAGACTTTGGGTTGTTGCGTACATAGCTGTGTTGAAACAGAGCTAAGAACTTATCTTAACTCAGTGACAAATTGTTTTCCCAGAACGCCAAGGAAAATATATCAAGGCTTTTTTCGAGCCAAAATCCACAAGGGAGGAACTTGAAAAGATGGTCAGTTTTTTCTGTGCGGTAACATATTCGACTCCTGCCATCTCTATAGCCACAAGTGTATAGGCAAAATTGTATAGGCACAAGTGTATACAGTGTATATAGGCACAAGAGTATAGCCACAAGTAGCCTCCCACGTAGTCGCTTTTAGGGGACTCGTATTTCACCTCCTCCCCAGTGGGAGGAGTTAGGGGGAGGAGGTTAAGTACGAGTCCGCCAAAAACGACTGCGTGGGAGGCTAAGGCACAAGTGACGGGACGATTACGTTCGGGTTTTCACTTGAGTTCGCCAGACTTTCGGCCTTTCAAAGGATTGCTAAAAATAGGGAGCCTTTCAACGTCGAGTATTGTAAATAATGTCATATTTTAAGAATTCTGCATGCATGTCTTTTAAAATAAGAGAGATTCTTTTATGCATGAAGGACTGAATAACTTCTGTGCAAACAATACCCGCATGAGCTTGCATTTCATTTGCGTTGGGGGCAATTTAAACCCGAAAGTCTGATTTGACTGGCAAAAATGTGGAACGTTAGACCAATAATTACGCACGCACAGAGTACAAAGCGCCGTCGTCGACGTAAATTGAAATTGTATTCACGCGCAATATGACGCAAATTAATCAGTGCTCAGAGTGTCCCTCAAAGCTCTCTGCGGCTTACAGCTATGCCATAAGAACCGTTCAGGGGCACCCAACGAGCCAAATCAACCAAAAACTGTAGAAAGGCGTTTTTAAGTGCCTCATGTTGTTTGAAGTCTGTTAAAGGCGATGTTTTCATAAGCTAGAAGAAGTTCATCTGTTCGGATTCCCTAGCTGAAATTTTAATTGCCCGAAAATGTCAGGGAGCAAAATCTTCCTTCGAGAAAATGCAAGCTGAAATGAACTTTCCACGAACTCTCCAGGAAACTAATTTCTTCCTGAAAATGCTAGTTGACGTTTTTGACGGCCAAAAACAGTAATTACGACCTTTCCGAAAACCGCAGGGGCTATTATTTCCTAATTTCGAATATTTTAGGCCACGTTTTAGTTTCGAAAATCCGAGTGCACACTTTAATCGACACCGAAAACCCAAGGCGAATTCCCCTTCACCGAACAAATATCTACCGAAACTTGATGTTGGGTGCCCCTGACCGTTGATGATGTCAACCCTTAAAAGGCTGACAACACAGAAATGGGCAATTAAGAGGTTTCAATACTTCAATGTTTTCGTTGAGTACCCCTATGATATGATAACTGACCAAAAATCACGGACCAAAGGGGAGAGAATCATTCGACCAAGACGTACTGCTCAGGGCTTCTTATTCAATTCTTTAATTGATATCTTGCTTGTTTTCTTTGATCTCCACGGGAAGCTAAGCCTTCAATAATGCGAACGGGTTTGGTCTTTGTTTTGAAACTGTACTAGTACTCTATTATTAATGATGCCACAATCCGTTGACTCGTTTAGGAATGAGGTACACTGCAGCGCGAAAACTCGCTCATATGATAATGTGCCGAGGATGGTGACAAAATATCCGCGAGAAAACATTCATTTATTGTGATAATGGTTTCTAATTTGCAGTAATAAAAATTACCCAAACACTGTCCTTCAATTATCCTACCCTTTCGCTTCATAATGTGATTAAAATACAGTCGACCATACAGCTCAGCTGACAAATGGAGGAAAACGTTTTACATTTAAAGTCATATACACATATAAATTTTCTTTCACCATCATCATACCGTGGTTATGTTGTAAGCGTATGCGTTCTTACTTGCCTATGAAATATTACCTAAGTCTTGAAATTCTGTGTTGCTTGTTTGAGTTGACTGGAGTGCTTCGCTCGCTTATCATTAATTGAACTAACAAGACTTTTATTCACAAATAAGCGGTGATTTTTTTTACCGTTGCCAGGATTATTTTCCTTGTAGAATCACCTACATATCCGTAATTGAACACTAGTTAAGTTTCATTTAGGTTAGCGCTTGAAATCTCTCCAAAAAAAAACAAACAAGCAATGGGGCCGTTTATACGAGAGAAAATAAGCCACGGCTTACACTGGCCGTGGCTTACATAAGACGCGAGCGGGCCATTTATACGAGTGCGGCCTACATAAGACGCGAAATGCTCGTATAAATGGTTCGCGTCTAAGTTCGCTACAATAACAATAGAAGCGCATGCTTGAGCAAGCCGCGGACAACGCTTGAGTAGATTTATACGAACACTTTCACGTCCGAGGTAAGCCGCGGCCAAGATAAGCGCAGCCCCAGACCCCTAGGTCAGGATAAGCCGCGGCTTCAGCTAGCTGCCGATGGAGTAAGCCGTGAACTTTGATTACGCACCATTTATACGGGGTGTTCGCGTCTTATGTAAGCGGCGGCCAGTGTCAGCCGCGGCTTATTTTCTCTCGTATAAATGGCCCTAATGTGTACATGTGTACACCTCCATGAACAATAGACCGAAATCCGGCTAAGGCTATGTAAAATATAACTGTCTATATTTTTGGGGGCCGGATCTAGGATTTATATGAAGAGGGTTCGATTAGGGGAGCAGGGTTGGCGCAGTAGTGAGAGCGCTCGCCTTCCACCAATGTGTCCCGAGTTCGATTCCCGGACTCGGCGTCATATGTGGGCTGAGTTTGTTGGTTCTCTACTCTGCTCCGAGAGGTTTTTCTCCGTGTACTTCGGTTTTCTCCTCTCCCCAAAAACCAACATTTGATTTGATTTGATTTATTTAGAGTTGAGTTGATTTAGTCTCCCCAATTAGTAGAGCATCTGTGCTCAGCTAAATACATTTGAGACTTAAATAAAGTGATTATTATTATTATTATTATTATTATTATTATTATTATTATTATTATCATTATTATTATTATTATTATCATTATTACGAGCACATGAACGCTGTGCGATACCTAGTTCGACTCTCTCGTTCCGCCACGTCGACTAGGTCACCTGAAGATGTGTTAGACTGTGAAAATATTTTTAACTGGCCACTCTGGGAAGAATTATATCAACTAAGGCTTGATGGACGGCTTTTTGGATGTATCTAAAGCGTTGTGAAAGGGATTGTATTCGCGCCGCGACTGCATTCGACAACACATAAATTTTCCCGCTGTGCTTTGAGCATGACTAAAGACGAAGGATGTGCGATTTACGCAGTGGCCCGATGTAGCCTTTTCGACGATTGGAGAAGGTATTTACCGTTGCCCTTTTATTTAGTCGTTTTCTTCAAAAAACTTACGGTCAACCGATAAGCCAGATAAGCGTTGTCTTTGTTTATGTGCCCAACTTTTGTATGGCTCGGCAAGAAGTTAAGCCTACTCTCAAATTTGGTTTTCAAGTTTATCGCCAGTTTGTTTGTGAAGAAGGTTTTCAGGATTTCTGTGTTGGACCCATTCTTATAGCAAATTACATTTTAATTTCCCCTCAATTTAAAAAATAGATTCAAATGAAATTTACCGTAAGCTTAAGCTTATAATTTAAATTGTTGTATAAAGGTTTATCCTCAGACTACCATTGTAAATAGGTGCCACAAACCAGAAGCGTAACACTTTGTACAACTGCCAAATCTATTGAAACAATTATTTGCTAATCTTTCTTTGTTTTTTTTTTTCGACTGGTTCTTGGTCGGTTTTGACATAAACTTAAGTACTTGACGTCTTCAGAGTTATTAAGCTTAGGTACTTTCCGCGTTTAGCGCGCACGTACACGAACTCGCATAAACAGCCGTGATTTTAAAACTTTTCTCTGTTTTTGCTGAATCTTTGACATACAATTTTTAGCTTTATAAAATTGAATTAAATTATGTGAACCCCCATGCATTACAACCTCTGTGAAAACGTTTTTTGTAGTACAGTAATTTTTCAGATACAACAAAATGTTTCGTCACTCAAATTAAACTTATGTGTCGGAATCGTGTAATTCATTAGGGTAATCCATTTGAAAGCACGAACTGTTCCAGTAGTTGTTTATGCGCAACTATTTTTCTTAGGCCAATTCTTTGAATAATGGCTTTATTGTACACTTTGTTATAATTGTAATAGGGAATTTAGTTCATGGACAGAATAAAATAAAGTTTTGATGTCTGTGCGAATGAAGGTAACGTTTTAAGTTCCGGTTGAAAATAATGTAATCATTTATTCCGTCACTGTTTAAGATACGTTTTTAACCTTTAAATATCGTATTTAGTAAAATTACTGAGCTTGCATCGGTTGCCTTAAGCAACTTAAATTGTTTCATTTAATGTTAGCATTCATTTGATTTCATTCGCATTGCTGCAACTTCTAGTTTAAGTTTTATAATTTCAAGAATTAAACAACACTTTTTAGGTGAGGAGTGCATTTAAGTGTACCACAAACGCGCTTTTTTTTGTTTTTTAACAAACAGCAACAACTATCTGTATCAACTTACTTTCTCAAGTATACATTGTCCCTCAGCAGACAGCAGCCATAAAAAAAAATTATTAAAAAAGTCGTCAAAAGTTCCGTTTAAAGAAAATGCAAGTCCAGTCCGTTGTCCAGTCCTTGGAATTTTTTTTTCTAGCTAACCTTTTGTGGCGCGGCGTCGCAGTGAACAAAAAGCGCGCGAAAGTATAGCCTCGTTTTCGTTCTTTCCTCCAGGCCCTCTCCTCTGAAAAAAATCTTAAACATCGATCAGCGCCAAAAGTATTTGAAATTAGAAGAAACTGACAACGCCATCATAAAGAGCATACTCTCAAGCCTTAGGCAAAATTTTCTTTTATTCCTACCTCAAATGGTCGTTGAGCAGGAAGCTGACAAACTTTTCAGTTAGATTTTCTACTGCCGCACTTTTTTAGGAAAAAGTAATCATGGCCATTTTTTAAAACACTATTTTTTAAACTACAACTTCGCTTAAAAATATTCTTGGAGAAAGGTTCTAGTAAACTTTTAGAGCGAATATTAAACTTCGGTCCGTTCTGGTCACGTGAGCTATGACGTCACAGCATTAAAAATGACAAAAATGTATATTTCATAAAAATATCTACCAATATCCAAATTTTTGTTTCCTCGCGTTTAATGCAACGCGAGATAGCACTTGTACCCAGACTCCCACTTTTTGAAAATTGTATATACCGCCCTTAATATTTATATTTTGTTCGGTACCCGGGCAGTCCGAAATGGCTCACACCATTGTGCTTCAAACCACGTTGACTGCTTTTTCAATAACAAAATAACTTCGTCACAGTGAGCAAAAACGCACGTGTGAGCAAAGTCACGTGACCAATGACGTCATCGCCCTTAGTCTTGTACAATAATTAGTTTATGGTAAGACTTATTTCTAGACAACGTGGGGGTCTTGCTGCCCTCAAACTGACCAAGTTATTTGGGATTGACGATTTTCCAGCTGCAAAGGATTCTGGGAAGGTTCTTATTATAATTATATATTGTTATTTAATTATTATTATTATTATTATTATTATTATTATGTAATCACTGAAGGCGGGAGTTTGTCGGGGGGTCCAGGGACCATGCTGCCCGGGAAATTTTGAAATGTTAGTCCTCGGAAATGCAATTTCCTACATTCTCGAGCTCAGGGGCAGACCCAATTGTTAAAATTAAGTCAACTCTTGCGTCAAAACGAAAGAATATGCTAAAACTATCGACATTTATCGATGCGCATCCGAATTTAACTTATCCATGTTGAATGCAGTTGATTTGACATAAGCAATTGAGCTCAGGCTGAACAGGCTTGCTTTACGTTTCTATGCAACCTTGTGCTCCATAAAAAGCTAAGAAACAAGAAGCTAACCCTAGCAAGAAGCACACCAAAGCTTATCTCAGCGCTGATGAATCCGGGAGCAGGGTTGGCGTAGTAGTGAGAACGCTCGCCTTACACCAATGTGGCCCGAGTTCGATTCCTGGACTCGGCGTCATAAGTGGGCTGAGTTTGTTGGTTCTCTACTCTGCTCCGAGAGGATTTTCTCCGGTTACTTCGGTTTTCCCCTCTCGCCAAAAACCAACATTTGATTTGAGTTGAGTTGAGTTGATTTACAGAGGGCCACTAGGGAGAATACTTTCATAGTAATAGGTGTTACCCTCTTTAAATAGAGGATATTTTTTTTAATATGTCGACGTCGGCATGTTATGTTATGTTATGTTATGTTATGTTACGCAGATCACGCTTAATTTCGCTGTGAGCGACATGCTCTATTGCTTTTATTGCTTTACCTTATCTTAATTTTTTCATCAGAGTTTGGTGGTGTCAACGCCTTAATTTTAGGGGAGTCGACCGAATTCCCCCCCCCCCCACCCTGAATCACCCCTAAATCCGCACCAGGCTTTTCTTAGAAATTTACAACAACAACAACAACAACAACAAAACAAACAAACAAACAAACAAACAAAACAAAAACGAACAAAACAAAACAGTCAATATGTACATGTCTCCATCTCCAAGAACAATAAACCAAAGTCCTGAAGCTATGTGAAATATAACTGGCAATAGCTTTCATAGAAGTAATTATAACTGGTTTTCTGTTACAGGCACAGAGCTAATCTTCTGTGTTTCTTTCCAATCAACTCAGAAATGACCTCATAAAAGTCGATTTTCTTATGTTTATAAAGATGTATCACGGATAGCGAGGACTACCTCGCTTCTGACATAATGCTCCGTCTTGAGCCTCTTCACGCTACTAAAGCTTGGCTTTAGTTCCTTCTTTCTGCTCTGTCATTTTGTCAATGCCAATGGCAAAGTAACACTCTGTAATTGATTTTTTTTGGCCATGGAAAACCTAGCAGAGTGAAGACAGGCCGATTCAAAGGCTATAAAACGAAGTGACCACAATGCGTTCACTCTTTACCATCCCGCTTGCTTTGTAATCCCTTTTTTCCCGCCTTGTCTGGACCTTTCGGTCCTCCAATAAGTCACGTTACTTCTCTCTGGAAACCGACATTTGGTGTTGAAAAACACCGTCTGTTGTTTAATCAACAACATTTCAAAGAAACAAGTTAAACGAATGGAACTGAGCAAATTGTGTTTTATTACTGAAACAATTATCTTTTACTGCCTTTTTATTCATTTTTGCGTTTTCTTTTTCTTTTAATTCATTTTCTTTTATTTTCGACTTTTCAGGTACGCACGTTGTACCGTGCGTACAGGTACGCTACGCCCCTGCTTCTATTCAATTCAGTGCGCTCGCACAATCTTCAGAGTCATGTACAGCTGTAGTGGGTGCAATAAATCATTTAAAATTTATTTACTTATTTATTGTACTTATTTTAAACTGCTCCTTGATCCTCAATCCTTGATCCGGTGATCCTATGACAATTCATCTCGTTCTCAGTTTGATACAACTACTGTTTATAACATAGCTGGTAAATTCGTATAGTTAAATCAATTGCGCGAGCGTGCTTCATATTTCTGTTTTGCACGCTGATGACGTAGCAAAGGGAATTTCTCATTATACAATATTTAAACTACCGCGTTGAAAATGTAAAAAAACAATTGATTTATGCGTCAGCGTGCGCATGCGTTCATCGAGATATGAAGCACGCAACTATAGCTTCTTGAGTGCTCTCCAAACTTCATATCTCGATGAACGCACAACTGTATGATTTTGAAACCCATCGTTGTTTGTCCTTGAAATCTGCAAGCTCTTTTACATGTAGGATGCGTTCCTTTCGGAGAATCCAAAAACAGATTTTTGATTTAAAAATGGATTTCGTGTTCCTTTCCGCAAATCCAAATCTGGAGTTTGAATCTAATGAATCCTCTCTGGGAAAAGATTCACTGGATTTGAAATCCGTGATTCTAAATCCAGATTTCACCAGTGGATTTGAAATTAATCTCATTGACCAGCGGTTTTTCCTGTTTATGACAGGTATTGATAGGTATATGACAACCATCGATTGCTCCTATTGCTTCAGATTTGTCATCCTCCTGTTAGCCTTTGACCAGAAGAAAGCTCCATAAATTGCTGGAAAAAATTTCGGCAATCACTTTACAAACTGGTCTATAAACACGACAAGCACTCCACCTTGTCACGTCAAATTTATCTGCCTCAGATCGAAGGCTTTCGGGGTTTCCGCAGACTCATCAAGTCAGAAGTACTGCTTTCGAAGTGGGTTGAGCTGATGCGTTATGGCAGTTACCACATGCAGCTGCTATAATCGTTCCAAGCTGTCGACTGTTCGCTTAGACATTCGAAAGTGACTGCGGAAAGTTTGCAAGCTCTACTATGGTACAGTAGACTCCACGTAATTTTCAATTCCCGTGCCTTTCTTCCTGATTCTGTGCGAGTAACGTAAGGACGCAATGATCGGTATTTGAAAAACAAATGACGAGCTCCTTTGTGCTTGACGAGGTATGTGATGATAGTATTGAGAACTTTTATCATCACATACCTCGTCAAGCACGAGAGAGCTCGGTCACTTGTTTTGACGCTGTATTCAATGAATATGTGAGGTTGCCGTAGTAACACAATCCATTTTCGGATTTTGTTCCAGTCGGTCGTGAAATCTGGTTAATCTCGGATCAAATACCCGTTTTTAGAGTCTCCAAAAGGAACACACCCTTATAAGATATCAAGAGACATTGGAAAGGAATCTACGGAATTTATAGAAACCCAGGAATATCAACTCGATTTGAGCAATGTTTACAGTGTCAGTACGATAGCATACGCTTCGAGAGAATGTTTTGGGAGCCGGCTTCGACATGTTGGAAAATCATTCTTGACTTAGATCTTGTCACAAGGAATGAAACTTAATTATTTATCTTCTGTTGGCTCTTGAAATATTTCGTCCAAAGGAGATGCAAAAAACCGTGCGGCAGTAGGCCTTACCTAATCCCCCTCCTCCTCTGCGTAGATACGAGAGAGCTTAATCCTGAATGCTGCGTAACAGCATCAAGTCATGCCGTTTAGGCACCGGTTAGTGACGGAAAAATTATAAGATTGACCTAAAGTACTGATTGATACCTTAAAGTAAGGTTTACCGTCCTTCACCCAGCCAATCACAATGTCGGCCCCTTTCATCTTCCCTTGTCCGCTGGAGATGCCAAATCCGATCCATCCGGTTGTCTTGGCCTCCACAGTAAATGTGATTTCCTTTTTTGCTGTGCTAACATTCCAGAACAGCTTCACATTCTGATCCTCATCCAGAGGAGCAAAGAATGCATGTTTTGAAACAAGATCGGCTGCGAACACCTGCAGAACAAGTACATGAAGAAGGAAGATGCACCTAAGAACGGACGACATCATAATGCCCTGGCTTTCACAATTTACATACAACCTCTGCCTGATTAAGACATAAGACATCATGACAACGCAATAAATAACAATAGTCCGTCACAGTCAAAAGCTTCCAACACGTGAGTCATTGGGCTAAATAAAGCTTTTGACCACATTCTCCTCGCCTTGACCAACAGATACAAGCCTCACTTTATTTAGTCATGCGGAACTGATCATGTCATATGATTTAATGCCATTCAATCCCGGAAAAAACTAGCAGAAATCGTTCTACTCACCGGCCAAGTAAGTCAATCACAAAAGTAATATATTTGATAATGTTTGTTCACCCTTTTTGCTTCGTTTATTATCATCTAATAGCCAGTTATTTGTTTATTCTGTTATCACAAGAAGTCTTTTCAGAACCCGGATAAAATATGTTAATTTTTGTGACTCATAATCTTGTTCGGTTGTACATTGTATCATCTGGCTGAGAAGTTTGTTTTTGTCTAATTCCCCCCTTCCACACCTCCCATAATACACTCTGTTTGCCCCCCCAAATTCTGCACAACCATTGTTTTCAATTTCTCCCGGGACGACTTTAAGTTCCGAGAGAACTTGAAAACAACGGTTATGCAAAATGTTGGGGGGGGGGGGGGGGGGGCAAACAGAGTGTGTTATGGGAGGTGTGGAAGTGGGGAATTAGACAAAAACAACTTCTCAGCCAGATGATACAATGTACAACCGAACAAGATTATGAGTCACAAAAATTATGGGAGATGTGGAAGTGGCGAATTAAGTAATTTTTCTGCCACTTTTTCAGCTACTTCTATAATTTTGTGGCAAAATAAAATGGTTCATTGTTTTTGTGTTCTTTCGAATTCATATCCTTGTTTTTATTAATGGTAAATGTGTAATTTTATGCAAATGCAACAGATTGCAAATTCGAAGCCTCTGAAGCCTCAATCGCATTTGACGAACTGAAAGACTACTTAAAATTTAAGGCCCAAGTTTATCGGGCAAGATTTCCTTACAGCCCCATACATTAATTATGCATTCAATCTTTGTTGTAAGAAAACAATAGCGGTAACAATGGTAAGCCTTTGGGACATTTGCTCTTTGTTTCTGAAGTTCTTTATATTTCTCTAAGGCCCGTTTATATGGAGAAAAGTTGTCCCGGGTAGAAGGGTCACCCGCCTACCCGAGCTACCCTGGGCGAGCCAATTTTTCCTACATTTCCTTACAAAACTTGGCGAACCGTTTACATGAGAAACAAAAAGTTGGCTCGGCTAGAAGGGTGACCCTCCTAGCCGGGTCACCCTCCTAGCCGAGCCAACTTTTCTCCATATAAACACTTTGGCTCGCTTAGCCGGGTCAACTCGGGTCAAAGTGAGACAATCAGAGCATGCTCGAGTGCTGCTGGCTCGGGTAAAAGGGTCAATTTTTTCTCATATAAACACCCGCTAAAGTTGACTCAGCTGGGAGGGTGACCCTCTTACCCGGGACAACTTTTCTCCATATAAACGGGGCCTTAGTCTTTTTGGAAACAGGAAACTTTTTTTTTTACGGTTGGAGACAAGACTTTCTGTGACATTTCTAACATACTGATAGAGTCACACATACAGTGTGTAGCTAAAAGTGGAACAAATAATGGACCTGGTTTTTGCCAATAAAGTCTCCATATGATTCCAGAAATTACCGTAGATTTCAACATCCAGGAATTTAGTGTTTAGTAATTTTGAAATTTTTAAACCACAACTAATTGCACTATGAAAGGAGGCCACAGATTATCTTCCCTTCAATGCTCTCTATTGCTGTTCTTAATCCTCTGTTCTTAAATTAATTGTATTTTGGGACCTGACTCATCCATAATGCACTGCGTGCACATAGTGAAGTCTCCCATTTTTGATGCTACTCTTATAAGTCAAGTATATATTGTAATATATTTTAGAAAATATCGCAAGAAATCAATTTTTAAAAAATGACAAGATTAGACAGAAAGGCCAACTACGAAACAGCTTTTTGACTGTTCTCTTTTTTCAGTTAAAACTACTTTAATTCAATTCCTTTGAATAATAAATACTGCCATTCCCTGCTAGCAGAGGCCTCTTTTCCATGTATTAAGTGGCAACAAAACAGTGGTGTTTTAAATAAGAATAATAAGTTTTCGATAAAACGCTAAATAGAAAAGTAACTTCGAGTTTTAAGTATTACTTGCTTTTTACTGTTGAAAAGTGGGCGGGGGGTGGCGGTTAGCCCCCCAGCCCCTCCTCTGCGCGGTGCCTGAATATGTACCTAAATCCTGAGTTCTAAGAATTCCTCGTTGAAATATCATTCGTTAGAGGTCCTCATGACATGAAATACTCGACAATCTTGAGACTGGTCCCTCCGGGAAGATCGTGACAGTATAATTATCTTTTCAAGATCCTGCAAGTCCTCACTGTGAAATCTATTAACGATCCTATCAGAGATCTTGCAAATTGCATTGATTGCAAGGATCATTTAAAGATTTCAAGATAAGAGCCTTAAAAAACTTTGAGGAGTTTTAACAATCCTCATTAGAAGATCTTTTCAAGATTCCTTTGAAGATTCTTTTAAGATACTTAAACGGGGAGTCCTCTTAAAATCCTCTAGAATATTTCGGGATCCTGGCAAAGATCTTTGCAATTTGATTGAAAAGATATTTTCAAGATCCTGTAAGGATCCTAATAGAATCTTCAAAGATCTTAAAGGATCCTAATAAAGATCTTTCAAGGTCCCATTGAAGATTCTTTTAAGATCCTTGAGGGATCCTTATAAAATCGTTGAGGATCTTGAAGGATCCTGTCAGGGATCTTAGCAAATTGATTGAAAGCATCTTTTCACAATCCTGCAAGGATCCTCATCAAATCCCTAAGGATCCTACTAAAGATCTTTTCAAGATCCTGTTTCAGATCTTTTTACTTTTTAAGATCCTTGAAGGATCCTTACTAAATCCTTAAGGATCCTACTAAAGATCTTTTCAAGATCCTGCTTAAGATCCTCAAGGGATCCTTATTAAATCCTTAAGGATCCTACTAAAGATCTTTTCAAGATCCTGCTTAAGATCCTTCTAAGATCCTTAAAGGATCCTTATTAAATCGTTAAGGATCCCATTAAAGATCTTTTCAAGATCCTACTTAAGATCCTCAAAGGATCCTTATCAAATCCTTAAGGATCCTACTAAAGATCTTTTCAAGATCCTGCTTAAGATCCTCTTAAGATCCTTCAAGGATCCTAGTAAAAATCCTTGAGGATCTTGAAGGATCCTCACGAAGATCTTTGAGCTGAACTTCACCAGGATCTTTGCGAGATCCTCACAAGATCCTCACCAAGTCCATGAGGATCTTTGTTACTAGTTTTAGAAATTAATGATCTTTAAAGATCTTTTGAAGATCCTTAGAAGATCCTTAAAGGATCCTCATCTTTAAAGATCTTTGGCAGGTCTTTGAAGATCTTTGAAGATCCTTAAAGATCCTGTGAGGTTTTTCACCAAGGAACGACACGATTAATTGAATCCTTTTTTATTGATACAGTAAGTAATAATTAGCAATAACAGAAGCATATCACCCTGGCAATATATATATATCTAGCCGATTTTTTGATAACCGTGTTCATGAAAATTTGAGGGGTTTTAGGACTTTCTTTACCAATACCTCCGTTTATCAATAAGGAGACTTAAATTTAGGCTCATTGTGAACCTACAGTTCCTATCAAAGGAAGGACAAAGAATACATGTTATTTGCATTGCAATTAGACATGAAATTGACGTGACCTCTGACATGAGAATTTTGTGTGTGCTAAAGCGTCAATGTTGTCAGCCAAATCTCTCAGAATTCGCTGTTGCTGAGAGCAAAGTTAGCTTTCGAATTAGCGGCATCGATTTAGGCGAGGTCTAGCAGCGTTTTCAACCGAACCTTCGTGATCACAGCTAATCATTGTCATAGAATTTTATTTGTGTAAACTATCGCTCGATTTTGAAACTTAATCCTGACACCGGAAACTAGTCATTATGACACTTTCGGACTATCAAATCACTAGCATAAGATCGAAAGAAGTGGCGAGGGCGGAAACTAATCAAAAAAAGTGTTCAAACTTACGCTTTTTGCAGACAAAATCCCAGCCATGCCATGTGTTTTTGCATTAATTTCTTGAAGTCCCGGATGTTAACCGTTTGTGTGAGCGAGGAGTTGTTGACCACTTTCAATGCACAAAATTTTTTCAAAGTCTTTAGCTTGGCCCAAATACAACACCAATTGCACACTCAGAGCCTAGACATGACCCCCTGCACCTACGTTCTGAGGCTAAAGTCTTGTTACCTCCAAGGCAAAGCGCTAAAATATCGTTGCTTTCTTAAACAGTACAGCTCGCGTGAACAAAACACTCGCTTAGCTAAATAACTGCTCAAGCAAGGATATAAGACGAGGTAGGCACTGCATCTTGCAAGACTTTTTCCCTTACTGGACTTTATGATGTCTTAAGGAAGACTTTGCAAGGAAGCCAACAGGAAATCTTAATTTACTGATTCCGTTCTCAAATAACCGTTCTAAGTTAATTTCTTTTAGAGAGAGAGAGAGAGAGAGAGAGAGAGAGAGAGAGAGAGAGAGAGAGAGAGAGAGAGAGAGAGAGAGAGAGAGAGAGAGAGAGAGACAGAGAGAGAGAGAGAGAGAGAGAGAGAGAGAGAGAGAGAGAGAGAGAGAGAGAGAGAGAGAGAGAGAGAGAGTGGGACCGATTCCAATAGAGTGGGTTGGGAGAGGGGGGGAAGGGGGGGGAGGGGGTGATGGGGAATGACTTAAGTGCAAATTGAGAATCAGGGACAGCTGTTTTTCCTTCTCTTAACATAAAATTTAGTTAGAATGTCCCCCGCGTTAACAAAAAAAATCAAAAACGCGCAGAGTACACACCTTGTCAGAACACCGAAAATAAATAGGGGTCAGTATGGACTTTTGAAAAGTCCAGACATACCGTAGGGAATAAGTCGTTGTCTTGAGAAACAATGAAACGCATACATAATTAATAAATAGAATGTGTAATTAATGTATTTGCCTATATGTAAATTTTTCCCAAATTTGAAATATCTGTTATATATGTGATGGGAATTGTTAGTTAGGAATCTTCTTTGTATTAAAGGTACTTTTTGTCGGTGTTTTTGGTTGAGTGTAAAGGAAAAAAATAGGGACCGCTTCACCAGTAGTGGACATGTGACACGTAAGGCATGCTGCATTATTAAAACACGCTGCATTATTTTATTTTTAATGCAGCATGTATTAGTTTTAATAATGCTGTGTGTCGATTTAGCGCATTACCCCTGATAATTTCCCTGCCACCCAAAAAGATCGCCTCTGTTTTTCTAACACACTTGGTTTGCATTTTTCACTCTGCATTTCGGTAATATAATGCAGGCAGAAACAATGGCTTTGGATGACGATCAGTAATTATTTAAAATGAATGTATTTTGACGTGAATGAACCTGATACCTGAGTTATTAAAAGTATATTTTCTGGTAATTACCAGCAAAAGGTTTAAATACCTAATCGTAAATTTAAACGAAAGTTTGTTCTTCAGTGGTCTAGTGGTAAGAAGCCGCTCCTAGAGGCGGGAGCTCCTGGTTGAAATCCTACCCAGTGGTTATAATTTTTCTTTTCTGCAAATAAATAACTAGGTTCCCAGGACTCTCTTTTCAACTCGACAAGCGGATTGCATTTATGATATTAGGGAATTCATGGTCAAATGACAATTCAGGATTATCCTGAATTCAAGCCTGAGAACGAGTTGTCTGCGCGGGCTATTTAAAAACCGAAGGCAATTCGCTCACGGGAGATTGGCACATATAGCCTGCAAGCAAGCTCTCTATTGGGGTCTCACGCGAGCCTGAGATAGATTTTGGGCGCGATTTTGAGTCGCGCGCCGGGATTTAAGCCCCATTTATTATATGACTGGCTCTTTCTGCGGTCAAGATGAATCAATTCTCCTGCTGTGATTGGCTACCCGCGAGGTCAAGATGGAGCCATCTTGACCGCTCGGGATAGCCCGTTCGTCCCGCGTTTTACTGTCTTTTAATGGCGTCCTTTGAGTCATATAATAAATCCTTTATTGGCCACGCTTGTTCGGTCAAGATGGCAGGATATTGGCCTCGAGCTCGTTCTTTTTTTTCGTGCTTATGGACCTCCACTTCGTCTCGGTCCATAAACACGCAAAAAAAAGAACTTGGTAAATATCCCGCCATCTCGACCTTACGCTTGGCCAATAACCCATATTTACACTACAGAAAAAAATGGGTCCGGACCCAAAACAAAGATGGTACGGACCAGATATTTGCAAGAAATGGATCCGGACTTGCTTTTTTCTGGTTTGGGGGCCATAGGCGCCTATGGCCCCAAAACCGACAAAAAACGAGTCCGGACCCCTTTTGCTCTTCGAAAGTGCTGTGTAAACGGTTAAAAAAATTGGTCCGTAGTGACTTTTTTTCGGGTCCGGACCCATTTTTTTCTGCAGTGTAAATGGGGTTTTAATATCGCGTGAGACACCATAATGATATGAGTCCAGCTTCTCGAAATTCCTGATAAGCTAATGGGGCCGAGAAAGTTTTTTTAAATCCATTTTTTTTATCGATTAGAATTAAGTATTAGTGGGTTTGGTCATCATGATCCATAAAATTTATAAACATTTTTAGGAGTTAGCTTTCGGGTTATTCCTGACTTTCGCTCCCTAGCTGACGGGTCCCTCAACCTCGTCGTCGTAAATGACTCGGACAAACTTCTGTACGATATCTTTTAACTAGTCCCAAATGCTTTTCAACTCTCAAACATTTTAATCTACTAAACCGATCTACTTCTTTTGAAATTTTGCACTATGAAACAAAGCGTATGGAACCGAGTGTGAAAGTCTTTTTAGGGAACTGAACACTTCCAGTAGTAACGTGCGGCAGATCGACGAAGAGATTTCGGTGCAAAATGTTACAGATTCACTACCAGTACTTAAAGATCACTAATGCATCTGATGGTCTGCGCCGGATAAGTCGCACGTCCCCACTTGTGACGTTCGGATTATTTCATGTATGTGATCATATGCACGTGATCATATGCACATGCGAATTTGCGCGTAAGAAATAATAAAATTATTCAGATTATTTATTATTACGAGCCCAGTTCAGGTGCCCTTATAACAAAGCAGGAGCTCGAAAGGAGAACGGAGGGCGAAAAAGGACGTAGTTAGGGGAGTTACCACTAAAGAGCACGCTTCCCCTTTACGACAAAGTCACGATTCTTGCTGATGCGTTCAATTTTTTTTTAATTTTGCAGCGGCTGCAGCGGCCAAATAACATGACAGTGACCCTAGACGCTGAAATCGACTGACAAGATTATCAACTGCAAAACTGTGTGGATAAAAACCTGGTGTCGCGTGCTGTACAGAGGCCGTGCTTATACACAGCAGAGGATTTTGAGCCCCAAAGATGGCGGCAACTTAAGACAGCGGGAACACCCAAAAAATAACTACTCAATTTTAGGGAGCAGGGATGACGCAGTGGTGACAGCACTCGCCTCCCACCCGTGCGGCCAAGGCGTGCGTTTTTCGAAACTCCCGAAAACATTTCGGGCCAGAAAAACTATTTTACATGCATTCGGTTCATTGCATTGCCAGAAATTCGATTTCTAATATTTTAAATGATCTTTTAAGAAAGCACGCCATAAAATTCAGAAATACATTGGGCTAGTTTGTTCAAAAAGCTCGTACGAAAACCATATAAAACAGACGAAAAAAATACTTTTCTGGCCCGAAATGGTTTCCGGAGTTTTGGAAATGGTTTCCAGAGTTTTGAGAAACGGATGCCAGGTTCGATTCCGACCCGGAGTCGATGTCATGATATGTGGGTTGAGTTTGTTGTTGGTCAGTCTCTTCTCTGCTCCGAGAGGGTTTTTCTCCGCGTACTCCGAGTTTCCCCTCTTTTCAAAACCCAACACTTCTAAATTCGAGTTCGATCCAGAATGCTCCATAAATTTCGATTTCGATTTTTGAGAGTAATTTCTTAAAGGACAATATAAAATAACAAAATTCAAGATTTTGTGGAGAATGTGATTGTATGACGGTGACTTCTTTTCATTCTCTTCCAGGCCGTTCCTGCAATCAAGACTCTCCGACTGAAAATTTCACCACATCGTAACGCAAATATATGGGAAAAATCAGTCGCGAAACGAAGGAGTTGATATGGCGTGAAGCATGTGCAAAAGTTTTTATTTAGTGTTTATCACCTCCCCAAAAAAAGGTTACAAAAAAGTAATGTGCAAAATAAAGTGCAAAACTAACCAACTAAGATAATCACTACAAGACATACACAGCTATAAGCTTCGTGCTACTTAAACAAACGAATTAAACAAACAGACAAACAAACACTAAATTACAAGTTAACATTCTAAAAGTTTTAACAGCTACAGTCATAAGAAAAAAACGTAAAGTGCAAATACACAAGAAGACATAAAAATTAAGTTGGAATGGAGAAGAAGCATAAAAAACAGGCTTATGAGATGAATGATGCTGGCTCCGTTCTTCGCCAACAACAAAACACGCGGAAATAAAATTAACAAATTACATATCAACAATATTATCGTCACAGTTCATTAATTCAACAATTAAATCAGTAATTAGTAACTGCTTAATATTCGGGATTCTATTAACCAGCTTATAATAAAAGGCATTTCTAGTCTAATTGGGACAACGAAACAGGAAGTGGATTCCATCTTCGATATCATTCATATCAGAAAGACTGCAAAGTCTTTCACATCTAGGGATATTATCATATCTACCGGTTTCAATTTTAAGTTTATGATTATACCAATTCTCAGTTTCACTAACGTTTTTCTATTACAGTTTTTTCTGGTTATATCTAAATAAATTGAGGGTGCATAGGTATTTTTGAAAGTGCTATAAGATTCTACTTTTTTTGATTATAGATACACGCGGACAGTTTTTCATGATCATCAACTGGATACATATATGCGAAGACACCGAGAACTACTCACAACAGATTTTTTTTCAGATTGGCGTTAAAAGACGCAAGTGAAGTTGAGTTTATTACATTGGTTTCTAACATAACGTGTTAAAGAATTTCGTTCCACGGAGAGTTGTTGAATGTTAGTGTAGCATTATGGAAGGTTGCAGTGGTCAGGAATTGCCATAGCCGTTGCTCAGTTGAATTCTTTACTTAGACAGGAGTCCTGTTCATTTCGGAATTTTGCAAGGAGCGACCGACCGTAAACAACGTGTTAAAATTCTAACTAGCGTTTTTTACCGTACTTATTTCGCATCTGACAATTAAACAGCCTGTTTAGTTTACAACCCAACCACAAGTTTTGGATCTCGTTGTCTGCGAGAAAAGTTAAGCCTCGTTTTAAGCCCTTTCTTTTTTTTTGCTTTCTTCTTTTGTTATCTAGGCAAATTATACGCTTTTAGTACTTGGGGTGGGGAGGGTAAGGGTGGCGGTGTTCAAGGGCTGAAAACAGCCAAGTATACGAGTGTGATCATTAAAACCAAGTATCCTGGAGCAATGCTGTCCCCCATGGATTCAACTACGTCGCAGCTAGGTTCCGGTTTGAAAGGTGTCGTGATCACTGGCTTCTTTTCCAGTCTAGATTTACCACCGAGACCCTGTAAAAAAAATATAATAAAAACAACAACAACAACAAAAATGTTGAATAAATGAACGAACGAACGAATGAACGACCGACCGACCGGCCGACCGAATGAATGGTAATGGTAATGGATTTATATACGGCACATATCGCATAGTTTCATGGCGGGTTACATTCTTCTCTAGGGTGAGCTAGGACGTCAGCCTGCAAAGCCTCTATCAGTCCATATTTGATCTCACCCACCCACCCAACACATGACTGTCAAAGACGAATGACGAATGAACGAACGAACAGACGATTGAATGAATGAATGAATGAATGAATGAAAAAACGAGCAAACGAACGAACAAACGAAAGAACGTAAGAATGAGAAAGTGAGTGAGTGAGTGAATGAATCAATTGGTAACTGTTTCTTCTTTTTAACATTTTTCCTTCTCAAATCAGTTCTGCCTTAGAATGGATTTTATTGGCGATTATGTCGGCACTCGTTGCTAATCTACTGCGATTAATTTCGCATACTCTAGAATACGTTGGGGGTAAAGGGGTACTAAGAATTCATTCAGTAGTAACAGGCAAGTAAGGCCTTATTTTTGTTTTTTAGAATTGTCGATTCAGTTCGAGACTTTCAAGTAGTCATCAGTCATCAGTTTCCTGAAGGTGAATACTTTTGTGAGGCGAAGAGGGGAGAGACAAATTTTTGCCAATCACGTCTTGCATGAATTAGTTAACTCAAAGACAAAGATCGGAATAATAGCAGTGATTTCCGCTGTTTCCGTCTCTGTATTTTATAAGAATGCTTTGTTGACGTGGTGGCCAGTTTGAATGTTTAAATACAGTGGAATCACTATTTAACGAAGTGCCAGGGGACTAGGCAAGTTTTGTTCGTTATTTCGAGCGTTAGTTATATCGAGGACTTTGTTATAAAGGGTTCGTTAAGTCGATGTTGCACTTGAGCAACAGCGTTGCGTGAGCGAGTGTTCTAATAAAATTTCATAAAAAAAAAATTGCGATCCTGCCCCAACTCACAGTCTTTCGGTGCTAGATCTCGTATCAAATGACCACTATATACTAGCAAAACACAGGTGTAGATAAACCAGGTTAACTTTACTTGCACTGACATGATCTGAGAGTCCTTTTGCACGTGAAACAGATATTTGCTCATCCCTAGTCTACCAGCAGTCCCTTATTTCTATTGGTTTTGGTTTTGGTTTTACGGCTTTTAATGGGTACAGGCACGAACGGGACTCCTAGGTCCCATGCAAGTTGCCCTCCCTACCCACAACCCATGAAGGTTGACCACATACCCGGGGTCTACGTCCCCTTCTCTTTTCGCACAGTGGTGTGGTTTCTTTAACGTCCCACAAGAACAGATTAGAGAGAGGGCTGTAAGACGGGGCCTACGGTTTTTTGTCCTTATCCGAGAAGACTAGAAAGTCTAACCGTTTGCAGATATAATTACAAAGGCGGTACTTTCTCCTCAATTATTTAAAGACCCTGAGCGTTGGTTCGGCCGGGGTTTGAACCCTCGACCTCCCGCTCAGTAGTCCGGTGCTCTACCAACTGAGCTAACCGGTCAGCGGTTATTGGGGATAGTAATACGAGACAAACACGCAAGCGTGCGCGTCTCCTAGCGGGAGGAAATTTTGGGGGAAAGCTACGTGTTTCGCTCGTTTTACTAGGGCCTACTGATAGTCTACTCATCCCCGATAGTAAAATATCCAGAGTCCCTCCCCTCCCCTCCCTGATTTCGAACCCAGATTTCTAAATATTGATCAAGAAGTCCGAAACACTATTATATGTATAAGTTCAAGTTGGCAGGAAAAGATAACCACATCTCTACACTGTCAGTGATCAGGGTAATCAGTGGAAGTCAGACCATTTTCGTTGTTTCAGGGCCGTTTGAATCACCTCCGCGCGGTCTATTTAAACTACTCCTGTCTCCTTCTATCCCATCATTTTTTTTAATATTTTATTTTGGATCATCGGATAAAATTAGGTAACCTCTAATGACGACGAGCATGATTATATTAATTACCGGGATTGGCTGACCAGCGCGTCCCACGCAGGTGGCTTTGGCTTGATCCGAATCACGGTAGGCATCCTTTAGTCCTTTGTTCACTTTCTCAGTCCAGAAGCTCGGGTGGCGTAGTAAATCGTAATTGTTTCTTTAACAAGAACGATAAGATGTAAACAATTAATGAGCAAGAACAGGGCATACATGTAGCAAACTGTTCTTAAGAGCCGTTTCTATACATAATAACACACAAGCCGGTAAAACTTAAATCTCTACCAACGGATAAAAAGTGACTGACTTAAAGGGAACCCCCACTCTTACAACAAATTCACGCTAAATTGTTGGAAAGAATTACTAGCTTCCAAATTTAGTGTTGAAACGTGGATAGAATTTTTAAGTGTACAAAAAAATCGATATCATTTGCCCCTGTTTTCGCTTTCAAATTTCCCGGGCGCGGCTATTTTGGATTCGATGACGTGTAATGGTTGCAGCTGTTGTCAGGAAGCAAATGAAGCAGAAACTCCTTTGTAAACTCCGTCACATGTCATCAAATCCAAAATGGCCGCGCCCGGGAAATTTAAAAGCGAAAATAGGCAATGATGATATCCATTTTTTGTAAAACTAAATTTTATATCCACTTCTTTTTTTAATTGAAATCTAGTTATTATTGCCTACAATTTAGCGTCAATTTGTTGTGATATGAAGTACATTACTTGATATATTCATCATCCCATCTCCGCCATGCTGTCTTCTCGCTTGAAATGCACTTTGTGAGGTTCATTTTGGGGTAATACATGAGAAATGACAAGCACATCTCGTCTTCTGTACGAAGACCTCCCTGAAAACAAGAATACAATTACATTTGACTCATGAAGCTTGAGTGCTGTTTTACCATTGCTGTTCAGGTTAGGCAAATGAAAAAAGATTAGGAAAGCTCTTGGTTATCGTTATGTCAGGGTCGGACATTGGTGAGGTGTAACAGCATTCTATACCAAATACTGATGTTTGCGCTTTAACTCTGCCTTTTCGGGACGAAAGTCCCTTCATTAGGGAAACGAGCCTTTCTAGCACGAGTTTTACCTAATTTCAGTTTTGTCCAGGATTGATGGGGGAAAGACATTTGGTTAGAGGTTTACTCACATATGTACCCAAGTTTCTTCCTCTGGTGTCATAAACGCAGACGTTGATCAAGGAATCGCCCTGTTGAAATTTAAAAAAAAGTGACCAGACACCTAATATTCGGAGATACAGGGATTAGACCTACTAGTAATCCGACCCTAACCAAAATGCATTCAGTTTAAGTTAAGGCATTATATTTAATAGATAAAAACACAAGAAGACGCTTTTTGGGTACTCAGAGATCATTATAATTTTAAAACACTCGAATGCTCCACGGATCAAAGACACCTTAGGCCATGGTCGCACTAGAGAGATGTCTGGGACATCAACTCAAAACTTGACAGTTGCCCTCGATATGTTAGGGACGTCGATGTCCTGCGTCGGGGCAGGACATTCGCGGGACATCTTGTTTTTACCTTTACTTCTAGTGCGAAAAGGTCACGATTTGGCGGCGGTGTCGAATTTTATTCTCCTTGTTAGAGTTCACTGTAAACAACACGTAGCCTTCAAATTTTCGCAGTGAATCCGTTTACACCCCCTGATTTCCCGATGCACCAGCAACCACTACTGAACAGGATGTTTACCAACCCGGCTATGATAATAGGCGCCGAACCAAGAATATGATTGACATGTGACGTTTATTCTTCACTCATGTTTCACGAACATTATTACTAGTGCGACCGTAAATTTCAAATGCTTCCAGGATATTTGAGATGTCCGCGGATATCGTACGAAACGTAAATCCACCAAATGTCCGAGACAATTCAAGAGATGGCCTTAACCCTTTCCCGTACGACGTTTTGTACGTGTTTTTCGCAATTTCCCGGGGGTAGGAGGTCAACACGATATCCTTTATATTCCATATGAAGGGTTACCACGGCAATGTTGCTGGTCCACAATTAAGACCGAAGGCTCTGTCTACCTTGTCACGCATGTCACGCCAGCTGTCGCTTGTTTTAAGCGATCAACTGCAGCAGGGAAGTTGAAGTGGGGGAGGGAGGTGAAGGGGTACAAATGGCAATAACCCAGTGTTTATTCTGGTAGTTATTTCGTAATCGTCAGTCAGGCGCGAATCCAGACCGGTTTCTCCGTTTTCCGGAAAACGGTCAGAGCTTTGAAAAACAAATATATTTTTAAAAGTAAAAGTAAAGTTTCCAAGCCTTAATGTTGAAACCTGGTCAATATCCTGTCCGAAAGACTCAAAAGCACAGGGGGATCCCGGGAATGCCTTAGCATGTCCCCGGACCCTACAAGAGCGTAGCGCTTTGGCCGCCCCTGTTATCGGAAAACGGTCACCATTGTCCCTGGATCCGCGCCTGCGTCTTACCGGAGCAATGTTGATCTCTTTATTCAGTGTCAAATATTCCTGTAAATGCAATGAATAAACATGTAAATAACTGAAAACAACACTATTTCCTTTTAGTTAGTGATCGCACGTCGAAAATCAGAGGTTGCTGGACATTTTCAAACTCTGAATCTAAAGTTCACAGTGCTAGAGTTATTGGTTTGGTGAGTAAACCATCCAGAAATTAATTTGGTAGACACTGCGTCGAAGTTTACAAAGAGAGTTAGAAATTCACCTCCTCAAATTCATTAATAATTCATGAAGAGAAAGCAAATGAAATCACTACAGTGAAGGAGGCTTGGAGACGTGATCCTAATTATCATAAAATCGGGTGAACTTTTGCTTTGAATTTCTCCAAGAAAATAGTAACGTATCAGGCACCAGGAAGAGTGTCTCATAGGGATATCAAAACATCTCGAAGACAGTTAAAAAAACTGGGCTGCGCCTTGTTTTTGTTTTACCCAATACTCAGTGTTCGGAAATCTTATGTCCAACATTATTCCTAATGATTGATATATTAGCTTATATTACGTCAGGAGTTCACGTTCCTCACAAAAACATTGAATTAATCATTTCACGCTGTTGTTTTACAGAGGACGATAAAGAAATATAGCCGGCAAAATTGTCTATTTTTGCTTATTATCCTTTTGTGGCGCTCTCGTTGCCGTCGCCATTGCTGATTCGATCGTAATGTTATACCTGTCAAGTGTTGATTTTGAGCTGTGAAAAACTTACTTGAAAGTTAAAGTCATAGTGATCATCTCTTGCTATCTCGGGCAGCTCTACGCCATCTCTGATGTGTCGGATGTAGGTTTTGCGGCCTTTAAAAAAATAAAATAATAATTATCATTCGTTTTCCAAATGTTTGGGCCAGACTGAAAAGGCATGCAAAAGGTTAGGACTAGTTTACAATGCTCAAAAGGACGGTGGACACCATATGACGTGTCCACAATATATTATTCCATATCATTAGAATATTCCGTCATACGACGGCGGAACCCCATTTCTTAGGCAGAGAACTGAGAAAATAGAGATCCAAAAGAAAAGAAGAAGCGTTCTAGGGTTTAGCTTTGATCTACACTGATTAGGCTTAAGCGCTGATTATTGTGATGGGCAACCCTATATAAATATGTTAAAAATAACCTCCTCCGGCATCTTTCCCGGGTTGGTGTAGTGGACATGGCTAGGCGAAGATAAGCAAACGACCCTGGTTCGAGGCCCACTCTATACAGTCATTTGTCTTCTCTTACTGCTTTAAGTTTAGATTAGTTTTATTGTATGTAAGTTAACATGAAAGGAAAGGGTCCTTTTGAACGTTGTGAAGGAGTGCTAACCCATGCAAAAAGTCAAAGTCGTGGGGGAGCAGAGTTGGCGCAGTGGTGAGAGTGCTCGCCTTCCACCAATGTGTCCCGGGTTCGATTCCCGGACTCGTTGTCATAAGTGGGCTGAGTTTGCTGGTTCTCTACTCTGCTCCTGTAATAGTAAGCTCGTTTGCAGCCGTTTTTTGGGATGTCACGCAACGCTACCCCCGGCCAAGCGGTCGTTTTCTTTTGGTAATGCTTGATACTTTGACGAAAGCGCATGACACCTCGTTACATGCATCCGTAAGCGACGAGGAGTGAATCACTGAGGAAAATAGTTTTAGATAAAAGTCCTCAACATTAGAGCCTCAATGTGGTAATGAAAAAGTCCATGCCAAGCTAAAGAACCAGCAATGGTATTCTAGAATTACATGGCCGGACTGGCAATTCTAAGCAACGGAAACTGATTCGTAAACCCGAGTTTGCCTTTATTAGAAATTAACTGTTCACCTGCTAAATGGGTGTGTAACAGCGGAGCAAATACATTGATTCCTCCCCCTGGCAACTTGGATCCTTTAAAGGCCTGTTTGTGAGAAAGAAGAACGGTATTGCTTGATATTGGAAGCTACTCTGGCATCGCCACATTCGTCTCGATGTTTTCAAAGATAGGCAATTACATTGCAACAATCTATGTTTAGTACGAGGTCTGTAAGTACACTTCGGTGATACCCAGATCTGATCTCAGGACGCTGAAGTTATTAGAGTGATAAGTTAAGTACGAAGTTTACGGCAGACATTAAACGTCAGGAGTGACCACGTGACATATATTTGGCGGTTTTGCTGTTTCTACGCCGGGAAGAAGGATTTGACGTTTAGAGGGAACGCGAGAAACTTGAGTATTTTTATCGCCTTTTCGTTATCGTTTCATGAATATTTTGAGTCAGACGTAATGAAGACAGTTTATTTATTCCCTCTGAAATGAATTGCCAATTTTTAGAGGGTTAATTTGGTAAAAATAGGATGAAAGCATATACAAATTAAAACGGGTCAAAATCGTGTAGTCCACAAAAAAAATTCCTTCGCTTCGCATGCCATGTTGACTCCACAAAATGGACTGGTTTCCAGTCCTTTCAGGGAACGCGCCGCAAACTTTGCTGTGTGCCTTTGTGATCAGGGTACCCAACAAGAATTTCTAAAAAACTGTATCTGACCTCCTTTAAGCCTGCACGATTAGTTCGTCCAGACCAACTGCGTTTCTTTATATTATAATCAAGTTACAATGTTTTGCATACTTCTCTGGTGCAGTCAGCGCTACAGAAGCCGCTGGTTTCCCAATCCTTCTGTCCTGGAGGAATCGTCATATAATGAGACACAGCTGCTCCAATCTGAACTACCCCCGCGTCGTACTTTCTCAGTTGTTTGGTGTAGTAAAACCGTAGTCCAGAACTGTCAATCATTCCTAAGATGGAAACGCCAAGTGAACATAACCCTGATGAGATGTGGGGGGGGGGGGGGGGGGGGGGGGGTGAATAATAATGTTCAGCGACGAAAACCGAAGACGAAATGATTCTCAATTAGTCCGCTCCTTTACTTACTACCCCCTACCTCATTAAGAGTAAGTTAATATCTATATGAATGCCTGACTGATGGGAGACCAGCTCATGACTTTGCGGCACACAGTGATCAAATGCTCCAGTTGGCATCGTTATGAAGATTTGAGGCGAACAAGCCTATTTATTACGTGCATATATCACACGAGTCTCGTATACCGTTGGGGTTGTCAACAGTGTACAGTATGTGGGGAGGATACTTCCTGCTTGAAAAGTCAGGATTTTAGAGTTAAGGCACTGAGACTGGAACTGGATCAAGCACTACAGTACAGCTAGCACCACTGCCTGATTAAACATAATGAAAGGTCACGATGATGATAATGATGATGATGATGATGATGATGATGATGATGATGATGATGATGATGGTGATGGTGATGATGATGATGACGGTAATGATGATGATGATGATGATGATGATGGTGATGATGGTGATGATGATGATGATGATGATGATGATGATGGTGATGGTAATGATGATGGTGATGATGATGGTAATGGTAATGGATTGATATACCGCACATATCACATAGTTTCATGGCGGTTTACAATTCTTCTCTAGGGTGAGATCGGACGTCAGCCTGTAAAGGCGCCTCTGGCTATCAGTCCATTTTGATCTCACCCACCCACCCAACCCACATATGAATGTCAAGACAGATGAAAGGTAGACCACCACACGGGAACTACGTCCCCTACTCTTTTCGAACAGTGTGTGGGTTCTTTAACGTCCCACAGATTATTAGGAACAAGTGTTGTGAGACGGGGCCTACGGTTTATCGTCCTTATCCGAGAAGACTAGAAAGTCTAACCATTTGCAGATGTAATTACAAAGGCAGCACTTTCTCCTCAGTGCCCTGAGTGTTGGTCCGGCCGGAGTTTGAACCCGCGACCTCCCGCACAGTAGTCCGGTGCTCTACCACTGAGCTAACCGGGCGGCGGTGGTAATGATGATGATGATGATGATGATGATCACTTTAAGGAGTTAAAGAGAAGTCTTGATGTCAGCGGAAACACATTTTCTCAACTGAAATCTTGAGAGACAAGGTTTAAACCAAGTACACATGTCTTGGAATTACCTTCCACATTCTTGGGGTTGTCGTAATGTATCTCCAGTATAACAACCTTTGGACTGTCAGGTTTTCCAATCGGAAAACCAGCGTGCTCTGGATAATAAAATTCCTAAATAAATTCGAGATCGTTGGTTAATTCAGGGATAATGAAAAGAAGCAAGGAAACAAACAAATATTGTAAATGGAGCAAAGCATGTTAAGAATCCCAACTGGCTGCCGGAGGGCGCGCACCAGTTGGCTATTTTATAAGCGTTGTCGGGGATTTAAACTCGTGGCTATCGTGAAGCAAATGAAAAAATGAAGCTAGTGGTCAGACCTGGACTTAAACCCTAGGACTCAGGATTAAATTAGAAGTCCAGCACCCTAGCTGACAACTAGCCTTTTTCGCAGACGTTCTTTTGGCTCGTCACGCAATCTTTCCTTTTTCGAGGAAAGATTGCGTGACGAGCCAAAAGGGCGTCTGCGAAGGAGGCTACCTGACAACTCGACCATTTAACGTATAAAAAAGGAATCAGTGTTAATGATATCTGCGGTATACAGTACATGCATGCATACATACATACATACATACATACATACATACATACATACATCCTTTACTGACTTTCCTCATAGAGGCTTTTCAAAGACAATAATTAAACCTAATTACATACTACAATCAAAGACAATTAATTAACTACTGTAAAAACTGACCTAGGCGGACTCTTAGAAAAACATTTACACTAAAATTTAATCGAGATTTTAAAAGAAGTTTAGAAAATATTTACACTAAAATTTAATCGAGATGATAAAATAGTTAAGAATCAATAAAATCCTTGACGAGTTTACGCTTCAGGTACAGAAAGGAGATCAAGGTAATGGCCTGATGCAAAGTAAGCGAAGAGTGGATTGCGTGCGGTTTTCTGATGGCCTGTAAATACATCTTAGATTTCAACGATGTGTAATTAGTTAGGTGGGCTTAAATTCCCCTCATCCACGTTTCTTAGATACTGGATTCAGGGAATATTTAACGCCTTCCGAATTTCGTATTAGCCAGATGGTTAAACGGATTTCTGATTTCTTTCTCCCAGTCCCGTGCTCTCTATTTTCTGCACGAGGCCATTTTGGAGTATCGAGTTCTCCTTCACGGCTACTAAACAGGGGCACCCAACGACAACTTTCGGTAGATATCTGTTCGGTGGAGGGTAATTCGCCTTGGGTTTTCGGCGTCGATTTAAGAGTGCACTCGGATTTTCTTAACTAAAACGTGGCCTAAAATATTCGCGATTGGGAAATCATAGCCCCTGAGTTTTCGGGAAGGTCGTAATTGCTGTTTTTGGCAGTCAAAAACGTCAGCTAGCATTTTCGGAAAGAAAATAGTTCCCTAGAAAGCTCGTGGAAAGTTCATTTCAGCTTGCATTTTCCGCGCAAAGGAAGATTTTGCTCCCTAAAATTTTCGGGCAGTTAAACTTTCAGCTATCGAATCTGAACAGATGAACTTTTTCTAGCTTATGAAAACATCATTTTAAACACACTTCAAAACACCACAAGGTACTTAAAAATGCCTTTCTATAGCTTTCGGTAGATTTGGCTCGTTGGGCGCCCCTCACTAAAGCCTAAGTAAAGCAAATCTTGCAATGCCTTGAAATGGTTCTTCGCCGGTCCTATTAATGCTCACTATGTGTTTCTTACAAATTATCTACCTACCTTTCCACCAATAGCCCAAGCAGCAATCGTTGATAGTCCAGCACAGTCTTCGATCGCAGGAGGCATGTTAGAGCCATAGCAAACTCCCGTGTAGTTCAAATGGTGTTTTGGGAAGTCATCACTACATTCGTACAGCAACATGTGATGAACAACGCCCTCGTGGCCTGGCTGAATAACTGGCTCAAACTGAAAACGGACAGGAATGAAAATTTTGAAATTACAAACTTGGAGTAGTAAATAGTCGGATGTTTGCAGGCTATAAAGATAGAATTGTTCCGTATTAGTTCCATAATTGGGGTACCAACGTAACGTGACGTAAGAATTACGTCATTACTTCTCAGCTTTCTCCATCTTGGATTTCTCGATTTCGCCAAAACGTCAAAATACCAGCAAAATAAAATTTATAATAAACAAAATCAACAAGAGAAAGATTGAAATAGAGCAAAAATTTAATATTTACGACAATAAAAACTGAAGTGTTTACGCCAAAGAAAAATCAAAATTTGCAAATATCTTCCAATGTTCAAATGTTGTTGCCATAACAACATCAGATTATACAAACAATGACATCATTATCAAATTGTTGCAAATTGCGAAACCAACCCCACCTCTGTCTAAAAACGTCGATGCCGTACCCAAGTTGAGATGTCCTATATTTTCTTTAATTTGATTAGTTATAGAGACCATGAATGAGAAGATAGGATTTTAAAGGGGAGGGGCCGACTCCGAATCGGTAACCATATTCAATTCGGTACCTAAATCTGGGCCGTTTAGGAGAAAAACCGTGTACACACGGATACATTTTACCCATATAAAAACATGTATTTTGGAAAAGGGTCAGGAACCCCATAACTAGGAGCATTTTACAGACAGATTTATTTTTAGACTATTTTTTTTCCCTGCGAAAAGTGGAAACGAGAGTGCCACAAGGTTCCCTAGGGAGTCTGGTCTTCGCAGGAAATTCAGATTATAAATAAATTTCCCTGAGAAAACTCCATGACAGGAATATTGGGCAGTTGTACGCTCCTGGTGGTGGACTCCTGAAGGGGCTTAATATTTTTGCCTGCATTAAGAAGTGGAAATTTCAAACCCAAGCCATAGAGGGTGTGGTGAGAGAAATCCTACCTTGATAACATGGTGCGTTTCATTTACTTTGGGCAATTCAAACGTTCTACACAGGTAACTGGTTCCTTCTTTTGGGATGGCAGTCTAAAGAGAATATTAACTCTTGTTATTAGGCCATCATAGCTTGATTAGAAATAAATTAAATACCAATAACTAGATAAATAAATAAATAAATAAATAAATAAATAAGAAACTAATGATGAACGAATGAAAAAGGAGAGCAAGAATTGAGATCTTCAAATATTTTTTATATGCTGCATTACAACCCACTTTTTAATTTTTGCGCGATTTTATTGGCTAGTTTGGATCACGTGGTGCAAATTGGAGGACGGGTATCAAGCAATATACCCCGTTCGCATCGATATTTGTCCTCCGATTTTTCGGTCGCAAAACGAGACAAACAAAGCCAGTCTTTTTAAAGTTTCTTCAATTTCAAATGGAAGAATCCAATAACAGTTTAAATAAACTTAACTTAAGCAATCAATGTACTTTTTTTTCTCAATATATTCAACTGTGAAAACACTTTTCCGTGGCTGGTATATCAGAGGATAATGTCCTTGGCTGATCGAGATTGTCCTCAAATGATGTCACAGTTGCCCTCGAAGCTTCGCTTCTCGGCCAACTGTTCGTTTTGTCGGACAATCTATCAGCCGCGGAAATTATCCTCAAATATACCAGCCTCCGAAAGGGGTTTATTTTGTTGCACATTAAAAAATCTGATGTGATAGAGTGGTTTTTACTTAAGTGTCGAATGACGAATGTAATATATGTTTGCTTTGGTTTTTACATGACTTCGCTTTGTGATTGGTCAGCAAAATTCGCGCAACTTTCTCAACCAATGAGAAACAAACAAAACCAATAGAATAGAATAGAATATGATAATTTATTTAATGTCGAACCAATCTCGTGACTTTATCGCCTGCATTTTACCTCGTTTGGCACCGGCTTAATGTATTTGTAATTGCTTCGTATTCTGATTGGTTCATTGCGCTTTTTGCGTATGTTGTGATTGGTGAGAGTAATTGCTTTGGGTTTGGTTTTACGACACTCAAGCCTGGTTTCCATAGTGATCGCGGATCGCAGATCGGGATCGCAAAAAGTGCGATCGCAGAAGATAGAACCATGTTTTATCTTCCGCTGCGATCGTATGCGATCAATTGCGATAGCACGATCATATGGAAACCAAAGTTCTGCGCTCTGCGACCGTAACACGTCCCATAATAAATCGATATTCAGAGCCATGTTTTCTAGAAACAAAGCTCTCGCGTCTCTTAATTGAAACGGCCACTATTGTCATAAACACGCGCGGCCAAGAACGAACACGGGTTAGGTTAGGTTAGCAATGAGAAATTTCTGGATGAAGTTGCGCTACACAAGTGTCTTAACAAATAAAAGAGTGAATGTTTTAAGGATAAAAGCAAAAAAGGCAAACAGCTGGGTAAAAATTGGGAAGAATTTCAAGATATTCGCGGATGATGCTAAGAACTGAATCGGGACGATATTCTGTTCTTTGAGAATCTTACATGCTCGATTAACTGAATCCGCACACCACAAACCGTCCTTTTTTCTAATTTTCTCTGACCGAACTGCGAGCTAAAACTTTGGTTTGTGATCTTTTGTGATCTATGGAAACAGTGCTCTTTGCGATCCTTTGCGATCCGCGATCGTCTGTGATTGTTAATTTGCGATCATATGGAAACCAGGCTTCAATTGAAAAGCGCTCGACTGCTGACGATCATTTTTCCGCGAAAAAGAGAGAGGTACAGAGAGAGGGCCTGATTCACCTTCAGAACCAGACAGCTTTTATTTCTCAATTATTAATAACAGACGATAAATGCAGTTTTAATCATATAAGGAATTCATAATGATCTATCATTATCACCCCCACATTACCTTGTTATGCAAAATGTCATAGAATTTTGTATCAGCTGGCAAGGTCGGTCTTTTTTTAGCACTGTTTAACAGGAACAGACTTCTTGCCCCCCTGTTTGCCCCACTGTGCTGTGGAATGGCATCTTCGGATGAAGGGTCGGTGGGGTGATAAGCGAAGATAACCTTGGTTGTTCCCGGCTGCAAGAAACAAGTCATCGCATGATCATCATCATCATCAACCTCTTGTCCTAGCCCACAAACGTGGAGTAGAACAAGATTGGGGGCACCTAGGAACTTTCTTACTTCCTTAGTCTCAAACGGGCTGGATCAGACCGAAGGTGAAGGCACAAAGGCATCCAATAGTAAGGCACGAGTCCAGCAGTTACATTTGGCACACAATAAACCTTTGTAACGGGGTCGTTTATGTGCGCCCGCAATAACTTCTTTGTTGGTCCTCTACTCTGCTCCGAGAGGTTCCTCTCCGGCTACTCCGGTTTTCCCCTCTCCTCAAAAACCAACATTTCATTTCATTTGATTTGATTTGAGATTGGTAATTAGTAGGCGAAGAGCCACCTCGTGCAATTACTACTAATAAAACGTTATCGCCATCATCATCATCATCATCATCATCATCGTCATTATTATTATTATTATTATTATTATTATTATTATTATTATCAGCTTTGTGAACTGGATGATCTTTTTCCAGTTTGCTTCCTAAGGGAGCAGGTCATAGCCCATGACTAAAGGTCCCTTAAAGTTTTCTCCTTACTCTAGAACTCCAACCCCTTTCTCAAAATCCTAGCCGTTCCCAGTAACGTAGTTTTCTGGAGTAATGATTTTTGACATTCAACTTTCCCAACCACTTATCCAAGTTTTTTGTTACACTTCCCAATGATCCTACAACAATTGGTACCACCTGCACAGTTCTTATGTTCCACATTCTTGCAATTTCTCTTTTAAGATCCTGATACTTTTCAACTTTCTCATTCTCCTTATTATTATTATTATTATTATTATTATTATTATTATTATTATTATTATTATTATCATCAGCTTTGTGAACTGGATGATCTTTTTCCAGTTTGCTTCCTAAGGGAGCAGGTCATAGCCCATGACTAAAGGTCCCTTAAAGTTTTCTCCTTACTCTAGAACTCCAACACCTTTCTCAAAATCCTTGCTGTTCCCAGTAACGTAGTTTTCTGGAGTAATTAATTTTGACATTCAACTTTCCCAACCACTTATCCAAGTTTTTTGTTACACTTCCCAATGATCCTACAACAATTGGTACCACCTGCACAGTTCTCATGTTCCACATTCTTGCAATTTCTCTTTTAAGATCCTGATACTTTAAACTTTCTCATTCTCCTTATTATTATTATTATTATTATTATTATTATTATTATTATTATTATTACTATTAATAAACTCCTTTGTTCTAATCCCCATACCTTCATACCTCCACACTTTCACCCCTCCGCCGGAACAATGATGTTGGTAGGGATTGAAACGGTTGAACGTTTTAGTGATAGGCAAAGACTTAAGCGGATCAACACTGCATTGAGGGAGGGGGGGGGGGGGGGGTACCGGTTGTAAACAGATTTATTCGTTAGCGTAAAGTTTTCTGAGGTGTACACAAAGTGCAGCCACCTAACACACCTCGATCTTGTTATCTTGTGGATCGCAGGTGTCAAACATTCTTTTGAACTTGATTGTAGTTTTTCCATTGTCTTCCGTCAGCGAAATCAGTTGGTAATCTTGCTGCGAATCTTTCTTTGGCATCACGTAGCCATCTGCATGTCGATCCTGTAACGAAATGTGGTAAAACGTGTTTGTGTGAATCACTAAATTGCCATACTTTGGAATTATTTCATGCAAACTAATTTGGCAAAAGCTGTCAATTAAAAAGTATGAATCATTATCATGTTTTGGGGAAAACGAGACTTGCTTAAAGAGGATAATGACATTGTCATTAAGACTCTTGGGTTGTTGCGTACATAGTTCAAACAGAGCTAAGAACTCATCTTAACTGACAAAATGTTTTCCCAGAAAATATATCAAGTCATTTCTTCAAGCCATAATCCACAATGTGCGGTAACAAATTCCACCCCTGTCACCTGTATAGGTACAAGTCAGAGTATAGTTAACCGATTGGACGATTGTATGTATGTATGCATGCATGCATGCATGCATGCATGCATGTATGTATGTATGTATGTATGTATGTATGTATGTATGTATGTATGTATGTATGTATGTACGTATGTTAACTTTATTTTGACACGGTATATTCATCAGTTACAAAATCCATCTTAATTACATCATAACCTAACTATATCTAACACTAAAAAATTAATATCAAAACTATAAAAACTGCTTTACATGAATGCCGTGTTTCTAAAAAAACATAAGTTATCGAAGATGATAAAAGTAGTTAAGTAGATGAGTGAAGTCGTTGAGTGATTCTGCCTGCTAATAATAGGGAGCCATTCAACTTTGAGTATTGCAAATAATGTCAGACTTAAGAATTCAATTCTGTCTTTGCAAAATAAGCGAGATTCCTTTGTGTATGAAGGACTGAATTACTTCTGTGCAAATAACGCCTCCATGAGCTTGCATTTCAGTTGCGTTGGGGGCAATTTAAACCCGAAAGTCCGATTTGTCTGGCAAAAATGTGATACGTTAGACCAATAATTACACACGCACAGAGTACAAAGCGCCATTGTAAATTGATATTCACGCGCAATATGACGCAAATTAATGATCAGAGATTCGAACATACATACATACATAAACTTTATTTTTTCTCGAATTCAAGAGCAGCTACAGTGTCCCTCAGAACTCTCTGCGGCTTACAGCTAGACCAAAAGAATTGATGATGTCAACCCTCAAAGGCTGACAACACAATGGGCAATCCGGCAAGAGGTTTCACTGCTTCAGTGCTTTCGTTGAGTGTCCACAATTCTATGATAAATGATCACAAATCAGACCAAAGGAGAGAGGATAATTCGACCAAGACGTACTGCTCAGGGCGTCTTCTTCAATTCTTTAATTAATATTTTGCTTGAAAGTCTTTATTCCAGCAGGTGTAAACGTTTTTGTTTGATCTCTACGCGAAGCTAAGTCTTCAATAGAGTGAACGGGTTGGCTTTTGTTTTGAAATACTTGTAACTCTATTAATTGTTAATGATGCCACGATCCGTTGACTCGTTTAGGATTAGAGGACAAACTAATTATCAAGGATGGGTTAATGATGTACAGCAGCGAAAAAACTCGCTCATGTGATAATGTGCCGAGGATGGTGACAAAATTTCCACGAGAAAACATTCATTTATTGCGATAATGGTTTCTAATTTGCAGTAAGAAAAAATTACTCAAACATTCTCCTTCAATTACGCTGCCCTTTCGCTCCATACCGTGTTCAAAATACAGTCGACCATTCAGCTCAGTTGACAAATGGAAACAAACAAAGCATCACAGCTTAACATCACAGCAGCCCTCATCTCAGTCAACCTCCTTCCCACGGTCTCTCCTCTTTCCGCCCCCTTGAGCGGGAAGAAGAGAGACCCTGGGAACGAGGTTGCATCTCAGCAAGAAAGAGGAATTATCTCACAGTTTAGGCAAGTCGTGAACTACAGTTGAACCTAAGTAACAATCGGGACTTTTAACAACAGAAAATTGGATCCCCTTCTTTCTGTAACCTCTATCAAGCGGTCGAGGTCACCCTTTATCCCAGCAAGCTGTTTTGGTCGTCTTGACCCAGGACCGCTTGACCTGTATTAAACAGTCATTTTAGGTCGTAAGAAAAAGATGTTCTCCTTTGTCAAACTTTTTATTGTTGCAGGAGTTCTCGTCGTTTGCGGTAAGGTGGCCAAATCTCGATCTTAAGGTCTCTATTTATTCCGTGCAACCCCGAGGGCTTTTAAAATACAGACTGTTATTTCAAGCCAGTTTAATTTTTCTGCTTTTAAAACATAATTTAATTGAATCGCGCCATGGCATTTTTATTAGTGAGTAATGTATGATGTGTAAATTTTTTTTCAGGCGAGCGCCTTACGAAACCTATTACGATAACCAAGTTAACCGAGTTGGAAGAATTTGGAAGAAGTTGGACCGCTGATAACAGCGGAGGAAATGGTGCTGGGTCCTTATCTTTAAAGATTGGCGTTTTTCGGCGTAAGGCGGGAAACAAGACCGTTTTAAAAGAACCATATATACTAAACGTCATAACACAAACACGCTGCAATATTTGTAATATTGCAGCCTGTACACTGCAATAATTTTAATATTGCAGCCTGTTTGTTTTAGTACGTTTAGTATATATTACCCGTGAGAATTTCCCTCCTGACAAAAAAGACCGCCTCCGTTTTCCTGAGACGGTTGTTTTAGTATCTTTAAAGACTGCAATCAGTGATTTAGTTCAGAGAGAGAACAATGGCACTGGGTATTGAATACAGTGGAACCCCGTTAAGACGGTCACTGATGGGCCAAAATAAATTGGCTGTAATAACGGGTAGGGTCAAAATCCACGACTAAAGGGCGGTAAATCGCATTAGCACACCATGGACAACTACATGTCTTTTTATCTTTTAAATAATTTGTTTAATTATAAAACAACCGCTTGAAAATTCACTCAGTAGATAAAACACTATTTAAAAATGTGAAGTGAAACTTCAGTCAGTTGATAAAACACTTCTATTAAGTGTACAGTACTGTCTGAATCTCACAAGATAGATGAAAGCTTAAAGTTCAGCAAAAGAGAATCACAGACCAAGGAGAAAGCCACGAGAAGAAAAAAAAAAGACATTGTAATTTCCCTAACCGGAAGACACGCTTTTGTGCATCAATTGACATTGTGATGAAAGCAAAATGACTTAATCGCTCTGCGATTTGCCCATTTGCGCAAGTGGATGTTATGTATCAGTCAATTCCAAAAGCGCCCATCCCCCCTCCCCCCCCCCCCCCACCAGGCAAACACCAGGGCATTTGACGTTTTTGAAAAAATTTGATCAAATGCCCGCTGTGTTTCCAGTTTAGACGGTCAAATGCCCCACCGTCAGGGCCTCAAAAAGGGCAAATCAAGTGTAAATCTATAGCAAATCACTCGTTGCATGAAGCATTTTGGCACGCTCCCCGCTCAAAATGAATATTTTATTCTAAAATCGCTTACCTTTTTCAAAACCAAATCCGAAAAATTGTGCGCCAAAACTCTTTTCCGATCTCTCTTGTCGGCACTCCAAACTTTGAACAAAGGCATATCAACTGTAACGGAAAACCTACGCGGAATCTTGAAGTGAAGGGAGCGAAGCGGCTCCCGTGGTGAGTGAATGAATATTTGCGCGCGAAACTCTATAGCTGGCGACCGGCGACCAATGTTTAGCCAATAGGCAAATGCCCCACCGTGCCGGGCAAATTTCGGATCAATACCCCGGGGTATGCCGAGGGAGGGGGGGGGGGGTTGGGATGGGCGCTTTTGGAATTGACTGATACATTAGCGTCAAGAATGAAAACAGGGGGAAGTGTTGCTTACGTTGTAATAGTGCTGTAAAGTAATTCGGCTGTTTGACTACCAAGTAAATTGCAATGATTGATGATATTTTGATATATTTGAACGTGAGGGACTGGTCACAAAAATAGGACACTGAAGCGAGGCTCTAGGGAATACGAAAATTTGGTTTATCAACGGAGTTGATAAGGTAAATTGACCACCGTACAGGGATTCGATTAGCGGTGGTCAATTTACCTACGGTGGTCAATTTACCTTATCAACTCCGTTGATAAACCAAATTTTCGTGTTTCACTTCCCCACCGACGCAGCACCACAGTTTCTTTAGAAACTAATCCCCTTTATTCATCTAGGGAATACGGCGCGAAAGAATGAAAACAAACACTTAGAGCAAGTAATGTGCTTTTGAGATTTCGTCCACAATCTCAGCTTATTTTAGGGCTCTTTACAGTTTATTTCCGTGTGTGCCATGGCCAAGTATTGTGCTGTTGCTGTTTGCCGTAACGGAAGAAATAAAAGACCGTATCTCAGTTATTTTTCATTTTCTTTGAGCCCAAGGGTTCGTAAGAAGTGCGAAGTTTTTTCTAGGCGAGTGGATGAAAAATTCAAGGACCTCTTCGATCCAAAAATCTGTCCACTGAATTTTAAGGAAACTGTCCGTTCGGGCTGCTATCCGACCATCTTTGGCCCTTCTGTATCGAAGAAGATGAAAAGTACGCGCGCCGTCGAGCGTCTTAACAATCGAAAGAGACGGTGCGTGGGTGAACAGTAAGGCTTTTAAAAGATTTTAGGTTTTCTGCTGACTGCTGGTCGGTCTTTCCAGGGAGATAGTTGCAAGTATCAGGGAAAGTGACTTCTGCTGGTTCTGGCAAAACATCCTCGTCCGCTTTCGCAATCGGACACTTTCGCTAGTTTCATAGAATAAGCAGTAAATGCCGGTTCAACCAATTTGGCCTTTCTTTTGTGCTTGTCTTCCGATGATGTTTGAATTCCTCTTTCTGGAAGAAACGTTCGAAGCCAAGACAAATTGTGTCGCTGAAAATATTTGAGGTCCCTTTCACCCCTTCTTCTAACCTCCCACGCAGTCGTTTTTAGGGGATTCCTATTTCACCTCCTCCCCAATAGTCGTTTTTAGGGGGACTCGTATTTCACCTCCTCCCCACTAAGAGGGGAGGAGGTGAAATACGAGTCCCTTGAAAACGACTGCGTGGGAGGCTACCCTTCTTCAGACGTGCCCATATTAATGACGACTGAAAGAACTTCTTGTTAATTTCAAGTGGCTTCGATTAGCTTTGATGAACTGAGAAAAACGGACAAAACAAAAAAACACTCTCACATACTCCAAGGAATTCCCCAGAGCCTCGTTTTGGTGTTCACTTTTCGTCACCAGTCTTTCACGATCAAATATATCGATATTGGGCTATTGACATGTCACAGGCGATTTTAATAGCGACTCTTCCGACTTTAAACGGGTCAAATTTTACAAATCTATACAGTGTATTCTACAGAAATATATTTGCAGCCATCCATTTTTGGAGATATGTCCAGGGCTGTGTTTGTAAAAGGCCGGGTAAATGACGATGCAACAAGGGCTTTGAAGGCCGAGTAATGTCGTCAGTGACTAAAGCAAATCAAAGGCTCTGTACCAACTCGTGAATTAAATACAAATGTAATTTATGCGTTCTTGATAGAAATCGATGTTTGATTTCAAAACGCATAAAACACGCGAAGAATATTAAAGATCTTCGAAAATAATTTTTACCGCCGAATGCCCTTTGGACGGATAGATAATAATTTTTTACTTGTTATATTCTTCAGGTATAACATTAGCTAACTTAAACCTTCATGCGTAGCTAAACAGCAAACAGCTTATTAAATATTCAAAACGGGTTATTTATTAGCGTACGCTAACCACAAATATCTCATTAAATATTCAAAACGAGTTTATTTTCAGTTAAATTTGTTACGTGCGTAAAAATTTGTATCTCGCTTTGTACTTGTTGCTTTAAATTAATTTTTATATCTTTGGAGAGCTAAATTAATTTGCTGTACGCATTCCGAAACCATGTTTGCGTTAACCGTAAAATAAAAGTGTCTTTCTCTACTATACGGCTACAGATTTAAATGTGTTTCCGATACACAACTTGACGAGCTTGAAAAATAGATTCCCATTGGCTTCATTATCACGCTCCGATGAATTCAGCTCGTTCTCAGTTTGATACAACTACTGTATGATTTTGAAACCCATTTTTGTTTGTCCTCGACAATTCCTAGTTTTCATGAAATCTCTATCAAGAGACATTGAAAACGAATATACGAAATTGGAAACGCAATGTTTGCAGTGACAGTACGATAATAACAAACAGTTACGCAGCAGCATACGCTTCGAAAGAATGTTTTGGGAACCGGCTTCGACATGCTCAGGAAAATCATACGTGACCTAGATCTTGACACAACGAACGGAACTTAATAATTTATCTTCTTTTGGCTCTTGAAATATTTCGTCAAAAGGAGATGCAAAAAACCGTGCGGCGCGGCAGTAGGCCTTACCTGATCCCCCTCCGACTCTGTGTGCGTAACAGCATCAACCTGTGTCGTTTCACGGAAGAATTACAAGATTGACCTAAAGTACTGATTGATACCTTAAAGTAAGGTTCACCGTCCTTCACCCAGCCAATCACAATGTCGGCCCCTTTCATCTTCCCTTGTCCGCTGGAGACGCCAAATCCGATCCACCCGGTTGTCTTGGCCTCGACAGTAAATGTAATTTCCTTTTTTGCTGTGCTAACATTCCAGAATAGCTTCACATTCTGGTCCTCATCCAGAGGAGCAAAGAATGCGTGCTTTGAAACAAGATCGGCTGCGAACACCGGCAGGGCAAGTACATGAAGAAGGAAGATGCAGCTAAGAGCGGACGGCATCATGATGCTCTGGCTTGAACGATTTGCATATCACGGCTATGGGGCGCCGTTTGTAAATTTATTATTTAGACTAAATTCATGCCGTTTTTTTCCTTATTTATAAATAAAGCTACGTCTTACAAAATTATTTATATATCATGAAGTTAGGCAAAGCAGTCGTAAATCTGTTATTTATAAATAATGAAGTTTGCCAGTTGTGCAAATTTATTATTTATAAATAATGAAATTTCAGGCCATGAGCATAATTCTATGATTTATATATAATGCCTTTTGCTGTGCTGCATGAATGTCATTATTTATAAATAATGACTTAAGCGCTTGGCAAATGTCATTATTTATAAATAATGACTTTAGCAGCGCTTGCAAAATTTCATGGTTTATAAATCATGAATTTCGCGGCGCTTGGCAAATTCCATGGTTGATAAATCATGACTTTAGCCGCGATTGCAAAATTTCATGGTTTATAAATAATGAATTTAGCGGCGCTTAACAAATTCCATGGTTTATAAATCATGACTTTAGCGGCGCTTGCAAAATTTCATGGTTTATAAATAATGAATTTAGCGGCGCTTAACAAATTCCATGGTTTATAAATCATGACTTTAGCGGCGCTTGCAAAATTTCATGGTTTATAAATAATGAGTTTAGCGGCGCTTGCAAAATTTCATGGTTTATAAATAATGACTTTAGCGGCGCTTACCAAATTCCATGGTTTATAAATGATGACTTTAGCGGCGCTTGCAAAATTTCATGGTTTATAAATAATGAATTTAGCGGCGCTTGGCAAATTCCATGGTTTATAAATCATGACAATACCGGCGCTTGCAAAATTTCATGGTTTATAAATAATGAATTTAGCGGCGCTTGGCAAATTCCATGATTTATAAATCATGACTTTAGCGGCGCTTGCAAAATTTCTTGGTTTATAAATAATGAATTTAGCGGCGCTTGGCAAATTCCATGGTTTATAAATAATGATTTTAGCGGCGTTTGGCAAATTCCATGGTTTATAAATAAAAGCGCCAAATTCCATGATTTATAAATCATGACTTTAGCCGCGGTTGGAAAATTTCATGGTTTATAAATAATGAATTTAGCGGCGCTTGCAAAATTTCATGGTTTATAAATAATGACGTGGCGGTTGGGCGCCAAGTGTAAAAGTACGCCAAGTGTAAAAATACGCCAAGTGTAGAAATATGGCCGCCAAGTGTAACAACAGTTTGGTACAATTTTTGGTATTTCGTGCATTGCAAATGTTTCGTTTGGTCATAAAAGGGAACTTTCGCAACGACGACGGCCGAAAAAGTCGTTTTCAAAATATAAATTCTCGTTTTTGTAACTCTTTCGCGATTATTTCAATTTGTTTAGCTTGTAAGATGTTAACAATATAAACCAGGGACTAAATTACTATAAACGGCGTTACGGTAAGAGAAAGAAAGTGACATTTACCGTAACGCACTCACGTTCTCGAGAAAACCTAAAATTTGGTCATTTCACGTTGTTGTTTTTATTTGCAGAGGACGGTAAACACATGTACCAAAACGCACGTGCGGAGCCATTGCTTATTATTGTTTTGTGGCATTCTCGTTGCCGTTACCGTTCTCGTTGCTAAAGCTCCCTATATATAAATTTCCACTGTACAACCTTTGCGTGACTTTGCGATTTCTAAATCGCAGCAACATAACTTTGCCATTTACAAATCGCAAGGAAGATGACTTGGCCCAGCGTAAATTTATGCCATCGATAGCGCGCCAAATGGTAATTTATTCAGTTTAAGGCGGGGAATAGTGAGTCGAGAAACTAATCATTATGGCGTCTCGGGAATCTTTGTCTAACGTTATTACTGAAGCTGTTTCTCGAGCAGTCAATGACGCCCTGAACAGCGCTTTGTCTCGGGTAAGTTCTTCAACCATATTACAATTTAGTCCTCTGAAACAGTCAACGATACTGAATTACTGTTTCTCAAGTTAGATATGCGTTGTTTTTCTAGAGTTCGCATCGACACTAGCGTGCAACAAGCAGCCCCTGCCATTACGACCACGAGGCAACAGGCAAACTAAGGGCCTGTTCACATGGAGGTGGGGGACCCTAAGAAGGTGATTTCCCCCACCTACCCGTGGTCAAAAAAAGCTAGCTAGGCTTCACATGCAACCCCGGGGCGCTGGGGTGAGGTTTAAAATGCAATCGTGTGGTCTCTAAGAACGTATATTGACAAAAGAATTCAGAGATAATTGCCGGATGAGTATCACCCCACACCACGTCCAGCATTCACATGGAGAAAACTTAACCCAGCTAAGCGGGTTACCCGCCCTGGCTGACCGGTCAGGTACCCCACATCACATGTAAACGCGATCGAGAAAGAAAGAGAGATTGTACGGAGAGATTGGTAACCCCACCTAGGTGGGGGACCTCACCTTCCTGGGGTCCCCACCTCCATGTGAACAGGCCCGAAATAAAAAACTTAGGAAAGCCAGACAAACTGCGAGCTCATTAGGGCCTGTTGACATGGCGGTGGGGGACCTCAGGAAGGTGAGGTACCCCATCTAACCGTGGTCAAAAAAAGCTGGCCTTCACATGCAACCCCGGGGCGCTTGGGTGAGGTTTAAAATGCTATCGCGTGGTCGCTAAGAACGTATATTGACAAAGGAATTCAGAGACAATTGTCAGGATGAACATCACCACCACCCCACCTCCAGCATTCACATGGAGTAAACTCACAAAGCTGTCCTGTTGGCAGTTATTGCTGGAAACATTTTCATTTCTATCTGAATGGTTGGAAAATATTCCGCTAAAGCCGCTGGTTCTGTGTTGAGTTAGCAAAATAATTAATGACTTGACGTATTTTTTGTACATGTATTTCGTGTACTTTTATACTGAGTTTTATGAACACTGCTTTCATAATTGTATTTTATTCTTAAGAACGGTATTCCTTTTATTTTAGCTGTCTTGGAGTCTTTCTCACGTTGTGAGACATAGCTTTATTTATAAATAAGGAAAAAAACGGCATGAATTTAGTCTAAATAATAAATTTACAAACGGCGCCCCATACACGGCTGACCTCTGGCTCATTAATGATAAATAAGACATCATGACAACGCAATACATGGCATTGAATAACCATAGTCCATCACAGTCAAAAGCCCCCGACGCATGAGTCATTGGGCTAAACAAAACCCCTGACAACAGCCTCCCTGTGCCTTGACCAACAGATACAAGCGTCACACTATTTTATTTAGTCACGCCGAACTGATCATGTCATGTGAAATCCGATTAAATCCCGAAAAAAAACAAACAAACAAACAAACTAGCAGAAATCGTTCTATGTACACCGGCCAAAGTCACTCAATCACCGCAGTAACGTATTTGCAGCCTGCAGTAACGTATTTGCAGTCTGTTCACCCTTTTTGCTTCGTTTATTATCATCTAATAGCCAGTTATTTGTTTACTCTGTTATCACAAGGAGCCTTTTCACAACCCGGATAAAGTATGTTATCACCAGGTATATGGGATCAGGGATCACCGCCCCGGGATCAGGGATCACAGTCCCGGGATCAGGGATCACAGTCCCGGCGGGATCTGGGATCACAAGTCATGGGAGTAGGATCAGTAATTTTCAAGGGATCAGGGATCGAACTCTGATATCAGCCCTAAAGAAAAAATTATAAAATAGCACACTTCGTCAGGGAATTGAGCTCATTTCGTGAATTTCACTTTCTCGGCAGCCTTTTACCCGTCACGCAATCAATTCATTTTGTAGCTTCTCGCTCTCGAATTACAGAGTACATACACCCCTCTGTAACAGACCTGTTGGAACCTGGTTGTTCCCCAGGTTTTTAGTTTAGTTTAGTTTATTGAGATTCGTCACAAGAAAATAAATACATTAATATAACAATACTATGACGTGACCGGGGAGACGAACAGAGCAGAGCCCCAATTGAAACGTATCCCCAAGGTACAAAAAGATAAAAGTTAGACTTACATGGTAAAATTAATTAGACTTACATAATAAATTAAGAAGGAAAAAAAAAAGTATGCAAAATAATTGAGAAATCATGGCGGGCTATAAGTTTGTAGTAGACCTCTGAAGTGATCGTTAAGATGGACTTTAAACCACAAGAGATCCTGGCTAGACTTAAGTATATTAGGTAAGCTGTTCCACAACTTAACAGTCCTAGGAAAATAGCTGTTACAATAGTATTCCTGATCGTGCCTAGAAAGTAGGTCAAAGTTGGCTTCATGAAAATTACGGGTTCTATAGTGCCGAGTGGCAATTTGAATGAAACGACCAAAATTACTAGGTAGTAAGGGGTAGTAGGTTGAGCTGGTCTAATCTATTAGTATAACTGACTTCTCTTGGAGGATAGTTCAATATGAATTTAGTGGCACGCCTCTGAATATTCTCTATCAGTCTACGATGTTTTACCAAGTAGGGTGACCACAAACTTGATGAATATTCTAGTAACGGCCTGACAAGTGCCGTGTATAACAGTTTTCTCGTCTGGACGTCACGAATGTCCCTGCCACACAGCCTCTTCACTAGACCAAGTACCCTATTCGCCTTCGCACACATCTGCTCAATATGACTATTCCATATGCAGTTACCAGAGACAGATACGCCCAAATCAGCGGTTTCAGGAGAGTGCGATAATACTTCCTCGCCAAGATGATATGTGTTGAGGGGCTTTCTACGAGATCTTCGCTTGGACATACGCAAAACCTTACATTTAGTAGTGTTAAATGCCATGCTATGATCGCTGCTCCATGAATGTAAACCATCCAGGTCAGATTGCAACAAGGCAGGAGAACTTACAGAGGTTTTTAACAAAAACTCTACCAGGGCAGACAAAAATCCACCTGGTTGATCCTGAATCAGGGAGGCCAATAGGACTTTTTAAAATCTAACCATATATGTATACACATGCAAAACTGTGTGACCCGGTATTTAACATACTATGTTGATATATATGGCAAGAAACGTATTGCATTAAATTTTGAAAGCAAGTCAATTGAGGCAACTTATATATGAGTTGTTTATCACCAGTCAAAGCCATTTAAGCAATATTCTGAAAGTCTTTGTCTACCAAAGTACACATACACTTTTCTCACTTTTGCTCTCTTGTCAAAAAACTTTCTCAGTTCACAGGCTGTCAAAAGTTTGTTGACGGTTGATCAGGCAGCTCTTCTGGGCATGCTAAGACAGCAACTTTGGAAATATGAGAAATGGGGCATTTTTCACACTGGATGTCCATCAGGTGCTCAGTTACTAGCTCTCGCATTGCTTCTTCCCTTGAGCTTTTTGAAAGCCCATATATATATACACACTGCTCCATTCCTTGTCAACTATCCTTTTCAACACTGAATTGTTTGGATTTTGTGATCCACAAGGAGACCTTGATGACAACTTAACGTGGCTGCAAGAAAGCTTTTTCCTTGCTCTTTCGACTGAATGGAAGCATTAACTTTGCTTGACATAGTTTCCAACTCCAACGAAACACTATAATCTGTGCGGCCCTTTAACAAATGCATGAATGCCGCCCATGTGGTTTCACACAATTGGACTTTAAGATCATTGTGAAAATAGAAAAATTGACTAACATTTTTACGACATTAGAGACCACAGGCTTCTTAAACAGGCAGCAAACGAGGCAGCACAGCTCGAGGTCAAGGAGAAAAGGACAGGAATTCGACTGTCATTCTTATCCATCCTTACAAGGACAGTGAAAATGTCGTCTTGTTCTCGGGCTCTTCGCTTAGGGACACGTTCAGTGCTTCTCAGTGATTTCCTTTGCTTTTTCGTTTTCCTTTTCTTTCTGACTATCTTGCGTTTTGTAACCTGATTCTTCTTGCGCTTTTTCGTTTCAATCGTGTCACATTTTTTTTGGTTTTCTTTTTTTTATTGCAATGACAACAGCGAAACACGAGATTTACAAACACAATATACTACTTTCAAGGTTTTACATGCTGAAAAAGTAACTTTGAAAAATAAAGAGTAACTACGTACAATAGAGTATTTACACAAGTACACACAAAAAAAGAAAACAAATATGCGATACTGGCCATGGGTCAGCAGTGAAAAGAAGGATTTGCACTGTTTTTATTATTATTTTATGTAAATATATACAGAGACCTGCTTGACTTAGATGTTTAGAAAGCAAGGAGCATTGAGAGGAGATATCATTCAAGTTGTTACAGTGACTGGAGTATTTTATGCCACTTCTGTTTGTATTCTTTCTGCGTTCCTTTCAGTGCTTTTTGGTCGAAAATTGCTTTTAATCTGATAAATGTCTTCTAATATAGATGGTTTGGTATCCTTGCACTTGCAACTAAAAATATAGTATCTAGCCAGAAGTAGGCAATGATTTACTAGAATTTCTCCTTTTGCTCCCGCGAGACCTAAACATTCAGTCTTCTTTAAAACGTGAGAGGATTGTATCAGATTAACTGAAATTTAGAAATATTGTATACTATCCCAAAAAGCATTTGTTACCGGGCAATTCCAGAACAGGTGGATTAGCATTTCCTGGGCGTTTTGGCAAAAGCAACAACGATCTGTGTCTGAAACTTGGGTTTTAAACAGAAAAGAGTTAACTTTGTAGCAATTCTTCTGTGGAGGAACTTAAACTGGAAGTTAATTCCTGAGTTTCACAATAAATAAATCAAAATTCTCCACCTCTTCAGATCCACAGTCTCTAATCCATTTCGCTTGGCTTTTCTCAGGGCGGATACGTTATTTCTTATTAATGAAGGTCTTGTATGCCAGTTGGCTCGCATTCTTGGTTGAATTCAGTTGTGCTACAGTCAAAGGACATAATTATTCGTCACTTTCGAAAATGGCGCGAGAAATTTCCACCTGCGTTTGCACACTAAGAGCGGGAAAACCTGGGACAGGCCGCGCCATTTGTCTTTTTAGGCGGGAAAAAACACAGAAAATTTAAAGAAACAAGAGACTTAACAAAAGATTGAAAAATCGTTTGCAAAGCTCAGTACAGAGAGAAATTACAAGCGGTTTGTTTAAGAGATATCACCTTGCTTTTCCTTTCCGTCGAGACGTCGAGTTGTGTTGATCAAAGGTTGATAATTTTTTATGTTGTTGTTTGAAAAATATTTTTCCAACTTCTATGGGCCGAAAAAGTGTTGAACTAACTACAGAAACGAAGGAATTGATTGTTACACTGTCAGAATCAGTGAAAAACAAAGCTGAACTGTCAAGACTGTTGAACAGTCCAAGAACGACTATCGCAAGCGTTCTACGCAACTACAAAAGGAGTGGCTCGGTGGAGAATTTGAAGCGAAGTAGAAGGAAAAAGAAATTCACAAATAGAGATAGAAATGCTTTACTTCGTCTGGTTAAAGCAAACAGACGACTAAACTTACAGGACATTACGTCGAAGCTCAACGAGTGCAAATCACAAACTTTCAGCAAGAAAACTGTGCAAAGGGTTCTGCACTCAGAAGGATATAAACGAAGGTCAGCGAAAAAGAAAGTTGTGGTTCGGGAGGTAAATCGCAAAAAGCGAGTCAACTGGTGTAAAGAGCGAAAAAGTCACACAGTAGAAGAGTACTGGAGAAAAGTGATATTTTCCGACGAAAGTCACATTGTTCTCGGTGCAAACAACCGTGTTTATATTTGGCGAAAAGACGACGAAAAGTACAATCCGCACCTCATCTGTCCACGCCCTGAACGCAAGATAAGTTTGATGATCTGGGGATGTATTTGCTATGACGGTGTTGGAACTTTGGCTGCTGTAGAAGGTAACATTAACTCCGCTAAGTACATTGACATCCTAGAAAATAATCTGTGGCCAGTAATAGCCTGGTATTTTGAAGATAATGAGTACCTCTTCATGGATGACAATGCTCCCGTTCACAGAGCTCATGCCGTAGAAAATTACAAAAATGAAAACGAAATAACCTTCATGAAGTGGCCAGCACAGTCTCCAGATTTGAATATAATAGAAAATATCTGGCTCTACATCAAGAGACAGTTACAAAAATCCACGACAAATATCACAACCAGGAATGACCTCTTCCGTGCGATTCAGAGTGTGTGGCAGCAGATCGATTTGGAATACATAAGGAAGCTTTACCACTCCATTCCTGATCGACTAGACAATGTCTTCAAAATGAAGGGCCATCTCACTAAATACTGAGGTCACTGCAAACCTCGATACGTCGCAAGCTGTGCCAAATCGAACGCGTGGAAAAACATAAACAAACGCCGCCGTATTGAAAGTGACGAATATTTATGTCTCTTGACTGTAGCATCTTTCCTGATTTTTTGTCGTCTGGCAGCATTAATTTTAGTGACTTAAAAGCACATTTAATGGCCGATGTCACTTCATAATATTCACGAAAGGAAACAGTTAGACAGAATTTATTTCTAAAATAGCCATATGTCATTAAGTTGGAGTCACTTGTCAAAAGATCATTAATATCCCGCACAACTGCATCAACCAAGTGCTTAAAAAAAAAGTCTTGCTCGCAACTGATTCTAATCATTGAATTGTTCCATATGGATTCGGCACCAAAATCCGCTTGTGAGGCAAAGGACTCTCTGTAATTTAAATCTGACCACAGCTCAATAAGTTCCTGAAGGAAGTTATCTTTTACATCGAGGCTTTTGACATCTTTTCGTGCTAAGTTACCAGTAAAAATTAGTCTTCCTCCAAACTTAGGCAAATAGAAGTCGAAAAAGGATTTCCATTTAGATTGGCAATTATCAGAAATATACTTAAGTATCTACGTAATTTTCAAAGCCTTATTAAATTCCATAATGTCCAGCATCTTCAGTCCTCCATCTTGGTAATCTGCTATCATTTCAGTTCGTTTAATTTTGTCACCCTTGTTATCCCAAAGGAACTTAAAAATAAGTTCATTAATTTCTTTTAAGGATTTTAGGCCTCACGACATTGACGACATGACGTAAACAATTTGAGATGCGGCTAAGGCCTTGACAACTGCAATTTTACCGATCAACGTTAGCCTTTTATTGTGCCAATTGTTTAAAACATTCTGTACATTTCGAACCTTCTCCTCATAATTCTTTTTCAGACTTTCTATCTTATCGACACAGAACCAAACGTCCAAAGCCTTAACTTTACCGTTTGCCCAAGTAAGAATTTTATCGGGGCGCAAAATTTGGTTTGATCCTTTTAATGAGCCTATCCAAAGAACTTCTGTTTTGTCACAATTAACTCTTAGCCCTGAAATCTCACCAAATCTTTCTTACATATGGAGAGAGCGCTGAAATGTCGGAAGAATCCCACCAATCTTCAACATGTTTCCGTTTCTCCCTCCTCTTAGCTCGATTTGAATACTCGTTGCTGGCCTCGGAGGAAAACAAGGAAGATCGAGAAGTTTCACTGCTTGTGCTGCTATCAGAAACATGTTCAGAATATCCACATTTATCCGACCCATCCGCAGCCCTATCCTTCATTTTCCTACACGAGCCGGTCAATGGTCAGAGCCCACACAATTTTAGCCAGCGGGAACCAATTCTCGACTTTCACCCACGTGACCTCACCCTTGACAACGGTAGCTATCCGCCATCTTTGTGCCCCTCAAAGGTATACGTAAACCAAGAGAGGGTAATGGAGATTGACTTCGACTATGGTTCTATGTATAGTGGCTGGATGCGGTTCTAAAAGCGGAAAACATCGTGTAACTTTTGCTTCGATCCCAACGATTGTTACTAATCAAGGAGAAGAGCACGAAGAGCTGACAAGAGAGAGGAGAAATTTCGGCCATCAGTCGCGGCGACACAAACACAAAGAAGGTTCTCGAAAGCGAACGAGTTTGCGGCCTCCACTTTGTGTCTGGAAAGGCTGCTCCTGTCTGGGATCGCCACAACGTTGACTGGGTTCCAAGTTTGCACCTAGGGAAGAAGGAATACAGAAAAACCGACGAAAAAACAGAGAGGAGTGGCGAAGGCAACAGCAGACAGAGTGAAGGAACGCAGGAAGCGAATCATTGAACAGCATGAAACTGAAGTCGTGAAAAAAAGAAAGGAACTCGATCAAAGTGGAACTGCTGTCCAGAGCATTCATTTTCAGGGTAAAAATGTCGAATGCGCTTCTGAAGCAAATATCGACGACCTTTCGTGTTGTACAACACATGTTGATGAAACCGAGGTCCACGAAGTGGCAACGTTTCACCAATGAACTCAGACGTACTTGCCTCCTGTTCCCGAAGGCTACCAAATGCTGAGGTAAAACAGAAGAGTTTCAGTACATGTTTGCGAAGACTGGATATGAAGCTCCAATCCAAGAGTACTTTGATTCATCAGAGAAAGTGCGATTTTACACTGGTCTGCCTTCATACGATGTACTCCTGATTGTATTTGAGCATGTGGCTCCCCATGTGCCTCGTCGTGCAACAGTTCTTGATAGATTTCAAGAATTTGTAATGGTCCTAATTAAGCTGCGGCTAAATGTTCCTTTTCAGGATCTGGCCTATCGTTTTAATGTTTCGTTGTCAAGTGTGCCCAGAATTTTCAATTCATGGATAACTGTTATGGATGCCAGGTTGTCTTGCTTCATCAACTAGCCTGACAGAGAACATCTTTGGAAAACCATGCCCATGTGCTTCCAACATACATTTGGCCGTAAAGTGACTGTAATTATTGACTGTTTCGAGGTTTTCATTGAGAAACCAACAAATCTTTTGGCTTGAGCACAAACGTTTTCATCTTACAAGCACCACAACACTATCAAGGTGCTCATTAGCATCACACCTCAAGGAGCAATCTGCTTTGTCTCTGAGGCTTGGGGTGGATGAACATCGGATAAGTTCGTAACAGAGAACTGTGGGTTCCGGAACAAACTGTGCCCAGGAGACACTGTTATGGCTGATCGTGGCTTTACAATTACAGAAAGTGTTGGCCTGCAACAAGGAAAGCTGAACATCCCAGCCTTAACCAAAGGTAAATACCAAGGGTAAAGAGCAGCTGGATCCTGTAGATGTGGAGCGGTCAAGAGGGATAGCAAGTGTGAGAATTCATGTTGAGAGAGTGATTGGTCTGCTACGGCGTAAATACACCATATTAGAAGGAACGTTGCCCACACATTTCCTCAGTTGTAATCCTAATGGACTTCCTGAGTCTCAGATACCCATAGTTGACCGTATTTTAAGGGTTTGTCCACCAATTGTGCCATTTGATTAATTTGCTGTGTCAGAAGAAACGGTGTGTTAAGTTATCCTTAGACCACCAATGTTTCTTGATGTACCTTATTCTCCAGCCTCTATTTGGTCCCTTTGTTGCCCCCTTCTAAGAAGTCCCCAGTCTAGAAGCACTAACTGACAGTGGCTGTCAGCCTCCAGTGGGATACATAGAGAAGTACAGTTGGTCGTGTGGGATGATCCTCTTGGTGAGGGTAGTCCTGAAAAGGACTGTTGTTGGTGGTAGTGACTGACATGTTGACAACCTGAGTGGGAGTAATTGTCAGAGTCAAGTAGTGAATTGTTTGTCAGTTAAATATACAACAGTTCTTTTAAGCACTACCCTCACCTGGAGGGTCATACCACATGATCAACTATTACTCCCAGGTTCAAACCATTTACATGTACTGTAACAGAGCCGCAGGCAAATAGATGTACATGTAACAACATGCTGTTTTTTTAAGGCTACAATAAATATTTGTTTCGTAATGAACACATTGTACTTATCATTTGGATGATGATTAGTTTTTCCTTCTTGAGTATATTTTTAAAAACTGGAAAAAATATGTTCATGTACAACATGAATGGGTTTTGGTTGCACAAAGTTGTTGTTTTTGTGAAGTATAATGTACGGTAGACATAAACTAACTTTAACTTGTGGTTTACTTTAAATGCAAATACGAAGGGAAGCAATAGTTGCTTATCTACCAAATACATGTAAGAAATATAATGTAGTCAAAATGAAGTTTTTGCAAGAATTTCATGCCAGGAGACATCCCACTTTGTGGGTTTGTGATGACTTACAGATAATTATTTTCATAGGAAGTAATTAGTAGGCCAATTCTGTGGCTATAAGTAGCTCTGATAATCTACAGTAGTATTTATGTTTATGGAAATTCTTTATTTCAAGTGATTAAACATAAACTTTACCTTATCAGAAAACTTACCTATGCCACATGCATCAAGTTTTATATTTGAGTGCACCATTAGAACCAATGCAAACGACCATCCTTGTGTTAATTTCCGTGATAACAAATTTAATAACAGTATTCAAATGTACCATGCACTTTTTAATTATAAGTCAAACAGTAACTACGATCAAAACTAATATTTACATTTATGCACACTGAATATATAATACATAATGGCCGTTTTTATGCTAGAGACGTTAAAGCCGTCTGGTATAAAAACGGGACGCATAAAAGTAGACGACATAACTGAAAAAACAAGATTTTTCTAAAAATAGACTGGGCTCTATTCTCGGAAGACAATAGGCACGAGTAAACTCGGTGCCAAATAAACTTCAAATACGCGAGTGTAAGAACAAATAGGTGGTTTTCACGTTACGTCATCGCCGCCATGCTGGTGGACGTAAACAATAGATCTCTCATTAGCTCCACCAGCAGTTGTTCATTTCACCGTTGTTATCTGTGTCTCCAGAGATTGGCTGCAATATAAACATGGCGGAATTGCAGGTTCTGAAATCTAATTCTCGATGTCGTCAAGAAAGACAAGAAATGGAGATGCAAATGTTTTTGACAAAGAAAATCATTCGAGGAATCGGTTTTTTCAATCGATGGACGAGGAAACAGATATGGCCGAAGCACTTGGCTTGTCCGCCTTGGAGACCAAGAGAGCAAGGAAGGAACAAAGTGCTGATTAACAAAGGAGTTCAGGGCTAAATGCGTCCCAGTTAGGTCGTCCCGTTTTTATACTAGACGCATTTAACGTCTGAGACGTTAAAGTCGTCTGATAAGTGCGTCTAAACGACGCACTTAAATGAAGACGTTAAAGTCGTCAGGCGTTAAATGCGTCTGTCTTATTTACCGTTTTTATACTAGACGTTAAAGTCGTCTCGAGACGACTTTAACGTCTCTAGCATAAAAACGGCCAATATCTTGGCGTCGTGATTGATCATCACTTGAGTTTTAACAACTATATTGAGCCCATAGTTTACAAGGTCTCGAGGAAATTGGGCGTTTGTAAACATTTGAAAATTTCTCTTACATGTACCATGGCTGCAGCTGAACACATCTACAAGACAATGATCGTACCAATTTTTGACTATTGTGATGTAGCCTGGCATTGGTGTGGAAAAGTGAACTTTGATACCCTCGAGAGTCTGCAGCGTTCAGCTGCGAAGTTAATTTTTCCAAACTCTAGTTTGAATACTAAAGAGTTGATCGCTGCTTTGGGTCTTGTACCATTACCTATAGGCAAAAACTTCACATTGTCTTTTTAACTAGAAAATGCCTTGATGGTCTAGTACCACCTTATCTGAATAATTATTTTAATCTGAATACCTATTATTATTATAATTATTACCTCTGTGCACACAGTGGTGACTAGACGCTGTAATGATATTCATATTCCGAAAGTTAACCTAAGGGGTCTTTTTTTTAACAGAGCAACAGATTTTAATAGCCTCCCTCGCCAAATTAAGACAGGATGTGAATTTTTAAGTAATACATAAAATATGAGCGGGAGACCTTTATGGGCATTTAAAACGGCGAGCCGCAGGCGAGCCGTTTTAAGGCCCATAAAGGTCGGACGCGAATATTTTCTGTTACTTGTGAAATGAAACAATAGATTGTGTTTGTCGTGTTTGTAATGTTAATCAGTAGAGATCTGTATCAAAGTTAATGCATACTAATAAGCGGAGCAGGACACTTTTATGAAAGTTAATGATTTTTATTGGGGTTTAGAGAGGTATACATGTAACTCAAATACTACCCGTAGAGTGGTCGTTAGTCTTATGAATTATTAATGAATTTTACAAGGCTCTTTAAAGACTTTTTCCTCTTACCATAATTGTATATATCCTTTTTTATTTTGCAATTTTAGATTTTTAGATTATCAATTTTTAAACCTTTTACCCTTTTGTATTTTTATATCCATTTCTTACATGTATTAATAATTTAATCACATGACCCCCTTTGATACCAGTGCTTGTTACACTGATGGGGTTATCCTGTTTAAATATTATTCTAATTATTCTTCATATTAAGTCATGGTTCTTGAAAAATCTTGATCTTTGTGACCAATAGTTTAAACATGCTAGAAAATTGGAAACATGGTTATTTTGCCACCTTGTAAACAATCTAGTAAGTGTAAACGCATCTTTGAAACATCAAAAGTAGCATGGCTGGGATCAACAGCAAAAGCAAGACATGTGGCAAAAGCAGTAGAAAAAATTCCACAGTCACTACCATTAATTTGCTGTTGTACTGGTACATAGTCTAAACTGATCAACTGTCCACCAAGTAAGTCATTTGCTTGCTCCTCAATATCCTGACTAATGACATCATTGTACAAACTGTCATGCAACCCAGTGAGCTTACGCAAACCCAATGGTCACTTCCTGTATGAAGTGTTTGAACAAAGTCGCCTGACACAACATCAAAGTTCCTCACTTGTCCCAGAGTTGGTCGTTGTAGGCCTTCAAGCAGGGGGTTTGCCTCTTGTAACGTACATGAGCAGCCTGGATGATATCACATGTGAGCCATCCTGTGGGATCCCTGATAATAGTGTAGTCTTCATCATTTAGTTTTGCTAGGGAACCAAACTTGTCAACAGTGCCAGTTGTTACTTTAGTGATTATGACATCATCCATGCTCTCACTATCAGAATCCTGATCAGATGATTCCAGTGAAGTAGAAGTGGTAGGCTGCTTGTTTGTTTTTGACTTCTTTCCTTTACATGATCCACACAACCACGTAGTTTTTGCATTGCTGGTCATTCGTTTTAGCCCCAAGCAGTCCAAATGGAAGAAGTTACCATTGTTGCGGGCAGCATTGTGGCATTTCACTAGCCTATCTGCTTCAGTTGCTTTTAATTTGCAAATGTAGATTTTGCTACAAAGCATTGAATCTTTATTAACGGTAGATGGAGTAACTGTCTTTTTGTTAGTAGCATGCCTGCCTTTTCTAAATTGTGGTAGCCTGCAGCAGTGAGGACAATACCATTGTTTTGGAATGGAAACTTCATTTAGTGCCAAACATGCAGTATGAAATTGACCATATGTGCAGTCAGAGTTACTACAAGACAACATGTCATCACTGGGCTGCCCTCTGCAAAAGCAGATGGCATTGTCACTGGGAAGTCTGTTTAGCACATGACATTTCCTTGTGTACCATCTTCCTAGTAGCTCTGGAAGAACACAAATTCTCCAAAAAGGTTCCAACTTGGTCATCACAGTCTTGGAATGTTGTGGGTCAGGGTAAATCCGGTCACATACAATGTTTGCATTCCCATGGGGATCAATCCCACATACAACAAAGTCATTAAATTTCCTATCAGGCAGAGTAAATAACTGCTGTTGTACCTGATAATAATAGTTATGTGTTCTCTTCAACTTCATTTCCACATCCACCTTTTCCAAACAACAATTCTTCTTCAACAGGTACTTTCCAAAATCACCATTTCGGATAGAAATGGGACATTTCACCTTTCCACAGTCCAGTCCACAGCAATCACATGACACTAAGAAATCTGGTGTAGCATGGATGAATTGGTAGTCCTTGTTTATAAGCATACCACACCTTTCAAGCTTAAAGTTAACATGTTTAGATATCATGTATTGTTCATATGCTTTGATAGCATAGTCTTCATACTTGATACCATGCTTGATTGCCTTGGTGTTGAGTTTGAACAAGTGAGGGTAACAGATAGACTGAATTAATGTCTGGGAAGGCTGTGCAAGATTGGTGTGGTAGGCAGCACCACAAACGGAAGTACCAATCCTGCCAGCCCGATGCCTGAAAAAACCTGATGCTTTTGCTTGGGCTCTTGCGTCTTCTTCCACAAAATTTGATTTCTTCGTTTGAAATGTTAAGCTGGACATCTAAGCATTTACGCAAAAAGTCAGGATATTCCAGGTCTAAATTGCTGGTTTCATACAGATCAGATGGAACTGGAACATGGGGCTTTTTGAAATAAATTGTTCAGCGTAAGGATCAATCAAAGTTAATGCTACGGCTTCGGTGTCACATTGGTTTAGTTTCTTGTAAAATCTTCCATTTCATCTGCTGAGACATGAGTCGAGACACGTGCCGGAGGGATCTGCGTGTTCGACGCACTTGAAGTGCAAGACTGGCCTTGATCGCATCCATCAAGAGAACCAATCCTTTTTTCTAGATTCTCCTTCAGTTTTTTAGCGGAAGTAAAGTCAATATCTTTTGATTTTGCATACGACACTTGGCTAATGTATGTAGGAAGGAGCCACGTGCATTTAACTTGCGTACAGGCCAGCTTCCCGTTGATTCTTGTCCAACATTCTATGTAAAACAAGACGCTAGCGACGTCGACATGCGAGCACGATTCAGCTAGGCCTGCTTTACAGCCTACACAGTGCGCAGAGAAAATGGAGCCATCGCTTCCAGCTATGATCCATAGTTCAACAAGAGAGTCATTCATACGCTGCGAAAGTCGTACTTTCGCAATCACCCCATGCTTTCCACCGGCGACGATCTTTCCTCTTACAGAGGCCACAAATCCTGACACCACTTGATTGTATGCTTCTAGGCTCTTGTAATTCTTGAATTGATCATTTGTGTAGTGGCTTGTCGTCAGAACTAGGTAGCTGAACAAATCAGACTGTTCCACCGGAGGTAAACACTCGGGATCAAACTCTTCGCTAGGGATACTGAGTGGATCAATGCCTATATTCTCGATCTTCTTGAGATAACGTTCCTTTACATGACTTTCGAGAGAAGTAGCATACTTTGACAATACAGGCACAGACATTTATCGTTACTAAAATGAGTATTTCGAACCGAAAACAGGAAAACACTAGAGGAACGGCATACATTTCACAGAAGAGAAGGGCACAAATATGGCGGACACTGTAATTGGATAGCGGTGGATGATGTCACATGAAAGTCGAGAATAGAAAGAGACAAACTGCGCATGTTTCTTAAGAGCGCTTCTCAAGCCCGCAATCCTTTTGTACAACAGCATACCACATGCAATACCCGATCCGTAAAAAAAGTTTTCATATAACAGAAACAAGAACGGAATTCCAAACTCGTGACTTTTTCTTGCAGGGAAGCACGCCTCACCAGGGAAACTAAAATTCTACACCAGGGAGGAATAAAATTCACCAGGGAGTTTTTAGAAAACCACCAGGTGCCAGGGAGGTCAAAATTCTACCAGGGAGGGCAAAACAACCCACTAGGTCGGGTTTCACCAGGTCTGTTACAGAGAGGTACATGTGCCCTGATATTACATAATTCAAAGGTGACAGACCGCAAACAAATGTCGCTTCAATGTAGCAGGTTTAAAATCGGATATCTGGCTCTGTGCTGTTGTTGACCGACCAGTGTACTCGAGTGTACTTGCTTACACGTGGTCTGGTTTGAGGCATGGGGAAATGGAAGGAGAAAAGCCGCGTTGGACGGCATGGTGATATCACTGTTACTTTGCAATTGCTTGGCCTAAGTTTATTGTATTTCGTGTTTGTCGGCCAATGTATAATTTCATGTCATGTTATCTTTCCTCGTCACATTCCTACTCCTGTTCTCCGGAGCGGTCAGAGAGCCATTCCCGAAGATGCTCCAGAAGTCGGTCAGGGACACCCAACGAGCCAAATCAATGGTGTTTGAAATCGGTTTGCAGTGATGTTTTCGTTAGCTAGAAGAATTTGATCTATTCGGATTCCTTAGCTGAAATTTTAATTGCCCGAAAATGTTAGGGAACAAAATCTTCCTTTGAGAAAAAGTAAGCTAAAATGAACTTTCCAAGATCTTTCTAGGGAACTATTTTCTTTCCGAAAATGCTAGCTGACGTTTCTGACTGCCAAAAAAAGCAATTACGGCCTTTCCGAATACCTCAGGGGCTATGATTTCCCAATTGCGAATCTTTTAAGCCCTGGTCAAACGGCGCATGATAGTCGATGATAGTTGATGATAGTCGATGATAGTTGAAGTGCGCGCTTCCGTTTGACCACCAACTATCATGCACTATCATCGACTATCATCAACTATCATTCATTTTGAACTTGTTCAAATTCTTCATGATAGTCGATGATAGTTTTTCTCGTTTGACCACGCGTATGATAGTTCATGATAGTTTTTGGTCAGCTGTTTTCCCCGAAAATCGGCGGGCTCGTTTAAAATGGCCGCCAAAAGTTCCTCGCGAGGCTCAGCTGCAGCTTCAGAAATACGTGTTTATATCCAAGATGATAATCATGACAACGAAAACATTGAAGACCAAGATAACATAGAAAAAATATCTTCTGAAGAAAGTGTCAACTCGCAAGAATTAGAAGAGACACCGCATCCCTCCAACAAATCGATTACTATTAAACAAGCTGCCGACCTCTTTCGTCGCGATAAATTCATACTTCTACAAGTTTGTCTCTCGCGAAGCCATTTTAGTGCTCACATTTTACGCGGAAAGAGCCTGGAACTAGCTGCTCGCGTGACCTTTGCTCGCGCGACTGCCGGTGAACTATCATCAACTATCATCGACTATCATGCGCCGTTTGACCATGTGAATGATAGTTGGTGATAGTTGATGATAGTTTGGAGAGAATCAACTATCATCGACTATCATGCGCCGTTTGACCAGGGCTTTAGGCAGGAGGGAGGGGGCGTCTCCAAGGAAATCGGTGGTTCACTCCTCATTGCCAGTGTGACGTCACGTTTCGGTTGGATGATATTCAAAATGGCGCCCAAAATTTTCGAAGAAGGCGCTGTTAAAAATGAAGATTTTTCCATGGATATCCCGCTCAACCTGCTTACATTTGCCAATAATGAGGTTTTATATGTTATGTAACTCCTTTATTTGGCTTATTTGTTGACCAAAACTCTAAAATGTTCGGTGAATTTTAACGAAACGTTTCTGTTGTCATTCACATTATTGTGGAACAATCTTATAAGCCGGTGGAACTTTCGAGGGCCATTGCGCCGTAAGGAAAAGTCCTGTAGGCTCAAGAATAGGAGGTTCAGCAAAGGATATATTAGGATCTGTGTGCGTGGAGTTTCAGATCTTCACCTCATATGGTTCGCCATATCAATCTCCTCAAAGATCTGAAAGCGGTCGAACGGATAAAACAGGCGTATGTTATACCAGCAGATTTGGTAAGTGTTCTCCTTTCGCTAATACATTTTTTTTTTATTTTCGAGCCTTTACCTTAACTTATAAATGATATCTTCTAAAGTAGTAGTTGTTTTACCTGTTTAGGTGTATGAACAGAGTGTTGTCTGACAAAAAAAAGACGGATTCAATTTTGGTATCCAATAATGCTACATAGCAGTGCAGATTGGCTACCTTGATTTCTATTTCGTACTTAGGTACACATAATTTTCATAAATTAAACTGGCAAGGAGCTTAGTACTGTCAATCCTATATTCTGTGGGAAAACAACTTCCTTAGACTTTTCTTTATTAGAAACCATTCTTTTAAATGAAATGTCTGACTTGCTCCAAGTGATCCTGATCGTTTCCAGATTTTGGTGTTAGTGATCTGTCAAATTCTCTGTACTCCCATAATTCTGTTGTTTTTACCATTTGATAGTCATGTGATTTGTCAAAGAAGTCAGACATGTACAATTTTGTGGACATAAATTGCTTTTCACTTTCAGTGGACTCATCAAGTTTTTGGAAAAATGTTTTTAAATCATCTAACAGTTTTAACTCTTTGTCAAAGTCATCTTCACTATCACTAGTGGGGAAAGTACTTTTTTTTCCAGAGCACCAATCATTTGTTTGAATGATTTCAGTTTGGATTGCTTAATGGGTAGGTCTTCTACTTCTTCTCTCGTCGCTGTCATTTGTAGTTCTGTTGGTGGATTGTGCGTTGATTTGTTTCCTTTTTGTTTCTTTTTGGGTGTCTTTCAGGTGTACAGTATATGGATATACAGGTGTACGGTATATCCATGTTTCATTGGTGTTAGGTGCAGTCCTTTGATACTTTCACTTTCTGATAGCTTGATGGTTTCCTGTGTTTTCACCAAGTTGATCTGTTGAATCATTTACAAAAGTCACAGGGACAAAGTCAGTTAGTGGTTGAGGGGTCTTGTTGGAGCTGTTTTTCCTGGGAGCTGCAGTAAAATTCTCTATGCTGCAGTCAGATACAAATGTTATAGGTACAGTTGGGGTTGGATTACACTTGCTGCAGTAAAAGTTCCTTTAAGTCAGCTATTTTCATGTTTGGTGGTATGGAGATGTTGTGGTGCTGAAAAATAGCTTTGATGTTCACCAGTTTGGTCTTATTGTCAGTATGTGAAAGCAGTGTTTTGTGTTTTTCTACAATTTCCTTGATTATATGAGTTCAGCATGAGAAATCATGAGCTGTTTTGGATTGCAAAGTGTTAGGAGAAGGGTGTTTTTGCAATCATTATGACCCTTTTGAGTCAACTTGGTATGACAAAGGTTTTTTCTTACTTTCAGCAATACCGGTATTAATCAGTGTTGGATCAATGATAACAGGACAAAGTGAAACATGTAAGTCCTCAGTTGTTTTCAGTATCACATCAAGAGCAGATTTGAAAATATTTGGCTCAAAGATGATGTGTGGGAGTTCCCCACAATTCACCCTGTTCCCCAGGATTTGTACTGTAAAATGACTGATGTCATCACTTGCAACAGATAATTTCGAGGGAAGGAAAAAGAAGTTTGGTATACCAACACCATTTGTTATATTTGGTTTAGAAAGAAGAACCTTCAGACTGTCATTGGTTGTTTTTTGAATTTGAAACTGTTATTGTCCACAGAAAGAGAGAAGAACAGATTGAAAGATTGTATATGTATGTGGGTGTAGAGGCTCAGAGAGATATTCTCCATGAGCATAGCATTCATTTTCATCGCTTGTCATTGGTCTGTATTCTTTAAGGAGCTGTAATAACCCTTCTGTAAAAATCCCTGCTTTTAATTGGGAAACTACAGGCAACTCATATTTTTCTTCTGTGTCATCAATCTTTTAATTTGATGTTTGAATGGAATCATCAAATCCTGCAAGTGGTTTAGTGTCAGTGACAGGATCAGATCCACTTGTGGGATTCTCACATCTTTGTGCTTTTTCAAACATAATTTGAGCTTTCCTATACTTGTCCTCCTTTTTAACAGACTTAAGGAAGAAAGGCTGGCATGACCTGCATATGTAGCTTACACAAGATTCGTCAGGAGAATCCATGTGTTTATAAAGGTTACCATAAAATCGGTTTTATTACCATTCATGTCCAAAAAGTTACATGCCACAAAAAACTGGTTTTTAAATACACTTATGTTATTATTATTTTTTTTTTTGCAGGGAAGGTCGCTTGAAAGGCATACCTCATTTTTACACTGTGAACATGTCACAATGCAAGGATTTACCTTTAGAATGTCAAGCTGGGCATCACTTCCAGATTTTGAGGAACTTTTACCTTTAGCAGGCTTATCCCTCTGGGCCGAGTTGTTCAAAGCATGGTTAGCGCTAACCATTGGTTAAGATGTATTAAAACCTGTAGGTTGTCATGGCATTTAACCCTGGTTAGCGCTAACCATGCTTCAAGCAACTGGGCCCTGGATGTTAAACTTGCATAGTGTTTATCGCACACCCTTAGATTTGTGTTGTTTTCCATGTTAACACTAAGGTCTTGAGGGCTACATTTCATTTCATACCTCCCAATCATGCTGTCAAATTTATGGGATCCTGCCTCATTTTCACAGCCCTTTAGGCAACACTTTACACCTCCAGTTAAATGTCCATTCATGATTACCACCTGTTATTTCCTATAATGGCACAAAATTGTGCAAAGGTTTACCACAGTTTGATAGCCAGTATAAATCACTTGTTAACTAAAGTTAAATTTGGAATTAACTTGTGATCACAAGTCCAAAACAGTTGCATAATTATGGTGCAAAGGTAAAGGAGTGTGACTTTTCTGTTACATCTATAACCAAAATAGATGTAACAAATCTTTTAGACCTGAGGACCATACTAAAGAGAAAACCAGGGTGGTTAAATTCAACCATTTTAACACAAGAATAAGCCAACATCAGACCAAGTAAAAGGTAGATAACTGGGAAGAACAGGGGCATGCCTGTGGTATTATTGGAGGTAGCATCAAAGTTTTCACCAACTGCTATTACAATGAGTAAAATGCCTGCTGAGTACATGGTAACAGAATGTTTGGACACCGCCAACAGAGTTTGAGTAGTACCAAGGTTAAACAAGATGCTGTAATAAAGGAAAACACATGTGATCATAACAGTGGAAAGAAAAACTTTTGATGCTAGACTCCAAAAATATTGCACAAGGGAGAATTTTGATTGTGGCTTGACAGGTAAACAAGTTTTGTAAAGTGGTTTAAGTGGGGACAAAAACAACCTCAGAAGAACAACTGCAGGACACAGTATGATTTCCAATAATTATGTAATTGAGTCTTTGGTTGTACTTGACAATTTGCTTTGAACATGTTCTGCACGTCATTTCCCAGTTCATTAGGACAAAATTGTGATCACAATACACATACACTGTACATGTGATAGTAAAAGTTGAATAAAATAAGTTTGCAAGGATGGTATGATGGAATTGCCTTAATCTAAACTGCACAAAAAAGAAGCTTAATAACAATGACAGTAACCATTTTTTGAAACCATGTGTTTGTAGAACACCAGCCACACTGTATTGGAGTGGTGTTTTTTTTAGTTGGAATATAATAGTCACCAGAAGTGATGTAAAGGCTATAGGGCAGCCTTGTAAATTTTGGAAAGGATAGAGAAAGAGCTGTCATTATAACATGGCAATGCAGCACTGTTATTTCACCATGCATAATGTAGTGGCATTGTTCAGGAACAAGCCAAGTAAGGTCAAACACTAAATCATAAAACAAAATTGCTGTGACCAAAAATAAAAGTAGTACAATATTTTTATTAAACATCTTTGTTGGTTTGTTTTCTGCAGTTATATAATTATATAACAACTAACTGATATCTTTGATTACGCTACTTTGTAACTCTGATTTCTAATATTTATTATTTTCTTATTGTTTCTATTCTTATTATTATTATATTCTAATTGTATAACGTTTTTGTTTTGTTTTTGTATTTATTTCTTTGTTATAATTATAGAGTAAGTCTTATATTATTCAGTAAAATAAGTGTTATGCTATCTAATCGGACAATTCAACAAAATGCAACGACAGCACAGGGTAATATACACCAAATTAATGACAAAACCAAATAATACCAAACCCAGATAATTCCTGGGTGCCAACAGCAATTTGTAAAGGAACACTTACAGCAACACGGTAAGCCAACCCAACAATTGCGGCAAAGAGCAAAATACAAAACTCCACATCATAAGCCAACAATCAAACCTCGCACTCACAGCGGTATTGAAGCCAACCCAACAATTGCAACAGAGAGCAAACTCACCGCAACACGAAGCTTCAAGATTAAAGGTAACAAAATGCACATTAACAGCGTACAAATACCACCAAAACAACAACAAAGCAAAGAAGATAAGACAAAAAGTTAATAGTCCCAAGAAAAGGCTATAAAACTGCAAACAGAAGTAATAAAGGACCGCCAACAATCGTTCAAACCGCACATAAATTTGTGGGGTATTCAACACTCTCAACTCAAACGGATTGATATGAAGAACGGCTGAATCAATCGACACAGAATAACAAAAAATACAATCTTATATGATCAGTGTATGAAACCTCCTTTTATGGAAACTGATGGTTTCGTACTTTTAAAGAAAAATCCAAATGTTTTACGTTGACTTCGGTGGTACCGAAGGCAAGATGGCGGTCCCGCTACAAAACCCGCAACACAAACACAACAAGAATACAAAATTACACGCACAAACAATACACGAATTTAAACAAACAGCTAAAAACAACAACAATGCCTACAGACTTACGATCAATTAGCGAACAAAAGCGATATTAGCCCTAGAATTTTGTCTTTCTTAATCACTGTTGTCCTTACTTCAATGGCGTCCTCACGCTAATCTGCACAAGCGAAGCGGAGGCGCTCATCCGTTGCTATGTGACGTCACACTGGCAGCGAGGAGTCGGTCAAGATAGGCTATCAAAGAACAATAGAGTCGCCCCCTCCCTCCTGCTTTTAGGCCACGTTTTAGTTACGAAAATCCGAGTGCACTCTTTAATCGACACCGAAAGCCCAAGGCGAATTACCCTCCACCGAGCAGATATCTACCGAAACTTGTAGTTCGGTGCCCTTGGTCGGTCTGTACAGTTCATTGCAGTTTTTGATTAGGTTGTTGGCTGTGTAAGTTCTGTAATATATCTATTCGATCTATTGTAGTTTTATATGTGTCTATAATGGTGTGGGACAACTACATACATGGTATCCCTCTCTGATCCCTAGGAACTATGGTACTAAAAATTTAACCACATTTCCATGGGACAATGAAAAGAGGTTTATTAAGTTGTGATTTTGAGTTAACCGTAAGCGTAACATGTCGTAGCATTAATTAGCAATGTGAATAGCGAAGCGCGGAAAACTGATCGGAGATTCAGAGGAGCAGGAAGATGAGAATGCGGAAGACAATGGCTTCTCACACGTCAATGAACAACCTGCCAGCAGAACACGGTTTGTAGCTGGGCGCAGTAGATCTGGGAGAAGAGTGACCATGCAGATATCTTTAAAAAACGGTACATGTAGACCCTTAACCTTTTGAATTTAAACTCCAAGCAATTTGAATCTACTTCCTTCCATGCATGCATATTCGGTTCGATTCAGCTTTTGTCGAACTTCCCTCAATTGCAATGATGTGAAATTTACACCAGTTGTTAGTTTTTGATAGAAATGTGTTAAAACTTGAATTTTGCGCGATCCAGCGAATTTGAAAAACCTAAAACAACTGAACGAAGAAAAGAGTAAAGATTTAGGATTCCTCGTATGTTACTATTTTATTTCGGAGCTTCTGACTGTATTGTCGTCACGCTGGTCTGGGCAACTCAAAATTCAAATCGTGAAAACGGCCTGTTTCACGTCGTTTCTTGAAAGCTATTCCGCACAAAGCAGGCTTTGCAACATTTCTATTTTAACATACGCGATAATTTTCGCTTTCTACAACATGCTATAACCCCACGAAGACAACTCTGTCACCACCGTGAAGGATGAACAAGTAAGATAAGTGGCAAATGACGAGTTGTTTCAGGTAAGTATGCTTAACTTTAGCTTGTAAATAGTCCGGAAGCTAACCAATCGCATCTTGTGATCAGAACATTTTAGTGGGATCAGCGATGGGACAATATACCTCGTTATGCACATGTCATCGGCTTCCCCGTGGGGTCGACCCCGGCTAACCAGGGGGATTGTAAGATCAGTCAAGCAAACTTGAGGAATTTCTCCGGGGGGTCGGGGAATCTCTCAAGACAAAGTCTCCTGGGCGAGGTGTCTCTCAGCTGAAAATTCCCGTGACATCCTTTTCAAACTTGTGAATTCCCCCAGCTCCTAATCTTTGATCGTAAAACAATGTCAAGATTTTCCCCTACCCTCGGGCAAAGAATCCTTCATCTCCTTGTATTCCCCCACATATCTCCCTGGTAGGCCCGGGGGTCGACCCCACGGGGAAGCCGATGACATGTGCATTACGACCCTGATGTTATTTTTGTGACTCATAAACTCGTTTAGTTGTACACTGTATCATCTGGCTGTGTAGTTTGTTTTTGCCTAATTAATGAATTAATTAATTAATTTTTCTGACGTTTTTTTCATGTACTTCTATATTTTTGTGGCGAAATAAAATGGTTCATTCTTGTTGTGTTCTTTCGAATTCATATCCTTTTGCTGTTATTAATAGTAATTGTGTAATTCTATGTGAATGCAGCAGATTGCAAATTCGAAGCGTCAATCGCATTTTGACGAACTGAAAGATCCTAAGTTTACCGAAGCAATAGCCATCGAACCAAACGTTGAGTGTGTAGTTAAGAACTTTGATTTCCGAGACTGCGTTGTTCTTCTTAGGTACTGTTTAATAAACGAGCGGGAGTGTTTTATCGGGTTTTATAACCCGCTAAAACACTCCCGCTCGTTTATTGAACGGCTTCAAAAGTGAAAATCTCTAGGGAATATGCGAACCTGTTTGTTTAGCGTACTTGTGCGATAATTTTTGGTTTACCGTACTATTGTGATAATTTTAATTTCGTGTTGCACAAAAGAATTTGAAGAAGCAAGCACGCATTACGTGGAGTTGCCCTGGGATTTTGGGATTGTATGACTAATTAATGACACACCAAAAACCACACGGCTTCGAACCGAACGTTTCGTGAGCCAAAAAGCGCGTAGGAAGAAAGTGAAATATTGGAAAATGCTGTCCCAAAGTCGACCCTTTCGGCAAATAAATGGGCGATGAAGATTTTTGGGGAGTGGCAGGCCGGAAGAACAAATAACAAAGCCTGTGAGGAAGAAAGCGGATCTGCTGTGGAAACTTCTCCAATTCAAGATTTGAAAACGAACATTTACGACATAACGGCAGAGTCTCTTAACTTTTGGCTGACGAAGTTCATCATGGAAGTATGCGAAGACACAGGAGAAACTGACCCTCCACGAACCGGCTTTAGTGTCAGCACCGAAATGTTTACAAGATCTGTGTTCAAAAACTTTACGTTCAATATTGTACAGAAATAGTTTATGTACTGTACCATATTACCTAATAAACTATTCGTAAATGTTAACTTTGGAATAAAGAAATTGAATATTGCATCAAAGTTGTTATGTTTGTAATTCCTGTTTATTCAGCTGGCCATTACACCATTTCACCTCTTAAAAGGTGTTTTATAAAACGTCATCCTTATTAGTATTCTTTATATAAAGAATACTAATGAGGACAAAATTTTTATAAAGAGAATATCAATGAAGCAAAGTACAATCAGTCCCACTCCCCCTGAGACTGAAATCAAATGCCGCCCCGGGCTTTTTAGTTTGACAGTGTTTTACCGGGGTTTAAAACCCGAACACGTGACCAATTTTAATGGATGTGATAGGTTGTTGAGCTCATGAATTATTAATGGTATTTGAATGAGCCTATAAACAATCTCGTTCCCAGAGCCTACGTTCCCGTTAATCAGGAATGTGGACTCTGGGAACGAGATTGGCACATAAACTGATTGCGGCACGTCGTGCGCCACGCGTGCGCAGTATTATGCATGTACCTGTGCTCGGTACTTTGACCGCCGACCGGTTAGCTCAGTTGGCAATCTCGTTCCCAGAGGCTGAGATCCTTTTGGTCAGCACCAAGGATACGTCCATGGTACGTGGTATCTTATCATGTAGTGTTCTGATAGGTAGAGCAATTCTACTCGGCCATATCAAACCTATAAATGATAATTACATTACGTGAAACACCACGTATCTTCCGGATACGTTGCCCGCTCCGCTGGATAAGGCTAGCGCGAGCTCTGGGAATGAGATTGCTCAGTTGGTAGAGCACTGGGCTACTGGGTTCAAACCCTGGCCGGACCAACACACAAGGTCATTGAATAATTGAGGAGAGAGTGCCTTTGTAATGACATCTCCAAACGTTTAGACTTTCTAGTCTTCTCGTATAAGGACGGTAAACCGTAGGTCGTGTCTCACAGTACTTTCACTTAACCTGACTCTGTGGGACGCAAAAGAACCACTAGGGACGTAACAAAACTCTGGCTGTGACCACCCTTAATGTCTGTCCTAATTCGAGATCACATTACGGGGGCACTCATTGGTTACTTCATTAATTGTAAACTGCATAAGCAGTCTGATAAACATGGCAAGAAATGAGGGTCGCGCGTGCGCAGTTCGTAGCGACACTTAGAAAAATCACGCTGAAAACATGGCGAGCATAAATAGAGAGACTTGAGTGAAGAAAATTAAATTTTTTGACATACCTCTCTAAGCTTTTTACTTTTCCACTGGTTTCAATCTGATCCTGTTTATTGACATCGATAGTCGTTCTTTGACACAATAATTGGTCACTTTCCAGCTTTATCCGCCACGGTTTTGAACTTTGAAGTAGAGCTTTCTTCTTTGGTAATGCACCTATCAGTGTCAAGCCCGAGGGGGGGGGGGGGGGGGGGGGGGGTCGGGCAAAGGGTGGGGATTGTGACATTTTCTGAAAAAAATTGTCAAAATCCCCACCCCCGGGCAAAAAATAATTGTCAAAAGTATCAAAATCCCCCACCCTGGGGCAAGGGAAGGCAGTCATATACAATAAATAACGTACCAATTCCCCACCCTGGGGACGTGATGTCCGATCAAAATCCCTACCCTGGGGATATACGTGACAGTCAAATTCCAGTGGGTTGCCCGACCCCCCCCCCCCCCCCCCCCTCGGGCTTGACACTGATAGGTGCATAAGAAAAGTATGGCGGAATGCCTTTTCCAGCTGCGAATCGCCTTCGAAAAATCTAACTTTGCAAGCCCGTGCCGGAACGAATTCCCTGGTTTCAATCAGAAATATTGTCCCAAAACAATGTAGTTGACGTCGATGGAACTGTTTTTCTATCACAGTTTCGGTCCACCACGGTAATCAGCATTGAAGATGGACTTTTTTCAAGTCTACTTGGATGAAGGTAAGTCTTCATAGAAGCGCCATGAGTGCTGTGAACGCTTCACAAGTTCCAAGTTTTCACAGGTTCGAAGTAGCGCCGGCCATTTTGTTAAATCATTCTTCTCTTTCCCAGGCTTTTTACGGATAGAAATCCTCGGTAAAAGACTGAGAAAGACAACAAATCCTTGCGGCGAGATAGCGGGAAAATTAAACAGGAGGAAATCAAATTATCAATTCGCCGTGATCGTTCGAAGTACTGTACACTTTCATAAGCCAAGAATGTCCGATATTTCACCAAAACAGCCAAAAATCGATTTACTTATTAGTGGAAATTTTCCAGATAACAAACATTCTCTATTATCTTTATTTCTTTGCTGTTGCAGACAACCGTAGATTACTCGACAGGGCCGCCATCTTTTTTTAAATTATTATGAAGGGCCTGCAAATTTCTATAGCAACGATCATCCGATAGCATCTCGCGAAAGAAAGAAAGTAATTGACAGCTCTCTAGACTGCTCTGAAGTGACTCCGCCCCCTCATGTCCCTCATTTCTTGCCAGTGGCCGCCATGAGACTTTGTGATATGAGGGTATATGAATACATTGCCATTACCATTACCATTACTTTACAAAATGATTCGATAAAATAATGATAATGAACCTCATTCAAATGCGTTTAGTTTGAGGCCCGTGAAAACGGACTTAACATTATTGGTCAGGTGTTGGTCAAGAATATCTACGTTTGTTGGGTCCCCGGGGAGTGTCACCGGCGCAAAGTCGTCAAATCCTGGCCCTGTTCAAGACAAAAGCCGTTTATTTCGCTACTCCGGTTTAAGAGAAGAGACCTTTCTCCGTGACCCTGATATGTTTCTGATTTCACACTCAGAAAGTATTTCTTTTTTATAACCGACATCGAAGAATTTAAAAAAATGTTGGTACCACACATAAATAGACCACGCACCGCCAATGTTCACACCCTGTTCATTGCTTCCGGTCCAGAAAGACACCCTGTTCAAGACGCTGAAACTGCATACCCTGTTTAAAATCCCTCGTCCCAGAAAACCATGCCCTGTTTGGCGGCACATACCATTTTAGGCCAGATGAGGGAGTGCCCCACCCTCCCCACGTACACGGTGTTGGGTCCAGCACGTTGTTGGCTATTGTTATTCCAATTGCAAACAACTCGCAACAACACCCAACAATTTGTTCAAACGGGAATCAACAGTGGTGCGAGTATTCGTGCGAGTGCTTGCATGGGCCATCTTTATACCTAAAAGTCCCAGACGTTCTCGGGGTCGTGTAAACCAAAAGGTCTCGCTCATAAACGATACAAATAAAGAATGCACCAAACCGCGTCGAAATCGTCAAGTAAAAGTAGCAAACAAAGTACGATTCAGCACTCTTGTTTACCCTTTGAACTGAGAGGAAGAGCAAGCAATACCTGGAGGTATGAACTTCTTCCGACCTTCCCTCTCCATCTTCCCTGTTCGTCAGATCTTCAAGTGTCTCCACCAAACAACACGGGGATAAACCCTTAGCCTCTACTTCTGCAATCTGGTCATTAATAATGCTAGTCACACAGACACACACACTAATCCTTCCTCGCCTACTGGCGCATGGGGCCTCCTAAGAGGTTATTGTACCAATAGAGACTCTTGGAAACAGGTGGTCAGCCCATCGCCCAGCCCCTACTCAACTCTGATGTGTACAAGGGCAGACCACAACACCGGGAACTACGTTCCCTACTCTTTTCGATCAGTGTGTGGGTTCTCTTACGTCCTCTACCAGTTTTACGTGTGAAGGTGAAGGAGACAAGGCCAATGGCTTGACGTCACTGGCCAATGACACGATCATCTGAACTGAAGCAGATGTTGAGCACACAGCCAGCGGATCTCACCAGCTCTTTTAAGACCGTGGTTTGTGGTCTGGTCTGGGTTTTGAGCCCGCGACCTTCCTCTCAGCAGTCCGGTGCTTCACCAACACACAGGCAATCTCGTATCCAGAGTCCTCAGTCTCTTTGGCCAGCGGTTAGTCGCCAGGAGAGACCCTAGCATAATGGGAAAAAATCAAATTTTTTGATTGGCTGGCCCGTAACGGCTTCCATTGTTTTACCCCAGATTTTCTGGGAAAATGGCGGCCCATTATCCCAGAGTCTCTCCGGGCGTCCACCCGCTGACCAAACAGCCCAAGGACTCTGGGTACGAGATTGGCTCCGTCAGGAGCCCATCACCAGGAGCGTACAACTGCCCTATATTCCTGTCATTGCGTTTTTACAGACCGGTTTATTTTTAGATTGAATTTCCCGCCAACATCAGACTCCCAAAGGAGTCCCGATGACTAATCACAAGTCGCTACACGTGCCACAAGTATCTGGACGAGCAGAGCCTTTGTTTTTGCTCATTAAACCTATTGTTTTGTGGCACTCTCTTTGCCGTTGCCGTCCTGGTAGCCCTTTTTCGCGGGAAAAGATAATCTAAAAATAGATCGCTCTGTGAAAATGCCGTGACATAGGCTTAGTATGGGAGCTGTACGCTCCTGGTGAAAATAGCGATGGGCTCCTGGCTCCGTTCAAGCAACATGAGCAGCTGGAAGAACAACAGATAAGACTCTCTCTAAAATCCGTAGGTAAAACTGCTAGTAGGCCTGTTCTTATTGTGCTCGTAAAATGCTGAAAAATTGATCACTGGAATGCAAAAAGTTTGCTAGGTCTTGCTACCTAAATTTCAAAAGTTGCTACTTAAAGTACTTGCTATTTTTTTTATACAAAAGTTATTTGTAAGCTTTATTTTTCGTCCTTCTCAATAATTGCTATTAGTATATAACACACAATTGAATAGTGCTTTTTGCGCTCTCTGATTGGTTAACTCGGAGGTGATTAGCAAAGTATCGATTCAACTCCGATCAGCCGGCGCGTGAGATTTTAAAATTTCCGACCGCTTGTCTATATAGTGTCACTCACATAAAGTAATGTTTTGGTCCCCTAGTTATTCAGCTTGTGTGGTATATACTAAAACAATTATTCACCTCAGTGTCGTTGAAAGTGGTGGATATTGTACCACGTGACTGAACAAATGCAAAGGGTCCATTTAACCCTTTGAGTACCAAATACGCATATATGCGTAGAATATACCGCTTTTACTTTTATGATTTATTTCTTGTTTAAATTTTGTCACAAAGACATAATAATGTGTAAATAGCACTAAATGGTCTTTTTCGCAATTATCAAATCCAAAAAAGAACGACAACAATACCCGAATACCGCTGCATAGCACAGTTTGTTTGGCAACAAAGCCCAAAATGCCAGTCTTTTGACCAAAGAACAACACTTAAAATTACACATTTTCGTGGTCGACTTTTTAATAAAATCATTGCCCAAAAATCAAAATTCTACATTTACAGCAAACCTTAAGGCCAGACCTTGGCATCTGGATGGAAATTTTCCTCTCACTTTCTCCGCGGGCCACGCCCCAAAAGGATTCTGGGAAAGGCAACTATTCCACGAACATAGAACCCTTCCATTTCCTATTTCCAAGTTTTTTTTGTAAGTGTCGGACCACCCAGTACTACCAGGAAAATATGACGTCGATTGAACTTTTTACCAGTCAAAACTAGCCCAAATTACCTTGGTAGGCCCTGGAATCCTTCCACAAAGTTAGCAGAGAGACAGCTTCGGCCATCCACCGCCATATTGGCTACGAAGCAGATTTAGCGTCTCATTCAGTAAGAAACCGTCTCTCACCTCTGGCTTCTTTCAAAGGCTTGCCTTTACCCACATTCCAGCTTAAGGATGCCAGCCTGGGGGCCTTTGTGGAGGAAAATGGCTCGAAAAAACCTCATAAAGCGGCAAATTTACCACAATCAAGCTTGTTGACTCGGTAAACGAACAACAGCCGCTAATGTGCGTGACGTCACACCTTTACAGTGAGCCCACAGTGACACAAGGCCGCTGTTATTTCCATCGCAACCCCTTAAATGGAGTAGATTAGTCCTCCAGACTAATTATCACTAAAAGTTTACTAAAAAAATTGCACTAAATTGGTATTCAAAAATTTAAGGGTACCCTCAAGTCACCTGTCACATGTCTCACTTTCTGTTCTTGTTAACACAGCCTGTTTAAAAGAGCCGAACTCCGCTCCCTATTGCTCGGAATCTAGTTGTACTAAACGGCAAAAGTTGCTCAAAAAATGCCGAGCACAATCGGGACAGGCCAATGCAGCATGGCCACTAGTAAAGTTTTCTGTTGAATTGATACGCTCTTTCTAGTAACTCGGGAGGACATTTTGAAGGGTCGGGTGACACATGAATAAATTATCTCCTGATAAACGTAACGCGGATTTCTGGTAATCTCTTCCTGGCACTGTTTTCGTTAGTTCATACCTACGTCAGTTGTCAGTAGCGAGCAGATCAATTATCGGGCTTCGGCAAATAATTGATCTGCGAGACGCTGGCAAATCGCGATATTTTGCATTAACCGAGTTCAATACTAGTTTCATCAGATTCGATCACCGAGCTTGTTTTTCATAATTATTTACATTATTTTTATTATTTTCTGCCATTTTTCACGGAATTTGAAGAGCTTGGACACAACTACGTATTAGCAGAATATCATTTGAGCAAAATCACAATTCGACAGTAAAGCGCACGAGCTGACCATTATTCAGATTATCTGTTGGCAGTTAATTTTAGGGCACGTGATAGACTTTCGGAAGGAAAATGTATCGACTTTTAATAGGTGTTATACATACATACCTACAGACAATGGTTTTTATTCATGCAGACGTGACGTAATCAGGATTTTGTAGACAATAGTCCTATACACGCGACAAACACGTTTGTTTTGCTGAAGCTTTTTCAAGAATTCTCTTTACAGGCGGTTTTAACCAAAACAGTACTCAGTTCAGTCAAAAGTTTAATTTTAAGTTAACACGTATATATTAGAGTGGCCTTTTGAAAAACCTTGCTGTAAACGTTTGGACTGCGCTGCAACTTTTAGGTTATAAGTTTAGGGGGAGCAGGGTTGGCGTAGTGGTGAGAGCGCTCGCCTTCCACCAATGTGGCCCGGGTTCGATTCCTGGACTCGGTGTCATAAGTGGGCTGAGTTTGTTGGTTCTCTACTCTGCTTCGAGAGGTTTTTCTCCGGGTAATTCCGGTTTTCCCCTCTCCCCAAAAACCAATATTTGATTTAATTTGATTTGAGTTGAGTTGATTTAATTTGACTTTTCTTTGTTTCTGTATTTGGTCGGCCCCACTAGCCTTTGTGCTATAAATACTACCGAGGGTAAATAAAGGTTATTATGATTATGATTATGATTATGATTATGATTACATGGCGAATTTCGTCCCATCCCCCCAGGTTGAAAGTTTGTTGCGATTACGTTGAGAATCTCAGTCCGGGTTGAAATTTCATCCTGGTCGTTAGGCCGTCCCACCCATGCCACCTCACTCCGCATCTTACTCTAGGAGGCCCAGCTCTTCCAATTTGCAGAAAAATGAAAAAGGGTGTAGAAAACACCATCACTGCGCATGCCCAAACTCACTTTCACCCAGAGCTGAAATTTGAATGAGAGTACATGAGGTTCTTCCGACCTTCAACCCGGGCTGGAAATTTCCAGCCCGGGCTGAAATTCTCTTCAAGTAATCGCAAACGCCTTTTTATAAGGGCCTCTAGCTCTTCATATGAGCCCGGTTGACCGGGCTGGCTCGGTTAGCGGAATGAATTTTATCATCTGTTCATGTGGAAAATTACAGCTCGCTTTTATCGGGTTTAGAAACCTCAAAATCCTTTATCTTTACTTTAAATATCAAAAGAAATTATTCCGAACTATAAATAGAAGAAGAAAGAAGTCAAAATGAAATACTGTCCGTTCTACTGACGAAAATGCATTGCATCATTTTCATCCCGGTAACCGGGATGGAGTGTTCATATGGCAAAAATTCCAGCCCGGTTACCGAGATCTCGGTTGGAAAAACTGAGATCTCGGCAACCGGACCAGCCCGCCCTCTCCGACATGAACACGTGGAAATTTTTACAAATCATTTACTGGTAAGGCAAGATCTCGGTAACCGGGCTCATATAAAGAGGCCCTCATATGAAGAGGCAATGTAAATAGCCATAAAAGTCTTTGCAAGTTGATGTAGCGTCTTTAGTTTCTTGTACGCACTCTTGTTTTAACAAACATTCAAGTATACGCATAACACAAACAGATAACACAAACCTTAGCCATGATAACAATGATGATAATTTTAATTTCTCGCTGTCATTCTCAACCTCATCCAAGTTAATTAATTTAAATGTTGAACCACTTCCAATGTGAAAGGTCGTGAAACACTTCTTTCCCGCTTTTTTTTTTTACTATATTTTGTCGCGATTTGTTAATATGTTCATCTGGATACGTGCCGAAAAGCACAAGTCTCTAAGATTTCATTTTCTCACTCAACAATTAAAATCTTAGTGTAACAGCAGTGTGTGTTCCAAGCTAGAGGCTTGATTCTTTCCTGTATTCATATTCAGATAAACCGTGATCAATATTAGACTTAAGAAAACATCTGTGGCGATTTCGTGCCGTCCCTAGACACATTCACTGTCCAACTTCATTTCTAAGTATTGCGCAACAAATTTCTAATTTAGTAAGATACACATTATTTGGAGGAAACACTTGCCCCTCCACCCGTCCCCCCTCCCCCTCCCCCCTCCCCTCCCCCGATGTTACACTTGCCATTTCTGTTTGCGGTGCAGCAAGGTCTGATAAGCCAGTAAACACGAGTTGGACTAGCAACAAATTTTAAAAAGGCAGAGGTATGAAGGCTGCCTTTTTCAGTTTGTAAATCGTGACAATACACAATTGTCTGCAAAGTTTGATGACGGCTTTGATAGTATGTGTTAGACATCAGCTTTTGGCCGTGCCCGTTTATCCTTCATTTTGCTCGGGTCCCTGTGATTGTTATTTTCGGGTACCTGACATAGTCTGACAGACAACAACTGCCGAAACGAGCTGGCGCTCTCAGTGCTCGTCGTGTACACTCAACAGCTATCATGCAATACGTCTTGCTCAATCGTGCGGGTGATGCCCAATGATTTTAGCCTGCTCAGCCTACGGCCTCGTCGGCTAAGTATCAGGTGGTATTCCGCGCGATTTCGCAGGATAATGCTAGCTTGCTGAGATCATGGAAGCCATGCCCAAGACCATAGAAAGATATGCTGAAATGCATGGCGATAATCGCACTAAAAATAGACCCGAGAGTTCTCGTATGGACGATTAGTTTTCGGTATGAAGTGTCACATGGCGGTCTTTGTTGTCACGTGAACAGTTTGAGGATCAGTTTCCGTGATATTTTTATTCCTCTCACCTCGAGTACTACGCATGAATGAGATATAACGAGCAATTGTTTCCTGCAAACTCCCGCAATCTTTCCCAGTCATCTGCGGTTTGCATCTCACTAATCTGATTAGAAATTCATTTTTTAATCCTTGGAATGTATAACACGCTGATCACCACAAATGTTTCCTTAAGATTAACCTTAAGCATACTTTATTTGAATATGAATACAGGAAAGAATTAAACCTCTAGCTTGGAATACACACCGCTGTTATATTATGGTTTTACTTTTTGTGTGAGAAAATTAAATGTTAGTGACTTTGTCACGTATCTAGATGAACATATTAAAGCCTCAATATTAAAAGGAAAAAACAAGAGGGAACAACATCTGTTTAACGACCTTTCACATCGGTTAATTAAGCAATATACCTGCCCACAAGTTTCTATGGTTTATAGGCTGATAAACCAGGCGGGATTTTGGAAGAACACTCGAGCTCGAGGACTGGTACAATAAACCATAGCTAATTGACCAATCAGAGGGCGCGAATTGACTTTGGTTATTATATAAGTAGCGCTTGCGTGAATATTTTTCATTATTTGCTGTCGAGGTAGGAACTGTAATGGCTACAGGAATGAATTTTCTGATTCTGATGTTGGTTTTCAACAGCGTTCGTTTCTTCTTGGCAAAAGGTAAATCAGTTTCCACTTTCCGACTGCGCGGCGATTTGTAACTTCAATCTATTTTAATATATATTTAGAATGAGCCATATTCGCCATCAGATCAGTATCCGTCTGATTTGGTACTGGTTGAAGGAGTCTGGTCGAGGTCAGCTTCACGTTCGGTTTCACAAGTGTTGGCCTTGTCCACTGTGCCCGTTTTTTAAATGCACTGCATTTACACCGAATTTACATTATTCTGAAAGGCAACTCAAGCCTAATGTTTCAACGTTCTTCAGGGAATTAAAATCACGGCTAAAACTAACGCCAAACAATTCCAGTGTAAATGTGATCTTAATCAAAAAAGTGAAAAATTAATATCTTGCGTTCCACTAACTGTAAAAACCCTTTCGAAAGCATGCTTAAGCCCCGGCGAAACTATCAAACATTTTCGTCCAACATCGTGTTTGCTAAACGTAGCGTTGGGTGGCTAAATGGACAAACAGCCAGGGGCACCCAACCAGCCAAAACAACCAAAAGCTGTAGAAAGGCATTTTTAAGTGCCTTGTGGTGTTTGAAGTCTGTTTAAAGCGATGTTGTCATAAACTAGAAGAAGCTGATCTGTTCGGATTCTCTAGCTGAAATTTTAATTGCCCGAAAATGTTAGGGAACAAAATCTTCCCTTGCGAAAATGCAAGCTAAAATGAACTTTCCACGCACTTTCTAGGGAACTTTTTTCTTTCCGAAAATGGTAGCTGACGTTTTTGACGGCCAAAAACTGCAAATATGACCTTTCCGAAAACCTCAGGGGCTATGATTTCTCAACTGCGAATGTTTTAGGCCACGTTTTAGTTACGAAAATCCGAGTGCACTCTTTAATCGACGCCGAAAACCCAAGGCGAATTACCCTCCACCGAACAGATATCTACCGAAACTTGTCGTTGGGTGCCCCTGAAACAGCGTTTGACCTGACAAAGTGAGTCCACAAAACAATTTTGGCGTATTAAATATCGCTAACTAAATGTCGACGTTATGTAATTCATTTGGTTGTTCTTTTCCGACTCTGTACGTTTTGTTGGTTGGGTGGCTAAACGATAAAACAACAAACAGTAATGAGGCCCTGCCAGGGTGAATTCTGACAAGCGACATGGCCCAAAAAGTAGCGACAGTACATAAAATGAAATCCCGACTAGAGACACCATTCCCGGCAAAACTCCGACAGTGACAACAACGCCGAGAATTAGCGATTTAAACACCGACACGGGAGATTTTAAAATTCAGACAAGCGACAATTGATAATTATTCTGGGTAGCCCATGGGCCCTGGCCCAGGTTTTGTCAGTACATTCCGGTTATACTGCTAATAAACATTCTGATTGAAAAACAGAATTTCTGTTCAGCTCTCGTAGCACAATTAGGGCAGTAGCTTGCATGAGGCGAACGGAGGCACTTGCCTCGGTCAGTAAAAATTGTGAAAAATTTATGCTTTTTGTTTTTCATTGTGTGTGTGTCCTTGGAGAATATTGAGCTATGTAATTTCACTTAGGTATGAACATAGTTTGTTCAGGTTCCTGTCAGAGGGTATACATTAAAAAGATGACAGTAAATATATCTGAAAGAACTTTTTTCTGATATTACCTCGGTAAAAAGTTTCTTCTGGCTACGGTGCTGACAATCACAGACGGATGAATATAAGTCAAATCATACTCGCCATGAATGGCAGTTACTCAGGGACACAGAGCGTCTCAGTGGTGGAGTCCTCTGTATGAGTCAGTTCTTTAACCACCTCATAAATTCCGAATTAATTGTGATGAGAAAGGGGAGATTTGTTTGGGGATCTGTTGAATCTGATCGATTTATCGGCTAGATGAAGAGTATCTGTTCTTGAAACAGCTGGGGCCTGAAAAGCAATTCAGTATTTTTTTTCGGATGGGGAAAATATGTCGTTAATTATATATATAAATGTTACATATGGCCAGCCAACATTCATCAGCTCAAAAATTCGGTGTATATGATTTTGTCCGCTTGAACTTCAGTTGTACAGGTCAAAATTTTCATATATAAATCATTTTTGTTAACTCACCAAAAATGCCTCTCAGTTAAAGTGTAAACAAGACGCTCGGGAAGCGTTTACTCCCGCCATAGAACTTGGGGTGAGGTGCATGGGTGGTATGCGATCTGAATGTCCCGCATGAGTATAGGAATTTCCAAATTATAAAGCTGATATAAGGGTTAGGGTGTATTTCAATGTATTGATAATAGGTTGGTCATTATAAACAGTTATAACAGGTTTATTGCTTTAAAGAAAACAAAGTAGTAGGCAAAACGCAATGCCAACGTACTAGAATGTAGAACAACATTCTTGGTTTGGTCAATGCAAAATATAAAGCACGTGAAGTCATTTACGTATTTACTGACGAAAGATAAAAAAGGTCGTCGTCGTGTCATGGAAAGTCGGTTGGAAAGATGTTTTCAAAGCTCACGCTTCTCATTCATCTTTTTCTCCTAAGATGCTTCCATGCGATATTTGGGAGTTTTTTCAAGACATATCTCGAATCTTAAGCCGTTCAATATGCGTGAACCTTTCCCAAACATCCACCGATCAGCGTAAACAATGCTTAGTCATTTTGGAATTATTTTGGAATTATTACAGTAGAGGCGGGTCACTATCACCGCGTCTGATGCAGATAACTGAGATAGCCCGGGTTCGACTTGTTGTTAAAGCATCTTCCGCGGATTTTTTCTCTTTATCTGTTTTTGTTTTCATTTTCTTTTAACAAGTATTATTGTTATCGATGCATATGGTTGAGCTGTAAATCAATTCTGCAGTTTGAAAGGGATATATGTTGAGTGGGTTCTTTGGATATTCACTACAACCAAATAAACTCGAACATCATGATAACAGGGGCACCCAATCAGCCAAAGCAACCAAAAGCTGTAGAAAGGCATTTTTAAGTACCTTATGGTATTTGAAGTCTGTTTAAAGTAATGTTTTCATAAGCTAGAAGAAGTTCATCTGTTCGGATTCCCTAGCTGAAATTTTAATTGCCCGAAAATGTTACGGAATAAAATCTTTCTTTGAGAAATGCATGAGCTGAAATGAACTTTCCACGAACTTTCTAGGAAACTATTTTCTTTCCGAAATTGGTAGCTGTTGTTTTTCACTGCCAAAAACAGCAATTAGGACCTTTCCGAAACCTCAGAGGCTATGATTTCCCAATTGCGAATCTTTTAGGCTCGTCAGTTTAGTTACGAAAATCCGAGTGCACTCTTTAATCGACGCTTAAAACCCGAGGCGAATTACCCTTCACCGGAAAAATAACAAAGAATACAAAGGACTCAAGTTTACCTTACTACTACAAGTCGCTCTGTAAAGGCGGTTAGCACATGGTGAAAAAGCTCCCTTAGTGAACTGCGACTACTTCACTTGATTGCGCAATTTTGCAGATTTGTGTCGACGACGACAGCCCATTTATGACTCCTTCGCCGGCCCAAAGGGCCTGGGCCAGAGTTTAAAGGGACGAGATTATTTTAGTCTAGTTTTAAGTAATATTACATACAAAGTGAAACAGCAACCTCTTTTAAGATAAATATAAAATAAAATCCTCTTTCAAAAATGGCGATCGATCTGCTGAATCTGCCGTTGTGAATTATTACCTCTGGAACATCTTTTATATCCAAGGCTCTGCAAAAATTCGAATCCGACGGCAAAAATTTGTGTGTAATTTTAAGGTGTTTGAAGAAGGGATTTTAATGAAGTAAAAATGTTTTGAAACACGTCCAGTTAGTTACCACCCCACAAAGGCACTGCAGGTTGCTGGGGGAACTGTTTGCTATCCGTCTACTAATTTCTAACTTCAAATTCCAATTTTAAACCCTTATTAAGTCTTCGGTTTTTCCTATTTTCTTAAATTTAACTAATCCCTTGAGAAAAATTATCTCTTCCCAACGTGAGGAGTGGTTGCCCAATCTCCGAGCCGGGGGCTCATGTAATAAACGCTCGAATGTTAAATAAATGAGCAGAAGTGTTTTATCAAACTTGATAAAACATGAATTGCGAATTTATTGAAGGGCTTAAAAAACTGTACTTTAAATGATGTGAAGCCAGCTAAAAAGAACTATTTTTTCTCTAGAAAAACGGCAATCCCTTCAGTTAACCAAAATTATTTCAAACTTTGCGAGATTTCCGTGAAAGAGGATGACGTGAAAGAATCCGACGCTCATACATATAACACTAGATTTTCTGATGCTGGTAACTTATATTTTAATGAATCAAGACTGAGTATTCGACTTCGTTTTCCATTTTCGGAGCTAAGTTATGGAATTTCCTGAAGCCTGACCAGCGTAAGCATAGGAAAAAACCTTTCAAAAATTTACCAGTGTTTACTTGCGGTGCTTGGTGATGAGAATGATCAGATGTTGATGCCCCGACGTTAATCTTAGAAATTGCTAATTGTCATTAACCAAACTCTAGCTATTATTATTACTTCCTTATGTTCTGTGTCCTCTTAAAGGTTCTTGCTCTTCTCATGTAAATGCTGACTATCTGTGAATGTATGTGTATACCTATTCATTTATTTATTTAGATATGATATTTACTTATTTATTTTATTATATTATTATTATTATTATTATTATTTTTTTTTTTTACTTGATTTACTAATAATCTATTTTCCTAAATTAGATCGTAAGTCACACAACCCGCCTCGATTAGCTTTGCTACACGCGGATTGTGTATTTTTCTAAATTGTATATTATAAATTGCGAAATTTTCGTAGCGTAAAACTTGTATCCCTTAAGTATGATGTAACCTTTTCATTGATTAGTAACTATTATTCTACAATTTGTAATCAACCCCTACTTGTTATTTACTTTATATAAGTCACTCACTTGTAAACATCCGTCAACTGAAGATGGATACTGAGTATCCGAAACATGTCTTATAGATTCAAACGTTGTGTCGTCTTTTTTAAATGTTTCATATTATAAATTATTGAAATAAAGTGATGATGATGATGATGATGACGATGATGATGATTGCCAAGATTTTTTTACAGGATTTGTCACGACAAGTTATTCCGGCTGCACAAAAACATCGAAACATTTTCATTTATTTGCATCAACACTCAAAAGTCGCTTTGCCGTGGGAGGTCTGGGTACAAGATTAGTTCTACCGTGAACATACCAGGACTAAAGTCATTCATATATTAGTCTAAAGAATCCACTGATACTGATTTTTCAGGGGCTAGCTACACTGGGGGCGAAAGCTGTATGCGTTTTGAGAAAATGGAAGAAATTGGATACGGTAAGTGAAAAAAGTGTAGAAAAATATTTCACTATTCTGGGTAGTATAAATGATCGAATAACACAATAGATATTGCTGGGTCCTCTGTGCTATATTCAGTCCTGTGCTAGTCGAGTTTCTAAACAAACCAGTTTTCCCACATTTTAACTCTGTAGCCTAACTCATTTAAGGTTTACACAACGCGAAAATATATCAACGCAATATATCCTCTCGCTTAAATAACAGTGGAAAACCAAAACGTGAGAAGGGAAAACTTTCTTAAATTTCTCTGGCAAGATTTTGGTTGAATTCAAATCACGTCTCGTAACCATGGGCTTCGTTCCTTTTGACCAGCGGTCGGGAAACGAACGTAACTGGGAGAAATTTTTAAAGTAAGTGACACACTCAAACATCAACCCATGGTCTGGCCAGTACAGCCATATCACCCGAGCAGTGGCTACCGTGGACAGCTGTTTCGTCCTTGTTAGGAGACTCATCAGCATGGAATAGCCGTCGGGCAATGCTAAACCCGATAGTCTAACGCAATTGCCTGTCCGAAAATATTGGACTTGCGCTTAAATTGCGCATGCTCAGAGTTCAGTTTCATGTTGTCTTTCTGTTATATTTTCGGTCATTTGAATTGTTTGAAAGAAAACCAAAAACAAAAAAGACAATCAAAATCCCAAGCTGTAAGGAATCAATACCCAGTCAGGTAGGAGACTGATTCAAATTGAATCGAGCTCTCTAACCCCAGATTGCCGAATAACCAGATATAGGAGATCAGGATCCCGCGAGAAGACTAAGAACCAGACTAAATTTGTTTTTGTCCTTTACTCAGACTCTGAAAGAGAAGAAATCGTCGAAGTCGACGTGGGTGAATGCCAGAAACGACCATCAGAGGTACTGTAACATATTTAATATGGAATAGGCGAAGGTTGCTATGTTCGGCGGACATATTCCTAATAAGAGACAAAATTTTTCAATAATGTCTGCCATTCTAAAGACCGATTTCGAAGGCTGAACTTTGTTGTTTGCGAGAAGTTGATGACAGGCCTAAGATAATGCAAAATTTCAAGTCAAGGCTTCTCTAAACGCTCATTACGTGGACTGCCAGTAGCTCCGTTCTGGGTAGTTGAGCGGGCGTGCGAAAAATCCTCAATGTAAAGCGAAGGTGGGGATAATTTCTTTTCTAATTTCTCCTACGCAGACAAGCACTTACGCTTTTGGGGAAAATTCTGTCACTCGGGATGGGTACCCTATGTTGCGAAGTGTTCGAGCGCCACTGAGGCGAGCGCGACAGTCTCCGAAGCACTAGGACACTTCGCAACATAGGAACCCAACCCGAAAGACAGATTCCCCCACCTCCCCACCCGCTAGAAAAAACACCTCGAGTGTTGCCTGCAGAGAAGGTAGCATTGGATATTGGAATCCAAAAACAAAATTTGGGATTATTTATTTTCAATTGTTTGTAGAAAGACATGCTAATACAGTGCTACTTGTTACAAGCTTTCTTAGAACAATTGTTGCTGAAAAATGCATGGCTACCGGAAATAGTCCTTTCTACTTGCTAAGGTCTGTTTTTCTCAGGTAGTCATTAGCCCATCATTAGTACGTTTGTATCAGAAGAGGCCATGTCTTTAAATCTGCCGTAATACAGCTTTTTTTGGTGTTGTGAAGGTGAATAGTACCAACTGTATTCCTCGCCACGTCACCGAGGAGCGCCACCTGTTATTCACTCATCATCACGTAATACAGACGACGAAAACAATTCAGAGCTGTCAGAGGGAATCATCCACATGTCAGCGGCAGCCGCGCTTGGTCACGTTTTACCCAGGAACCGGCTACAGCAACAGCATTGATGTTGGTGTGTGCGGAGGACAGTGCGAAGACGACAGCACAATGTGCAAACCGGATTGGACCAAGTCTAAGGCCATACCTACTGCCAATGGTGAGTGTTGATTCAATTTGCTGGAAATAGAGCGGTTTTTAATTGAGTGTCGCAATTAACCAATCAGAATTCGAAACAATTACGCGTAATTGGCGCAAAGCGCGGGAAAATGCGCACGTGCAAATCGGGATTTGTTTTGGTTGTGCTTCTCATTGGCTGAAAAAGTGGCGCGAGTTTTACTAGCCAATCACAGAGAGAAATAGTGTAAAACCAAAGCAAACGCAATTTACCTTACCGTTACCCTATCTTGCACTCTCGTATCTGATACCCTAACCACCACACGGTTATCACTTCAAATGTGAGTGGATGTCTTCATAAACCGTTAAAAATACAAAAAGCCCAACAAACAAAATACTAAGCCTTAAACTGACGACTTCACGGACTCAGAAAAAGACGATTACTGTAAGTACTTAAACTGATGCACCCGTAATCATGAGAAATTACGTAAAGCCGTAAAGAGTTATGTCATTTCATTCACATAAAAGAAGCAAGGGATGCTGTTCAGCGGAAAGCTATGGTGTGAACGTTGGTTTTCTGCTTTCAATTTTTGTTCACGGATGTATTTGGAACAGACGTAAAGCAGATATTTTCTCTGCTTAGTTTTTGTTGCACATTTTTGTCGATTGTTATACATACCGTATTTGCTAATGAAAGATATAGCCCCTGGAGAAAGTGCTCGAGCTAGTTGCTGTGGTTGTATAGCTTTCTCACTTCCTCGCTTCCCGGTTAACTCAGTCGGTAAGAGGCTAAGCACTATAGATTGCTGAGCGAAGTTCTTGGATTCAAATCCCAGACTGCACCACAATTCTGAGTTCTGGAGCATGCTGGCTGTGCGCTCAACATGATTTGCCTCAGTTCAGATGATCGCGTCACTGGACAGTGACGTGAAGCCGCTGTCCTTGGCCTTGCTGTATCGTCTATCTCGCGTCGTGCAGGCCTGAAAATCTCTTCTGTTGAATTGTATTTTGCGTTAAAGCAAAAAATCTGAGCCGTAGAGCTGGATTACTATTTGGTCCGTCAGTCTTTGCAGACAACTTAGATTCGCATTTATTTGCTTCTTTTATTTGTCTTTCTTCGCTAAAAAGAACCCAAACCTTATCGCTGGTTAGTTAAAAAAAAAAAATTAACAACCGTTCTACAGCACATCGATCCAGCATCGTACAAACCGACTTACTTACAGGTTTTTGACGTTGCAGTTACATTACACATTATCTTGCCTCAAAGTATGGCTGCCATGCCATGTCTTTCTAGGTAGCCATCGCCCTTATGGGTTATTTCGGGTAGTCAATATTCTCTTCCGTTTTCCTTTTTCAGCGCAAACTTAAGATTGTAACATGTTATCAATACTGAGTACAGATAAAGCAGTTGTTCACCTACTCTGTACAAACTACATTTGCTCCCTGTCACTTCTAGAATCGACTTTAGTTTATCGATTTTAGTTTTGTTAATTACTTTTAAGAAAATCTATAGACTATCCCCGGATTATATTTGTTATTTAATTAAGTAAAGGATGATCCAGATAAGAATTCTGAACTTCTCCTGGAGCCCATTAAGTCGTTGACGAGGCGAACTCAAGGAGATTCGCATTCCCATTCGCAAGGCATCAACTGCATCAAGCCCCGCCCCAAGAAACAAGCTTCCATCTTTTCCTGGGGAGGAAAACAATTTTCATAAAGTTAAGAGTTTTGAAAATTATACCTTTTTAGGATAATGGATTATATTTATTTTATGAATATACTTTTAGAGTTTTACACTTGAATATAAATTTGCGCATAGAAATAAAAAAAATAATGATAATGATATAATCTACAAAAGGAGTTACACTAAAAAAAAAAAAAAGAAGAAGAAAATCTGAGTCTTTTCATACAAATTCTTAAAAAGCTCCGAATGTTTCTTAGGTTTATTCCTAATTTAGAACATAGAAGAAGTAAACAATGCTTATCCTAAATGCGATAAAAGATCTCGCTATAATGATAATGATAATAATAATTGTGAGTGATATATGAAATGAATCATATATGAACTGCGGAAATAAAATCCAATGAAGAATGATCCTCGCAGTTGTGAACGCAATTTATGCAATTGCGAAGAGCGGCCTGAAAAAAATTCAGGACTTCAACGGGGTTTGAACCCGTGACCTCGCGATTACCGGTGCGATGCTCTAACCAACTGAGCTATGAAGTGACGTTGGGAGCAGTTGCATAAATTGCGTTCACAACTGCGAGGATCATTCTTCATTTGATTTCATTTCCGCAGTTCATATACGATTTTATTTCATATATCATTTACACTCATTTCTTTTACGGGAACATATGAACCCACAATTGACCTGCTCCCAACGTCAGTTGCTTTATAGCTCAGTTGGTTAGAGCATCGCACCGGTAATCGCGAGGTCACGGGATCAAACCATGAATTCCTGAATTTTTTTTCGGGCTTCTTTTCGCAATTGCATAAATTGCGATTACAACTGCGAGGATCATTCTCCATTCATTGCGATCGAGAATTTTGTTATAGTTTTGATTATTACAATAATTATAGGACCAGTAAAGAAACTAAAATTATTAACAAAGGACTGATACAGTTTTATAATAATAATAATAATAATAATAATAATAATAATAATAATAATAATTCGCGTGTTTGATGTTTTGTTCCTGTAGGTGATCGGTGCTTCCCAGTGATCGAGACCTGCTCTTGTGTAAACCGCTACTGTTACCGAGAGTCAAACTTTGAAGGATTTTCAGAATTGTACCCTGACGCCAAAGGAAACAATGCAACCAGGACTAAGGTGTGTGCACATACACTGCAGCCTGGCAGTTGGCTGTTGTTAATTTTTCTGTTGTCTAACAAGTCGATCATTCTGATCTGTTTCTTCCTGTGTTGTGGAAATGGACAAGTCCTGCGCGGACTGCCTGTGGGGAGAGATCTGTGAGGGACGAGAGATGTTTTTGATTAACTAGGGGGGAGGGGTGGGGCTGGCGACAAGTCCGATACTTACGACACATTCGTACACCCCAAAGGGTATGTTATACAGTTAGGGTTATGTACTGTAGCAAGAGAGTTACTTTGCTTATAATGAACGTATTTTCCAACCAGTATAGAAACGTACGAGCAGCCTGAAGATCGAATTGTATTTGGTATGGACGGGGGTTACAGAAGAGCGGACCTCTGGCTCTAGTCTTCAAGTTACTAGTTGAAAAGACTGAAGCCGATCCAACCAAACTCTGCCCGTGTTAGGCCTAGCTACAAAAATCCCGTAAAATGGCTTAAACATCTATCCGGACGTTCTCCAGAAAATGCCTATAAATCCCAATTTAACTCTAAAAATCTCGAAATTTTCTTCTAAAAATCCCAATTTATTCCTTTTTTTTTTTCGAAATAATCACATAATTTGCATACAATGAGGGATTCTTGTAACCTGTAGTCAAATACAACATGCAAACACATTCAAACTGATTCAGAATGGAAATTGGTTTACTAGATAATAGGGAGCTTAAGCAACGACGACGACGACGACGACGACGACGGCAGCGAAAACGTTATTTCGAAATATAACTTCTCGTTTTTGTAACAACTTCGCGATTATTCCAAATTTCTGAACTTAAAAAAAGCTGGCGAACTGTCCAAGGACTAAATTGCTATGAACGACGTCAAAGTTAGGAAATAGAAAGAAAAACTTGCCGTCATGCGCTCACTTTCTCGGAAAAACAAAAAATTTGGTCATTTCACGTTGTTGTTGTGCAGAGGACGGCAAAGAAATGTACCAAAATGTAAAACGCACGTGCAGAGCGATTGTTTTCGCTCATTAAGCCGTTTTGTGACGTTCTCGTTGTCGTCTTCGTCCTCGTTGCTTAAGCTCCCTAATGTAAGTGGCTCGTCTCATACTCAATGACTTTTGCTCCTGCCATGTTTGGCTTATGCTTCTAGGCCTTACAGTGATGCTAACAAGGAATGAACATAACTTATGCTAGATCAGTAGTATTTCAATGGCAAGAGCCCGAAACAGTGGAAGGAGCTTATTGGAACCACCCAAATTTTTTTTCATGCATCGGCTGTATTTTTTTTAAAACATCATCGTTTAAAACTTCTTAAATTTTCTAAAAATCTTAAAAAAAGCCGGCTTTTTGTAACTAGGCCTAGCCTGTGTGATGGAGGAAACTAACTTTTTAATTTGTTTCTTTTGTTTTCAGGAGATTGACGTGGGCAAATGTGTTAGTGAGGCAATGTGTCCAGTGAGCCAGACGTAAGTATTGATCAGTTCCCAGCTTCTTGCAAGTTTTGACGCCAGTTTCAAGTGGTTAAGGGTATACATGATCTCCAAATTCAAAATAGTGCTTTAAAAATGCTCGTGTGGGTTTTTGCACTATTGTAGTGTTTATGAAACGATGAAAGAGTAAACGAAAGTGCAGCTAATGCATACGAACTTCAAATATCTTAACGCCGCCGTTGTTGTGGGTACCACTTTAAGACTAATTCTGACGTCATAGTGGTTACCATGTTAACACGGCAGACAAACTTCAAATATCTTAACACCGCCGCTGTTGTGGGTGCTACTTTAAGACTAATTCTGAGGTCACAGTGGTTACCATGGTAACACGCTAACTTTCTTTTTGTAGTTCAAACGTCCCATCCTCGCTACCTTTTCCAATTCTCAGTAACAGTTGCAGAGCCGAAACATACAAGTACCATGCCTTTGTGTCAAGCGGAGGACATCACGTGAACATTTCAGCCGTCGCCTCGTGCTCTTGTCAGTCCTGAAACGAAAGATGGATTTTGACTTGTTGTGGTCTGGAGTTTTACCTGCTCGATCTGACATAACAAATAAGAAAAGTCTGTTAAAAGTTTTTACTTTGATCAGAGCTAAAAGGTGATAAGTTTGTGCGTCTGCCTGAGTTATCTAAATCATTTCATGATATAAAAAACGTGTTTGAAGAACAATTAGGTGAATCGGTTTTCCGGCAGTTGTGAATTCAAAGATATTAAGATTTCAAACAGAAGCAAGTCACAGCGCCGACCAGTCTCCGCGTATACTTAAAACTTTTTATTCAATAATAATAATAATAATAATAATAATAATAATAATAATAATAATAATAATAATATATATATATATATATATATATATATATATATATATATATATATATATATATATATATATATATATAAACCCAAGAAAAACTAATTATCTTTGAGCTCCCAAAGTAGTAACCTTACCTTTAAAGGACTTTTCTTATTTGAGTTTAAGATGTAATACTTTCTAGGCCGAATGTAGTCTTAGTGACGTCTCAACGTCGAAACTGCACATTTCTGACAGTTTATGACGTGACAAGAGTAGTCAAGCTGAGAGAGATATAATAAACTGCTCATTTGCAACTGGTTTACACTTTTATAAGTTTAATAACTGACTCATGGCAGTTGCCAGCAGCATATGGTTTTGAGTTTTACCCGACTTTTTACTGTATCAAGGCATTTGCTAGTAGTGAACGCTTTGAGGTTTTATAACTGGAAATTCTTAGGGGCTGTTTACATGAGAAAACTCGCACCGGCGCGAGTTTCATACCGGAGTGATTTTAGGCCCGCTGCGAGTTCACCTTAGTTCCCTCTCGTAGCTCTGTATTCGTTTACATGATACCACCGAAAAATGTCATGCCGGCGCGAGTTCATCCCGATTCCTGCACTTGAGCGAGAATTTCGTTCCGGTGCGAAATCTCGCGAAGGTATGTGAACGAATACAGAGCTGCAGGAGGGAACCGGAAAATCGCCCCTGTATCATGTAAACACCCCCTTATTTAAAAAAATAAATTAAAAAAAATAAAAAAGTTGGGAAAGGAATCTTTTCGAATTTTGTTTCTGTGCCGAATAACGGACACAAAAAACATATAGCGTAATTGCTTAATTTAATTAATCTGAAGATATTTTGGTCGAAATTAAAATAAACAGCCCAGTTTGAGTCAGAATAAAAGATCATTTTTTTTCCTAGCGGTATTACTAATGTAACAAGAGGAATTTTTCAAGCTCTATGTTGGCTTGAGAGAGCGATTTTCAATAGGCCATTTCCAAATTACCTTTGGCCTCTTTTCCAAAGCGAGGCCTGGTGCTCAACCACTGGTATGAAAATAAGTTTAATTGGCATGTAAATAAAAACTTATTTTCATACGAAAACATGAGCCCCAGGACTCGCTTTGAAAGAGGTCGAAGGTAATTCGGAAGTGGCCTAAAGAGTGTCGTAAAACAAAAACCATGGCAATTACGCTGACCAATCACAACAGACATGCACAAACAGTGCAACAAACCAATCAGAATTCGAAGCAATTACTTGTAGCTGGCTCAAAGCGCGGGAAAATGCGATCGTATCAAGTCGCGTGGAGAAAGTGGCGCGAGTTTTGCCAGCCAATCACACGAAGTAAAAAACCAGAGCAAACGAAAGTTAGGCCCGGTTCAGACGTCGAACTTTTCATGTACCGAACCTAATACCTATTTAGGTCGACCCAAACAATTAAGTTCGACTGTTGATTCAGACGGTCGAACTTTACATGTGCCGAACCTAATTCGAGGCGAAAAGAAATATCATCCTTACTGCTTAATATAGGGAAATAAACTGAAAAAGTATAATTCACCAAGCCTGGAAATTCTTGTTTTGATTTTAGTGTGATTTGTGTTCTGTTATGGCAAGGAGACAGCTGGGGAGATCGTGATCGTGATATTTGGCACAACGCGAATGCTGGTAACCTGACCGTAACCGTCGTTACGCTTCTGTGACTTCTGTCAGCACAGGCGCCAAAACCCACTAAATAGCCAATCAGAAGCGCGGTTATATTAAAAAATACGTTAACATAATTTATGCATTAGGTTCGGCACATGTGAAGTTCGACGTATGAATCGAAGTCGATCTTTTGCCGTTCTATCCGACTAGCCCAGTCGGATAGAACGGTACAGTCGACCCAAATACAAAACTGCCGATCCTAATTGATTCATACGTCGAACTTTTCATGTACTTAATAGCAACATTAGGTTCGGTACATGAAAAGTTCGACGTCTGAACCGGGCCTTACTTTCGACACCCAATTGAAAGCCGTGCTCCATATAGAATACTTCTTCTTGCAAACACTGACTTTGTTGTTTTCTACACAGCACACGAGAGAGCTGAGGGACAGAACTTTCGACTCACTTGATACCAGATTTCCAAAACTCAGTCTTTGAGCATATTTAATTTCTCTTCGACAACCTTTTTACCGCAACCAACAGGCACCTTTCAGGGATCCTCAAATTACGATTTTCTTTGTATTTTCTTCATACCGCTGATACGTCCGATGGTCGACTGCAGGTGGTGAAGGGTCGGAAATAGTTCCAGCTCTACCACTTCTAACCCGTTGCAGTTAATTGAGAGCTTAAGCAAGGACTACCAGGGGCAGATATAGGAAAAATAGTGACCGTTTTCAGAAACAGCGAGCGCTGAAGGGGGTCAGGGAAATTTTTTGGATTTAACTCCATGAAGTCCCCTTTCCCACGGTCACAGCGTATCAGTATCAGATATTTTGAAAAAATAATTGTTCAAGCCATTTTCGAGATTTCAACTTAGAAAATTATTTTTATTAAAAAAAAATTCATTCTGAGAAATCTGACCGATTTCCGTGAAACGGTGGAAACCAGTATGGATCCGCACCTGACTACTGACGACGGCAACGGCAACGGCAACGAAAACGTCACTTCAAAGTATTAATTCACCGTCATGCACGCAGAGACGAATTGGCGATTCTATTTCTTTCAAGGTGTATAATATTTTACGTGAACGAGCTATCCTAAAAAAGTATATTGAGCTTACGGTCGACCCCATAAAAACCTTTTTTTTTTCCACGGGTGATTGTCTTGCAAGGGACAGAAAAAACTGACTCACGTGAAGTCAGCCCACTGCTTTTCTCATTAAAGCCTACTGCTTTGTCGCGGGGCGTTCTTCGGTTGACGTTGCCGTGGTCGACGGGTCGTTGCAGAAGCTCCCTCTCAATCGATCAGTGATAACTGTACACTGAATACTCGGTAGGGCTAAGACTATGAGGCCTATAATTAGACCTGTGTTGATTATCTCTTTGCTAACCCAGTCCTCCGGCAAGGCGCTGGTTAGTTTTGACCTCCCCCATTTATGTTTCACGCAGTAGCCCTATAATTATCTTGCCCGCAAAACAGGACCATCTCTTTTTTCTTACTGAATCTCTTGAAGTGATCTTAGGTTGAAAATTTAAACAAAAAATAAATAAAGAAAGAAAAAAACGCCCAATTTCTTTTCTTCCTTCATTCCACCACACACAAGGTCGAAGGATAATTCAGCCATCGAAGAATGGGTGGTAGTGATCAGGAACGAGTACCAGATAACTTAACAAATATATACACCAAGCAACAAATTAACCTCAAAAAGGTGTCACTAAAAATATATAACTTCGATATATTAATGCCTACATCATGTGTAATTTCCGGGGAGGGGGGGAGGGGCGGAAGGACACTTCCTAGTAATAGGCTAATGGGGATGTGCCGCTGGATGGGGTCGCATTTTCACGACTGGATTGACTGATGGGGTTGCATTTTCAATAGAGTTACTAGAATGGGGTCGCACATTTTCAGGATTTGGGGGTAAATGCACCATAACGTTTGTACTGTAGGTGAAAACTAAAACGTTCTACACTTCGCAGTTTAACAAATGTGTGAATTCATTCAGTTTAAGATGACCTACTTAAAAGGCTTTACAAGGTAGATGCATAAACAGAAAGTGACTAAGATGGGGTCTATATTTGGCCACATAATAGACGATAATGGGGTAGGGTTCTGAGAGGCCATTGGCACAATTACCCATCAAAATTTACCCAAGTAGCCCCCTGGGTGTAATTTGCATACCCCTCATTTTCCTCCAGTACAATTTACATCAGGATAAGTTTAGACCTAGCCTAAGACACCGCATCTCTTACTGAAGCAGTGGTATACTGTAAAAGCTCTATTAATTAACAGTCTCATTAACGGGGGGCATAATAGAGAGGGGGCTTATTTCAATCTTAAAAACCCTGTTTTTGTCTTAAAACAGTTTTTGTACAAAACTCAATCAATATTTGTTTAAAAACAAACCAACTGAGCCACATGAAGTTGATTTTGCAAGAGGGAATAGGAGGGACTAATTACAAACTCTCATGCCCCAAAAGGGGGAGGGGGACTTATTAGAAAGGGGGCCTTATTACAAAAAACGACTTCCAAATGGGGGTGGGGGAGGGCTTATTAGAGATGGGGGTATAATAGAGAAGGGGGCTTAATAGAGCTTTTATGGTAGTTTCTAAATCCATTTTTGTGGACAGATTTCAATCAAATGGAGCACAATCTCAGGTATTTTTCTACGAAAATGTAAAGAACATCATTCTCTGATCAGTCTAATGGGCTGTTGAATGAGACTAACTAATAGAAGACGATATGGCTGATGACCAAGAGCTCAGTCAATTGTGATCTTCCTTGCAATTGGGCCACTTTAATTTGGGCACTGTCTGCTCTAGTTTTCATGAAGTATGTACTTGTGGAGGCCATCTTCAATACACTAGTATGCTTGAATTTTGCATAATATTCAGCTCTCTACAATCTTTGTAAACAAATCTGAAAATAAGAAAAAAAAGGAACATTGACTAACTTAATTGAGTAAATGCTATCAGAGGAAACAACTCCCCATGTACTATACAAGCAGGCCAAAAAAGTTTCATACATTTAAGGCAATACAGTGGACAGATTGATTCATAGATACAGCTGAAACAAAAGATTGTGTTAGGATTACGTATATGTAGCTCACAAGTTGACTACGTACACAATGGCCTGTTAATACTCTACTCACAGGTTGAATTAAGTCCTCAGGACAACAGAAATCAAACTTATAGCATATTATATACACTACCTCACTTGCAAATTATTGAGGCCTGTTCCTTGAATATTACCATCAAAGTAATGATACCCAAAATTAACAAAATCACTGGGAATGAACTGATGCGGAGGCAGAGGAAGCCACAGGAGTAGCTGTGGTCGAAGGCTCTAAATAAAGACAGGAAAAGAACACCGGTAATTAATGTGCACTAGTATCACTTGTCAGAATTTAAAGGAGTTACTACCAATGAAAAAACATGTGACAATTAAAGTCAAAATTAGTTCAACTTTCATTACTCGGCCTTCCTGTGGAAGGCCCAAGTCTAAAAAGTGTCACCTCGCAGCTCTTACAAGGTCTCATCTGATTGGAGACCACCCTTCAGGTGAGACAAAAGAAGAAACAACAGACACAATGGACCCTAGCCCTAAAATAATAGGGCTGTGACACTATCCCCACCACTGGAATTTGGAGCTTATAGGAGTTGGGAGCTGGCCACTGTCTTGCAAAAAATAATGTCGTTTGTTTTTCTTTGTTGTCGTGTTTCATCCACAAAGCTGTTTCTGTGTGAGCACTAACAAAAACTAACAAAACAACTGAGAATGCTGCCATGTTGGATTATGTTGAAATATTGTGGACTTTCTCCAAAATGTTTGAGCGCTTCTGGGAATCCACCTTGTGTTACAGGTTTGGATGTGAATTTTTACCGTGTGGTTGAACACGTTTGCTTTTTAGGCATAAACAGGCTCATCTGAATAGGAAAGCTTATTGTCTGCTTTTTTAGTGTATATAAACAAACTGAAATCCTCACAGCGCATATCAAATTTGCCCATTTGACAACAACTTCATCTGTATCTGTACATGATCAACATGATGCCATAGTGGAAATAAAATATGGAAATGAATTTAATGATCTTGTTATGCTAACTTTGTCATGATATTACAACCATGTAGGTGCATCAGTGAAGTAGCAAATTGCAATTTCTGATTAACCCATTGGCACCCGTGCCGGCCAAAACCGGCCGTAAAAAACTCCCATGCTTCAAAACATTGCAACTCTCTCAATCGCACGAATATTGCCTTAACTGTTAGTTGTGAGCACGAAATGGAATGCCCTTTAAATTTGGATATCCAATAAATGCAAGAAACGTAGCGATTTTTACCAAATATGGCCTTTTGAGTTTGGACAAGAACGAAACTGGCCGTTTTTAACGTCAAAGAGAAACAACAAAAATGCCCCTTTTTGCCTTCATGTTTTTTTAGGGAAATCATCGTCGAAAAACCAAAACTCAACCATCATAACGAAATTCAGTCCTTTTTCTAGCTTAGAAATGACTTTTTTTGTTCATATTCTTCTCCCGAGCATAGATACAGCCTTTTGTTCCAGTGCATTCGGGCCTTCCCGACATTTTCCACATCTTGAGCGCATTGCATGCTGGGAACTAACGAGAATTTTTGACAGCGCCCATTCCTTCCCCCAATTCTTTCACATACAAACTAAGTCTACAGCCACTCCGACCTACCGCCAAAATTTCCTGCTCGTGGTCATCTTCAGTACACAGAAATTCCAAAATATGTGGCGGTAGGTCGAGAAATTCATCAATAGTCGAGTCCCAAAGGTACTAAGTGTTCGACCGGCCAAATTCCCAGTTCGTCGAGTAACAAGCCAAATTCAACAACAAAGTACATCACCTTGCTCGATTCTTTGAGAAAGTGGACTCTTAGCTACCGTCACGCTTAATGATGCTCATCAGGCAGCCGCTAAAGATGAAAAATGGCTGTAAATTTAGCAGAAATCGCAAGCAAACCGAACTTGGGCCATTGCTGTCGCCTCACGGATAAAAAATAGCTACGTCAAAATGACGTTTTCAGAAACCTTGAGCCTCCAGTGGCTTAGGACAGCACCACTTTTCCCTGGTAGTTCAAATAAAGAGTCACGAATTGCTATTCATCGTTTATAGGTGGAAAATCACTCCGAAAATGTAAAAACCTGCGGTAGTCAATGGGTTAATGCCTCTTGGAAGGCCGAGTAAATGCCAATATGGCTTCTATAGTTCTTGTATACATGCCACCAGAAGAAATAACCACATACAGTACAGTGCATGCAGTCAAACAAACTGAAAGCATTAGACAAATGCTAATTAATATTTTAAAAAACTTGAGGTATCTGAGTCCTTAGTAATTTTTTTCTGTTTTTCATTTTGCTATATCTGGCTTTACCTATATTAGATACAGTAACAAAACAATTCTTACTGCCGGTTGTGTTGTCTTTGAGGTCTGCGAGATGTCCTTTGAAATAAAAAAATAATTATGACTCATATACAAATTAATCATCATGAGCTATAACTCTATATCTATTAGTACTCATATGCAGTGTATAGTCGGATATTCCCATAACCCCCCCCCCCCAACCTGCATCTCCATGTTTCCATCTCACAACTAAATATTAAATAGCAGTCATAATAATTTATATATAATTATATAAATATTATAATTAAAGACTGATTATGAATGTAACAGTCTTTATGCCCAACATTGATTAAACTCAAATGAAGAATGATCTTCGCAGTTATGAACGCAATTTATGCAATTGCAAAAAGAAGCCTGAAAAAAATTCAGGACTTCAACGGGTTTTGAATCCGTGACCTCGCGATTACCGGTGCGATGCTCTAACCAACTGAGCTATGAAGCCACTGACGTTGGGAGCAGGTCAATTGTGGGTTCATATGTTCCCGTGAAAGAAATGAGTATGAATGATATATGAAATGAATCCTATATGAACTGCGGAAATGAAATCAAATGAAGAATGATAATCGCAGTTACTTTTTTTTTTTTCAGGGTTCTTTTAGCATTTGCATAAATGGCGTTCATAACTGTGAGGATCATTCTTAATTTGATTTCATTTCCGCAGTTCATATATGATTCATTTCATATATCATTCATATTGATTAAACTGTAGTTGCTATCACCATGCTGGAAGTTCAGAACATGTACATGTGTGTGCACTACTTTATTCTTGGTCTTCGGCTGCATGACATTCATTTTCATGACAACTTTTCCTTTTTGCCTTCAATTTCCTTATGCAGAATCACTATAATTATCCTCTTTCTCTGATGGCAATACTGCATTGCAACTCACTGCCCCTCCCTATCATTATCTATCAAATGCCTCATCTCTGAGGGGGCAGGGAGGATGTTAAGAGCGAATGTCGCTAAGGCTTGAGCAAAATTGGAAATGGTCAAACAAAACCTTCCTTGATACTTTGTGTGTAGTTAGTCCTTGGGATGAAACTACTCACCATGGTATTTGCTTGATTTCCAACAAAAACCTGAGCTGAGCATCAGTGGGGGAAGAGTTTAGGCCTCAAAAAGCATTTTTGGGGACATTTGGCACCTTGAATTTGGAGTTTTGTTAGCAATATATTTCAAAGAGCAACTTTACAGATAAAAATCTGCTTATATCATAGCAAACTTTCATCCTTCCTCTAAAGAAATATGTTATCAATTTTTTACCTTGCTCCCCTTCCTGGTGACCCCTGTGCCTTATCATTTCTTGAGAGGAAGGTTGAAAGTTTGCTATGATACATGTATAAGCAGATTTTTATCTGTAAAGTTGCTCTTTGAAATATATTGCTAACAAAACTCCAAATTTCAAGGTGCAAAATGTCCCCAAAAATGCTTTTTGAGGCCTAAACTTCTCCCCCGATGCTCAGCTCATGTTTTCGTTAGAAATCAAACAAATACCATGGTGAGTACATGTAGTTTCATCCCAACCCTTGCATCAGGAGCCTGGCCAAAATCCCGGCCAGCCTGGCAAAGCCTGGCCAGGCCACGTTTTCCGGGTTTTTGGCCAGGCTTACCGGGAAAATGCGGCCTGGTAAAGCCCGGCAAGCATGGCCACAGCCAAGCTTTCTCGGCATCCTTGGCCACCAAAACTTGGCCTTTGTGGCCTTGTTAGTTCCAAGGCCGGGCTTTCTCAGCAACCTTGGTCAAAAAAAGCCCGGCCTTCCTGGCCTTCAAGATTTAAGCCAGGCTTTCTTGGATTTCCAGGCCTAAAATGGTATAACAAGTTTAATGCAGCCAAACCTGGCATCTTTGGCCATGTTGTCCCATGAAGGGAATTCTTTGCTAAAATACATATGCTAACTTTTTTTTGTACAAAAATGATAGACATATTGTTGGTTTTCACATAAATGTAACAAAAAATCTACAAAAGCAATTATAGCAACTAATTATATCAGACTTGAACATATTACTGCTCCTAAACAGGGCCGGGTTGTTCGAAAGCCGATTAACCCTAATCCAAGATTAAAAATTAACCAAGGAGTTTATTTCTCTATCCACAAACATTGTTAAACGCTGATATCATACACAATTTTAGATTATAGGACGTCAATCCTGAAAAGCAAAAATCAGCAAAAGAAACTTTCAACCAAAAGACAAAAACTGCAACCAAAGTTTACGCTAATCCTGGATTAAGTTAATCGGCTTTCGAACAACCGGGCCCAGAATATCACTGAGAATCGAATGTCTCGGAATCAATCATAAACTAATAAGAGAGAGACTATAAAAATTTGAGAGTATAAATTGAGGTTAATATCAAAGCTCCACCACTTTAGTTAAAAGAAAGGCTGCAACGTTTTGTGAATCTTTAAGATCAAGATTTTATTTCTTCCAAGGAAACAAATTTATAATTAAGCCTAAACAAAAAGTGCTAAAACACAAGGTTAACTAATAAGTTAAATGTCAAGGCAAAAAGACAAATTAATATAAAACAAAACACAATCCTAAAATCACACAATCGTTAAGTCAAACATTTACTCAGTGACTTATCCCAAAAGCTAATGAAACTTAAGACGCTAAATTTAGAAAGACCCTTGAAATGAAAAGAACGTAAAAACAAGAGCTAAGCGAGAGATAATTTTTCTCACCTACACCATGAACAGAATCATTAGTGATATTCGACAATGTTCGAAGACTAAAACATGTTTTATCCTCAGCTGAAGATGACTCTTTCCATAAAGTGTGTTTTCGTCAAAATCTCCACCAGAAAATAGCTTCATATCCCTGATGAACAATTCGAAAAGGTCCAAGTGAAATAAGGATTAACATCAGAGGAAAGCGAACAAGAGGCTACAATTAGCCTAAACCCGGGCTTGCAAAAAACAGTATTTTATCCCTAACTTAGTGCTAAACAAAAGAATAGAGGGAAGTCTGTCTTTCTTACATCGGTCGCATTGTGTTTAGCTTGTGTTGGAGTCTATTTCTTTAGACCCCTATCAACATATATTCCTCTAAAATACAGCTCAACCATTGAGCACAATAATTATAACACTTGTAAAAAATATTTCTAAAAGAACAAGAAAAAGAGAAACAGAAAAAATAAAGCCTGTGATATATACCACTAAAAGACATCGAACCCGGGTTAGCTGCGTCACAGGCAGGAACAATGACCTTTAGGCCACAGAGGTTTATCGTTATGCAAGATGATAAAAATGGTGTATTGATTCCAAAAAAAAAAAAAAAGCACACTTGTTTTCGGTTCGATGAATAATTGTTTGAGAAAGGAAACGCTTATCGAACGATGTTGGATTTTTTCGCATAAATGTGAATGGAGTCTCGGTGAAATGTGAGTAGAAAATTAATTAGCAGTGTGAAACTGTTTACAAATACGTCAATCCAGGGTCATTTGAAACACAAGAAAGGAAAGTTTCTGGACAGTTTCAAGGGACGCTAGTACATTTGTAAAATATAATCGCTTATCATTCAAAAATTAAAGTCCAGAAATTGAGATATTGTGGCAAAATAGTAAATAAACTACCTGTCAAAGTCTCAGGGGTGTGTGATATCCCGTACTTGAGTTATTCAACAAAATGTACATCTCAATGGAGCGGATACGGGAACATGGCAGTCCATCTGGAGTTAAATTTTGGTCATGTTAAAAGCTTTCTTCTCGCTGTTGAACTTGCAAACATTCGTATAGACACTTGTCTTAACATATGAGTTGTTCAGACTTCAAAGACACAAGGTGAATCGACGTTTTCCGATACGTGACAACAGGCATCATTCTTGCTGTTGATATGAGATTTACACTCGAATCACTCGGCCGTGAAAGGTCAAACTCCCTTTGTCTGTAGTCTCTAATTTTTGGCGCTCCCCTCGCGTCGCGTCTCCTCGCAACTTCGTGGGCGCACGTGCCCCCACAATCCATCGCCAAAATTAGAGACTACTCGCTGTCTACTGAAGCAGACACGGGGAAACACGGCAGTCCATCTGCCGTTAAGTTTACTCATGTTTAAAACTTTCTTCTCGCCGTTGAACTTCCAAACATTCGCATAGACACTTCTCTTAACATATTGTTTGTTCAGACTTCAAAAGCCACAAGATGAATCGACATTTTCCCATACGTGACAACACGCATCACTGTTGTTAAAAATAGTTAGCACTTGCGCCACAAGCCGGGCTGACCCCGGCTTTCAGGCCGAGCTTTGGCCCCGGTCTACCCCGGTCTGGCCGGGTTCCTGATGCAAGGGAAGGACTAACTACACACAAAGTATCAAGGAAGGTTTTGTTTGACCATTTCCAATTTTGCTCAAGCCTTAGCGACATTCGCTCTTAATAGTATAGTATTAGTAATAACAACAACAATAATAATAATAATAATAATAATAATAATAATAATAATAATAATAATAATAACGATTTCATGATGTGAAATTTGACCTTGTGACTTCGGTTTGGAATTAATTTGATTTGAGTCTTCATGGAAATGGTAGCCTCCTATATATGCATGTGTTGATCTTCTTTTGGCTCATATCACCCAGTATGGAGTGATTGCATGACAAAAGAAGGTCTGTGTAGGAGGCTTACATGTATATACATTAATGGTTGTTCTTACCTTCAATAACTTTCAAATGCACCTTTTTAATGTAATTGCTCTCCAAGTTATTGAACACCCAATGGACAGAGTAGTTGCCACTGTCACCCACTGCAGCACTTTTTATTTCCAGCAGCAGATGAGTACTGTTGAGTATCCCAAATACTGTCTTATTGTGACAAAATTCCTCTAAATCCACATGACGTTTTGTGCACTGGTACACCGAGTTAGGGTAGTTTTCAAGGTGGCCAAAAAGTGTGTCATTTTTATACAGACGATGGCCTGTGAAATCCTTGTGGGATTCCTGTGATAATCTCACAAATAGAATCCTTGCTGTTTCTCCAGCATATTGAATTAAATGCGATGCATTACCTGCTGATTAAAATACATATATTATAAATCATTCACTAATAATTCATTTTCCTAGCTTTTTACGTTCAGTGGCAATGCAGGTGTTTTCAGATACTACTAGCTCCCATGGAAGGTGCCTTAAACTGGAACACTTCTCTTTTAGATTATACTTGTGCTGTTGTTATGCACATATTTTGCTTAATAGATTTTTAATTGCATTGTAAATAATTTTGAATTGTTTTAAACTTTTTAAGTGCATATAATCTCTAAATAGTTTTTAATTTTTTGTACAAGTATCATCTTAAGATTTTTAATATTGGATCTAGTAATTTCTAAGTATGGGATTTCAGTTTCCCCAAATTATTCCCCAGTCAAAATTCTACTTCTTGCTGACTAGTAAAACCACTTATAGTTGATAGTTGTACTCATTTTAGTGTCACCACTTAGCAACAGTGGTAAACTTAGTCTAAGGCTGTGTTCATGATCACACTTGATGCTCGGGCATGGTGCCTTGAGTATGGTACCTGCTGGGCACTAATGTGAACACACTACGAGACCTTACGCACATGTCCTCAGCTTCCCCATGGGGTCGACTCCCGGGCTAACCAGGGGGATTGTAAAATCAGTCAAGCAAACTTGAGGAATTTCTCCAGGGGGTTGGGGAATCTTTCAAGACAAAGATTTTCCCCCATCCTAATGGGCAAAGAATCCCATCCATCTCCTTGTATTCCCCCACATACAGCTGTACATGTATCTCCCCGGTTGGCCCAGGGCCGGGGTCGACCAATGGGGAAACAGATGACATGTGCAGTAGTTTTCTAGGGCTCAATTTTCTAGGTAGGGGAAAATCTTGACATTGTTTTACTATCAAAGATTAGCGGGTGGTGGAATTCACAAGTTTGACAAGGATGTCACAGGGATTTTCAGCTGAGAGACACCTCACCCAGGGGACTTTGTCTTGAGAGATTCCCCAACCCCGCGGAGAAATTCCTCAAGTTTGCTTGACTGATTTTACAATCTCCCTAGTTAGCCCAGGAGTCCAGTCCCTCGGGGAAGCCAATGACATGTGCATTACACTCAGGCACCGGCCTCATGTCAGAATTCTGGTGTTGGTACTTGAAGAAAGGTGTGTTGATCCATGCACATTAGTACCCAGCGAGTACCATCCTGGCTGTGCCTGTGTACCAAGCGTGAACATGGCCTAAACCGACACCAAAACAAACATTTTTGGTTTATATTTAACATAGTCTCTTCACCTCAAGACTCCAGTACAACTGATGGGTACGTGATATCCATAATATTTTACTAAGACATCACAATTTAATTTTTGTCGGATTAGACAACATGATTACTAATTCCATGTCATTGATTTGCTATGCCTGGGACTGAAATCTGGAGCTAAAATTTCTATTCATTATGAATAATTGCACAATACATGTATCTCATGCAACAGACAACATCTGGACAACAACTCTGTTCTCAATTAATGCCGATGTATGAAATGAAAAAAAGAAATTAGAATCTACCAGCAGTGTACGCTCAAAAAAAAAAAAAGAACTAAAATAAGGAAAATGTTTCAAGTTTTAGTCATGCTTTTCTGGTTTCTTTTATACTGTAAGTCCTGTTGTTTTAATGCACCGATCAATGTTAGTCCTGAGGGGGAGGGATACGGGATAGGGTGGGGACTTTGATCGAAAACGCAAATTTTATGTCAAACCTCCCCACCCTTGGGGTAAAGTTTCGAGTTCAAAGTTCCCTACTGTAGGGATGTGATCGAGATCCAAGAGGTTGACCTAGCTAGCTGGCCTGTTAAATGCTTAAACAATACAAACACTCCAAGTTTAAAAATCTCGGTTTTTCCTTTTAACAATGGGAATAAAAGAACACAGATAGAAACCGATGGTTTATAGTAACAACAGATTGGGCAAATTTCATTACCTTTCTTTCCACGATCTTGTTCTTTCCACGATCTTGTTCATGCCTCACAGGGACTTCTGAGTATTTTCAAAATATGATGGCAAGTCACTCGTATCCAGGGTCTGCTTGGTTTTCAAGAAGGCAGCATTGCAGCATGTATTTTGCCATGGCAAAGTCCAAGCTTAGGAAACGGTCTTTGATGAATATTTCCTCAGTTTGCAAGTTTGATCAAACCTCCCCACCCTGGGGCCAACACTCATCTTCAAAGTTGGTCAAAATTCCCCACCCAGCGGCAGGAAATGTTGATCAAAGTCCCCACCTCATCCCGTCTCCCCCCCCCCCCACGCCCCCCTTTGGACTAACATTGATAGGTGCATTTATAGATATGCCATGCAATCGCCTCATAACACAAACTTATAACTGAATTGCGGCTAATATTTTTGAAGGGCTAATATTTTTCAAATAGAGCAAGCAGTTTCTCTGTCCAAGCTGAATGACGTAATTTTAGGAGCAACATCCAGTCAGAATACCCGTCCATACCTAATTTACATGTGTCGCAGGCACAAGCTTATATTTACAACTCATATGGACAATATTTAACAATTATTCACTGAAGTGGAGGTGAATAGTGGCGGATATTTACTGAGCCAGTTAAAGCAGCGAGGCCACCACTTTCACCGACACTGAGGTGAATAATTGTTTTAGTGTATACCACACAAGCTGAATAATTAGCAGACCAAGACATTACTTTACATGTATGTGTGACAATTTATATAAATATACCGACAAGATATCAGAATTGCAAAATCTCGCGCGCTGGCTGCTCGGAGGTGAATAGTACTTGCTATTCACCTCCGAGTTAACCAATCAGAGCACGTGAAAAGTACTATTCACTTGTGTGGTATACATGTATACTATTATTCAACTCATTAATAATTCATAAAGGAAAAACAAAAGAAATGTCTTATCAATTAATGGTTGTACAATGTATATCTGATACAACATTCTACTGATTTACATAAACTTTTCGTTCGATTTTCTGCGTTTAAATGTCTTGCACTACAAAAAATAATCGATGAATATGAACACAGAATGCTGACGTTGAATAAGTAGTTTACAATATTCGCGTCAGTGTTGTATCACATCTACAAACTCTCGGCTTTGCCTCGAGTTTGTAAATAGCGATACAACACTGCCGCTCATATTCTGGAATAAACACTATACATGTAGAAACACTTGACGCATTTATTCGATCTAGTTGCAGGATAAAAAGTCTTACTTGTTTTTGAAATGTGAGTTTTCTTTAGAGCACTTGTGTGAAAAACGAAAATTTGACACGGAGTTCCAGCCACGTGCGCTGTGATTTCGTGCTTGGAGGATATGATAAAGCGCTTGAACGTTTATAGTTCTGAAATTTTCCGCTAAAAGTTAAAGGTTAAAGACGTGACTTACCTCCGAAAATAACTACCGAAAGGTAGATGAAAATCTCAATGCTCCGATTCATGCCGTCTGATTCATGCGATGAGTCAGCACATTCCAAAATTTCCGGAGCCGGTTTACATCACGACTCAGTTGCGTGACGTTGAACTGATATTGCGCCTCTTGATCTGTTGCTTCGTAAACACTTTCTACCAGGGAGTTTAAGAAACGACGACGCGACGGGCAACGAAAACGTCATTTTAAAATATATCTTCTCGTTATTGTAGCACTTTCCCAGTTATTCCAATTTGTTCAACTTGTAAAATGTCGGCGAACTATCCAGGAACTAAATTTCTATGAACGGCGTCAAAGTAAAGAAAAAGAAAGAAAAAATTGCCATCATGGCTCACGTTCCCGCCAAAACCTAAAATTTGGTCATGTCATACACCGAATGCAAATATGGCGGACCACTCGGTCGGCGCCCGGGACGAGTCGCATAAAAGCGAGGCTAGTAAGTGACATCCCCAGAAAGGCTAGTTCCTTCGGCGTCGATTTGGCTCGTTTTGTTTCGCCCTCCCTACGCGTTTTTGTGTTCCTGAATGCCACCAGAAGGGAGTGAAATCTTCCACAGCAGAGAAAGTGTTTTTCTCAGTTTCCCCATTTGCCTCTTAGGGGAAAACAGACGAAGGAAAGGAGTTCACTATATCTCCGAAGGAACTGTTTAAGTTCAGCCTGGAAGATCTTAGAAAATGTGTAAGCGATCGCATTTACCTCCAAGTCGTTGTTATTTGTCTCAATGCTTTTACTGGCTTCAATGACGGGGCAGTTGAATTTCATTCGCTTGGTTACTACACCGTAGTATTTGTGTCGTGCGATTCCGTGCGAGTGGACGCGGACGTAAACAAAAACTTCTTCTATGGGGACAGAGGATGTCTTTCGAGAGGAGCTTTTCTTTACCTTGGGGAAGGTTCTGGCCATGCAAATTGTGTTGGAACACCACCAGACACCACATAAGCTCGTCATTGAACCGATTTTTGTAAGATCTTCTATCCTGAAATGATGATCAGACATGATGTAGCGAACAAACTTTAGTTCCCGCGGCGATCCTGAACTCCTTTTCTTCGTCTCAACGAATTGCATTAATCCACTATTTTGCCTTAGAGGTGAATGGTGGAAGATTTTTATCCCTCCTCGAGGCATTCAGAAACACAGCAACTCGTACGCACAGCGAAATAAAACAGACCAGATCTACAACGAACCAAGACTTTTCTGCAAAACAAAACATCAAAGCCTGCTAGCCTCGATTTCATGTAGCTCGTCCCGGGCGCCGACCGAGTGGTCCGCCATATTTGCATTCGGTGTCATGTTGTTTTGCAGAGGACGGCAAAGAAATGTACCAAAATGTAAAACGCACGTGCAAAGCGATTGGTTTTGCTCATTAAACCCATTGTTTTGTGGCGTTCTCGTTGACGTTCCCATCGTCGTTTCTTAGGACGCGGTGGCTTTCGCAATGCCGTAACCGAGGGAAGCCTGGACCTAGAACGGCGTCATGAACGCGGGAAAAATAAAGTTAAGATCTGCGACGCGGCGAAGGATCGGTTTTGAAACAAAACAAACCACGAGTTCCTTCAAAGCAGTTCAGGAAATGCTGCTTTTGTGCCTAGAAGAAGAAATTATCGATGACGAGGAATTTGCTGTGCTTTACGAGGAATATACCACTCAAAATCTTCCATTTCGTCATTCTCTGTACGACAACTTTTCCCTGACTAACAAAGATTCAGCAGAATGCAAAGCAGATTTTCGAGTGGAAAAGGTAGACATTCCTTACCTTATTGATGCCTTGAGACTGCCTCCAAAATTCGTTTGTTGCAATGGATCAGTCTGAAGTGCAACTGAGGGTTTGTGTATTGTGCTGAAACACTTTGCCTATCCATGTCGCTATTCAGACATGATACCAATTTTTGGCCGATCAGTTCCAGAGTTGAGCATGATAAGTAATGTCGTCATTGACTGGCTTTATGTTAATCACGGTCACAGGATGACTCAATGGAATCATGCTATTCTGAGCCCAGCGATGCTTGATATCTACGCCAATGCAATCCACAACAGAGGGGCGGCCCTGGAAAATTGCATCGGGTTTATTGATGGAACAGTGCGCCCTCTCTCTCGACCCATCATAAACTAGAGAACTGTGTACAACGGGCACAAACGTATTCACGCCCTCATATTTCAGTCTGTTGCTCTTCCCAATGGGTTGATTGGTCATCTTTATGGCCCTGTTGGTGAGTTCAAATTCTACTTCCTTCATTATTTGTTTTTTGTTGTTTTTTCTTTTACATTATCTTATTTATTCGTTTTTCAATTTCAGTTCTAATCTTTGCACATTTTTACTTTATTTTTTTTAATAGAAGGAAGAATGCATGACGCTAGGATGTTGGCCATGTCTAACCTTTATGATGACCTGGAAAATTTTGCCTTCTCCCCCGCTGGAAGAGAAATGTGTTTGTATGGCGATCCAGCGTATCCACTCAGGGTTCATCTCCAAGCACCATTTCGGATGGGAATGCTGACAAGAGAGATGCAGATGTTTAACGAGTCAATGAGTGCGGCTTGTGTTTCCGTGGAGTGGCTTTTTTCAGACATAGTTAACTATTTCAAAGATTGGATTAAGCCAAGGTAGCAAGATGTACATTGTTTGTGCACTACTAAGAAATGCCCTTACCTGTCTATATTCCAATACCACAGCAGAATACTTTGGCCTTGATCCTCCAATGTTGCACGACTGTTTCAGTTAGTTATCTTAGACCACTACACAATTTACATACCCTTGTGCGGGGTAAGAATTCCAAACCTTTTGACTGTTGTTGTGAGGTTTTTGGGTTCCCAAGCAACTTACTAGAAACTATCAAAATTTTGCAAGTTACAGACATTGAGGGGCAAACTATTTAACACTTTGTTGGGGAGGGGGGGGGGGGGGGGGGGGGAGGGGTGACTTTGACAAAAATTTTCTCCAAACATGTTCAAAATTCCTGGAAAAAAATTGACACTTTCATTGATTCATTGAAAATAAAAGATGAACAGAAGAAAAGATATTGTGCATGCACATGCCCTGAGAAAACCATTCCTTGTGCATGGAAGGGTTTGAAAAAAGGCATGCCTATATGAAGGGAAAGTGGTCCGAGTACAGATGCATGGATGAAATTGCACAAGCCACCCCTCCTCCACAAAATGGAGAAGTCCCTAACATGTTTGAAAAATAGTATGCTGCATAGTTAGGCTAGTCACAAGTTTCTGGCATAAAGATCAGTTCAGTATTCTTATTGTGTTACTCTCTTTCACTTGTGCTTTATTTCTTGTCTCTTTCCTTCCGTGAGTGGTAGGGTACACAAATATTATCCAAGAAATTCCTGAGTTCGCATAAAACATGATAAGCCGTTTTAGCCCTTTAAGTCTAAGTCTTTGATGATTAGTGCAAACAGATGTGTCTGAAAATAGGTCTCTCTTACTCACAAAAAGTTAGGAAAGTTGGGAAGTACAAATTCAATATCAAAACATTTTTTTAATTTCAACAACTCGCCTGGAAATGGGTCACACAACGTTATCTGACTACTTAATACAACAGCTTTGAATGTAAAACAGTGGGAAAATGTAACAGGAGAGAAGACATTCCTGCTACCTCTAAATAGGAACACAACAATTTTGCATTTTATGGCCAAAATGTTGAAGAATAAAACAGAAACAATTATTTGTCCATGATGCGTTCCAACATGCCCATTAGTGCCTTTGTTTGTTCCTGCTGTTGCTGCATCATCAGCAGTGTTTGTTGACTTTGCTGTTGCTGCTGCTGCAACACCACTTTAAGTAACTGACTTTGCTGCTCCTGAAACTGCTTTTGACCTTCTGTTGCAATCTTCATCTGCTGTTTCTCAAACTCCTGTTGATCTTTTTTCAGCTTCAATTCCTCTTGCCTGAGCTCATAGGTTATCCGAGCTCTCCGTGACAAGTAAGAGATTGCATCACTTCCAGAGCGACGTCGTCGCTTACTTTGATTGTCCTCCATCTCACCTGATTGCCTTTTTTGTGTATCAGATAACTTTTCCATGGTTTTTAACCTAACATCTTCAGCTTTTCCTCTGTCATTCTCTACCTTCCGGCTCTTTTCCCAATCCATTTCTTGCTGCTCTGCCTCAGCACTTTCTTCCAGTACAATTATTTGTTCCAGCAGGTTTTCCATATTGTGGGTTCATCAGGTGTTATACCATTTGCCTTTTCCTCGGCTCTTAACTTCTTTTTAAACCTATTTAACAAATGATAAACGGATCGGCGTGCACTATTGAGTTATAGTGCACGCCGATCCGTTTACCATTTGTTAACTGTAATGTAATTTTGTATAACTAAAGTTATAAACTGGGTCATTTGTGATTTCCCTTTAACATCCCTATAAAATTTCTATAAAAAGTCTTTTCTCATACCTAAAGACATAAAGAGCTATTGATTTTCGCATGTCTCGATCGATAAAATTTTGGACATTCCTTCATCAAATTTCGAATATTGGACGTATGTGTTTTTAAGTGGAGAATAGACGACTAAGCCACTGAAAAGCTTACAGACCTCGGATTTAAGCAGCAAAAGGATATTTCAACTCTCATAATTAGCTAATCGCGTTTACATATCTCGACGAGCAACTAATTTTTGACGTTATCCCACACAACATTTTAAGACTTCACATTTGATGTTTACTCTGAACTTAACACTTAACTCACGCGTATTTTTTATAATTTTATTTACGCTATAAAATCACATAAGGCAAGAAAAAGCTAAAATGTTATGAGTGTTCAAAAAACCGGTTATTCCCCTCGAAGAAAGGCAAGGCTTTTGGCTTACTCAAGTTTACCTGGGTGGTTTCGTTGCCTGAGAAGAGTCCGCCATTTCAAGACAACACAACAGAAATTCATTGTTTTTCTTCACCTGCATAAAAAAAGACACACGGCATCATTTTCGAGGCTTATTACTTCTTTACAAGCACAAACATTGTTCTAGTTGCTGTGTGTGAGTTTTCAAGGGTTGAGAAGTCAATTTCTATACAAAACAAAAAGATTATTACTCACGTTTTCGGCACAACGCACAACAAAAATTCATTGTCTTTCTTCACCTGCATAAAAAAAGACACACGGTAGGGGAGCAGGGTTGGCGCAGTGGTGAGAGCACTCGCCTTCCACCAATGTGTCCCGGGTTCGATTCCCGGACTCGGTGTCATATGTGGGCTGAGTTTGTTGGTTCTCTACTCTGCTCCAAGAGGTTTTCCTCCGGGTACTCCGGTTTTCCCCTCTCCTCAAAAACCAACATTTGATTTAATTTGATTTGATTTGAGATTTGTAATTAGTAGGCGAAGAGCCACCTCGTGGAAGTACTACTAATAAATCGTTTATTATTATTATTATTATTATTATTATTATTATTATTATTATTATTATTATTATTATTACAACGCGAAACACTTCGCTTTCGCGTTCTGAACGTCAACATGACGCAGTGGCGAGAGGGCAATGGCATGCGCAGAATACTCGTTTGTTGGAAAATCACTTCCGACGGCGTCCCAAAGCCACCGCGTCCTCGTATCTTAAAGTCCCTATTTGTGTGACGCAGCTAAGAAATTTCCCCAGCTTACTTCTTTTGTCTTCTTTTTTTCCCACTAGGAGTTATCATCGGTAATCGGAATGAAATGCTGAATTTTTCAACTATATAAAATCACAGACGAGTTGCAGCGTCTTTAGCAGAGTCCAGATTACATTAGCCAAAAGAACGTCTTCGTAGGAGGCTATACGATTACATACACGTGTGTTTATTTTGGTTTTATATATTTAAGTACTTTAATATACAGAAGTACTCGAGCCTCAGCACCAATTTTACAAAAATCAAGAGTTCGGAAATCAGACGTCCTCTTGAGTTCGATTGCCAAATTTATTTTTGTGTGAGTTCGATTTTGTTCGATTGAAATTCAGTTTGATTGGGTTCGATTGACTATGCCGGGAGTAAGGGCCTGTTCACATGGAGATCGGGGACCCCAGGCAGGTGAGGTCCCCCACCTACCCGTAGTCCAAAAAAGCTAGCTCTCACATGTAACCCAGGGGCGCTGGGGTAAGGTTTAAAATGCTATCGTGTGGTCGCTAAGAACGTATATTAACAAAAGAATTCAGAGATAATTGCCCGAATGAACCTCACCCCACCGCACCTCCAGCATTCACTTGAAGAAAACTCACCCCAGCTAAGCGGATTACCAGCCCTGGCTGACCGGGTAACCCGCCTCGGTGAGGAACCCCACTTCACATGTGAACGCCATCGAGAAAAAAAGAGAGATTGTAGGGAGAGATTGGTAACCCCACCTAGGTGGGGGACCTCACCTGCCTGGGGTCCCCACCTCCATGTGAACAGGCCCTAAGGCACCTAGAAGTGAGGCTTTACCAGGGTAAATTCCAACAAGCGACATGGCCGAAAAAGTAGCGACAGCATAGAAAATGAAATCCCGACAGGCGACATCATTCCCGGCAAAATTCCGACAGTGGCATGAAGGCCGAGAATTAGCGATTTAAACACCGACACGGAAGATTTTGAAATTCAGACAAGCGACCCTCCCCCGGCAGGGCCTCAGAAGTGACACAAAGCGAGAACTTCGATTTATATCTATTTCTTGTTTTCCTCCGTTTGTTCAAACTGTAATTCCCGCTTAAAGAAAATCCTTAGGACATGTCCCGATACTCAGAATGTTCTGGTCTCTATTACAGATGTGTCACAGAGTACGCCTGCAATCTAACAACTTGACATATTAAACACTAGGCTATCAATCCCAGGCTCCAATAATAGGTTTTTACCCAATGTGAAAGGGTAGAAGAAGTCACAGGCTTATGAGGATTAATAACAGAAAGAAATCACTAGTTTAGTTCAGAAACTGCTTCTGGCCTGAACTCCTGTGTTCGGACTTCATACTCTTTAAGACATGAACATGGGCAAAGCAACTTATTTTCAGGGAAACTAGAATGAAATGAGGTCTTCAATCGGTTTGCCAACCCGAACCTCTTTAGTAAGTTCTGGAAGGTTGAAAGAAACACCTTCAGGGTGAAAACGTCTGAACTCGTAAATCATGGGCTAGTTGATAGATTGATGTCGATTTGTGTCTTCGAAATTATATCGACAGCTCGGAGAAAAAAATAAGGAAGTCCAGCATATGGAGGATTTAAACCCGAGCAGGCCATGTTTCTTGAAGGGTCAGAAGGGAATCCTAACAATAAATCAGTGGAACCAGGCTGCAGGTTCAACAACCAAACTAGCCTGCGAGCAAGCTCTCTATTGGTGTCTCACGTGAGATTTGTTTCGGGCGCCAGAAGATTGGGGTGGTCCCCGCCCCAACCCTCTCACCGCTTGCTTCGCTCGCCACTCGCGCGAATCGCGCGACTCGCGCCCGAAATTAATCTCGCGTGCGACCCCAATAGAGAATTTGCTTGCAGGCTACAACCAAACGCTCATCTACACCTCATCGATACTGACATAGACATGATCCTGAACAATAAACTGCAAGTTGAACAGGCGTATAAAGACTTCGTTTTTATCATGTTCAACAAAATTTATTCAGACACATAACTGAGTATATATTTCACAGTAAGAACTCAAGGCGTTACGATTGTAATTTTCAACAGAATAGTAGTAATATAACGCAAGATCTCTAAAATGGACCAATAAAATCGACGCGGAGTTTGTTCAACAGACAAGATTGCGCTTTTAGTTAATTAATTAATGATGATGATGATGATGATGATGATGACGATGATAATTGGTATTAATATAATGTGATAATCCACTAATCAGCGCACTTAATCCTGGTCAAATACTACAACTAATGGTGATTAAAATGTATATGTACAATTAAAAAGTACAGCACCGTTCAGCCTTCTAATAAAATTTACAAATCAAATGTCCCCTTAAAAAAGACCTTAAAAAGAAAACTGTAAAAAGCAAGCAAGGCTGGTCACACGGCGAGGAATATATATATTTAAACCAATATTTCGGGAGGCACAGCCTTCCTTCATCAGGGTGTTGTTAGATATTATGACCCTAAGGTGAAACGACGTTACAATTTAAAAGAATTTGTTGATATAATATGATACTATAATAAAGTTAAACAATACAACGGAAGTTAAAAAATATTACAGTTTGAAAATTTGAAAAATACGTAACATGAAAACAAAAGAAAAGGTATTATATTTCTTCTTTTCTATTAATCAACAACTTCAAACTTCTGTTGATCAACAACATCTTTTCATCGTAACGTCGTTTCACCTTAGGGTCATAATATGTACCATCCTGATGAAGGAAGGCTGTGCCTCCCGAAATATTGGTTTAAAAATATATATTCCTCGCCGTGTAACTAGCCTTGCTTGTTTTTTTACCGTTTTCTAATTTACAATTTTATAGCTGGGTAGATCTATTACAGGATCCGGCTCTTCTATTTTGCAACGGTGGTCCTTGCTAAAGTATTCCAGTTGCGTTAAAAAGACTAATAAGAAGACTTTTCAGAACAGTAAACTTTTCAAATGTTATACTAGTTTTGTTGATAATATATTTTTCCATGCATAATAAGGTAGATAGACACCCTTAATATATGATAAACCAGGGTGGCCCTTTCAAAAGCCTCAGTGTCCGTTATCAATGGTCGGGTGGACCCCTGATAAAAACACCATAATGGTTGAACTGAAGACCAAACGGTTTTGGGAAGCTAAAATTCAAATAAAAAAATAAGGCTATAAAAAAAAAAAAACATTATAAAAACAAAACGAACGTTGAACAATGCCAGTGCGAACCCACCTTGTATTTTATTTTCTTTTACTGTAATCGAACTAATTAAAATCTTAACTATCCCAAAACTATATTTTCGTGGGCATTTAAGACCTTCCACACCCACCGCCTGGGAAGGGACACTGGTTCGATTGTATATATTAAAAGCGGATCCATCGAACTCTCAAGATGACAAGACAGCTTATATTATTTTGTAACTGCTTTTGCGCGACATTCGTGGGATCAGATGACTCAGCAGCTGCGAATTTTATAACTTTAATTCTGCCTTGCGCTGATACAGTGGTTCGAATACCATCAGGGCCAGCTTACTTGAGTCAGGTTTGACCTAACCCATGTTTTCTGATTTCAGATATAACTCGACGATGAGGTCCTCTAAATTACCTTATCATTCATCGTGAATTTGGCTGCTATTAAAATGCTAATCTTAGCACATGTACAGTACAGTGCAGAGTGAGAAGACAGAGACCTATCACTTTGCCCCCTTTGATGTAAGCACCTTTTCCACGAACCCACTTCTCGAAAGTCGTGGTGAGCTACCAGACCTAAAAACTCATAGTACTTTATGGTGGTTGTGCGATGTTAAACAGAATTAAATTAAATGTTTACCTGGCCCGGTAAGTTATTGCGAGGTTTGGAAAAAAAAAAAAGGTCTGCAGCTTCTTTAGGCCTTTCTAAATTAAGACCGCCAATAAATGTTCTATTTCACCCCAGAAAGGTTATCGTTTTTAAAACAGTATTACAAGTTAAGATAACCCCGAATTGAGTTAATGACCGTCTGCTAAGCTGAGCGGCCTTAAAATGCATCCAATCCTAACGAATCCTTTCCCAGAGATCCTTAAAAATTTGACATTGAACGCAACGCCATTGTATAGCTAGCACTAAGAAGACACTAGTATCGTACACGTTGACGTAATTTCGGGTAGTTTCGCTAAAACTATTCTGGCTGGTGACAGCCGTTCGGTACAACATTAACGTTCGCTGCAGCCACGATATTTCTCAATTTTTTTTTCAGTAAACCGAACGTTTCGTCCCGGCGAAGCTGTTCTGTTCTTCCCTCTCTTGGGACCTACATGTTCATGCCATCGTCACAAAGGTCAACAGGCTCCTGGGGCTTTTTAACGTACGTGTTTTAGTCAGGCGCTCACTCTAACTGGCAATTGTAAAATCACAGCGCTATATGTCAGGGGCACCCAACGACAAGTTTCGGTAGATATCTGTTCGGTGGAGGGTAGTTCGCCTAAGGCTTTCGGCGTCGGCTAAAGAGCGCACTCGGATTTTCGTAAGTAAAACGTGGCCTAAAAGATTCGTAATGTGGAAATCATAACCCCTTAGGTTTTCGGAAAGGTTGTTATTGCTGTTTTTGGCAGTAAAAAACGTCAGCTAGCATTTTCGGAAAGAAAAAATGGTTCCCTAGAAAGTTAACTTCAGCTAGTATTTTCTCAATGAAAGATTTTGTTCCCTAAAATTTTCGGGCAGTTAACATTTCAGCTAGGGAATCCGAACAGATCAAAGTTTTCTAGCTAACCAAAACATCACTTTAAACAGACTTCAAACACCATAAGGTACTTAAAAATGCCTTTCTAACGCTTTTGGCTGCTTTGGCTCGTTAAGTGCCCCTGATATGTAGCTGTCTCACACAACCCAAGTCTAGTTCCCAGCCCAGATATCTTTGAAATCGCAAATCGAAAGAGTTAGAATAGAATAGAAAGGAATAGAATAGAATAGAATAGAATAGAATAGAATAGAATAGAATAGAATAGAATAGAATAGAATAGAATAGAATAGAATAAAAAGCCTTTATTTTAACACGATAAGTCTTAAAGCTTTTGGGGTGGTGTATAAAATAAAAGGAAGACCTAATAACAATGTAATAATAAGTAAAAATCAAAACTACTGACCTTATAAGAACCTAATGTATATTTACAATATTCACATGTCAGAAAACGTTCAAATATAAATAAAACTGTTATCACGATGCCGCACGGTTGAGGCGGACACTATGTTGAATTTTTCAGAGGAGAGAATTTTTCATAGGAGAGCCACAAAATGGACTTTGCAAACTCGTGTAGGAGAGATGTCATACAAGGACAGGCTTCCGGCCCTAAATCTTCTACCCTTAGCCTACGACAGAGAACTTAAAGATGAAGATAACGTGAGGAGAAGAGCATTGTGAGATGGGTTTTCCTGTGTCGTCAAAATGCCTGTTGTAATGGACATTTCTTCTGAGTCGATTACAACGGTGATAAACGAGCGTCATAACTACGATTAATAAACCAAACAATAAACAAGTATGTTACTGTTGCCAACAAGATTACCCTCCACTTTTGACCACTGACATGTTCAGAAGTTGTTGACCTTAGCACTGAAAAAAGAAAACAAAAATATAACGCTACTTTCCATTTTAAGCCAACAAGGCTTTATTGTTTCCCAAATTTCGTTTATTAAGCTTGAACTTGAATAACAATTTCAAGATTGGCGATTACCGAAAAACAGCTTGAGTCGGTCAGCGTCTCACTGATTATTTCAGCAGGGGGCGGGTGGGGGTCTATTCTGGAACTACTGTAACTGCACACTTTATAAGCTAGCTTAATTTATTGTTATTTTTGACTTGTTTTATATTACTTGTACATAGTTTCTGTTTGTGATTCACGGCAAGAGTCCTTATGCTGCTATAAAGAAACAAACTTCTAATGAGTACCCACTACATACGAAGACAGGTTGTTGAGAAAATTAGAAGACACGGTTCCCTAGTTTATAAGGGGTCTCGAACGTTTGGGAAGATTTGGCGGGTCGTTACTCTGTTCTGTCCATCCTAGGCTTCTATGCAGTCATTTTACTACTATATTAGCTAAACTTACCCATAGTTGGCATGGATTCATCATCATCTACAGCAGTTACATTAACCTCAATGGTGTCTTCCCCAGCCGCGTTAGACGCTTTGCAAAGGTAGAGTCCACTATCCTCTTTTGTCAATTGTTTGAAGACAAGAGTTTGATTTTTTATTTGTCTTCCGAGCCGCGTCCACGTGACTTGTGGCCTGGGAAGTCCCTCCGCCGCGCATGTCAAATTCAGGCTTGCTCCAGTCTTTAAGTAAAAGTTTCGTTTTAAGGGGTTGACAATTTTAGGCGGATCTGTGGGTTAAGGATTAATATAAAATAGTTTTAGTTAAAGAATACCAAATGAAATGAATATGACGTTGCCAATGAAAATACTCAGTCGATCGGCAAACGTTAATGTCAGCGTTTGTAAGAAGTCTACAGTCAATATCGGTTCCTTTTCTTTTTATGTTTATTCAATATTGACGGAAAAACATGAGCCATAGATTTAATTTATCGTGGAAGTTAAAGGACATTCCATTAGGACTTGGGTATCAGAAGATCATTTCCCAACTAGGAACAGCTCATCCGGATGAAAAATTCATTGTATCAAAAGAGCACTAAAATTACGTATACAAACATTAATGTTAACCTTGCAGCCGGAGCATAACAGCGTCCGTCAAGGGATTGTAAGCCAATCCAAACTCAACCTGAAATCCATACTGCATCTCATCCAGTACGCTTAAATTGTGCAGCGTGAAAGCCACTTGCAGCCGTGATGTGTTAAACTCGCAAGTTACTTTCTTTTCGAAATTTGGCCGAATCAGTATATTTCCTTGTTTCGTGACAACCAAAAGTTTTGGGTCAAGGATTCCTGACGGCTTCCAGACACCGAAAACCATCTCCACTACACTCTCATTCCAGGTCATTCCCGGCCAGAGCACGAATGTCCAGTTGAACGTTGCTTTCCCCTGGCTTGTGCTTATCAAAGGATGGCTTGGTCCTGAAACAATCCTTGGACGCTGTTGCGGGTATGACTCTAATAAAATGAAAACGAAACGGAATAAAGCCATGTTATGTAAAATAAGTTGTAATGCGAACAAACAACAAATCTTACTTTTGGCTTTCAAAAATAAAACGAAGTGTACCAGAAATATGTACTCCTGGACGATGAATCATCCATAAGCGCAAAACGCAGGCAGAGTAAAACAGAACCCTCGTCTTCAGTAAACTGTAAGTACACTGTTACTGTATTGTGGTAATGCTCATTCGCTCAGTCATGCGAACCAGCCCTGACCTCGTTAGCAGACAGAGAACTTATAATGACATTTTCTGGAAAGCGGCGCCATTCTTGGGTAAGACTAATTCTGCAAAAAGCTATTCCGATGTGACCACAAGCACTCTTTCGGCTTTGAGGCACTCTGCCTTAACCTGGATGGCAAAGGCTATTGCCTTCGATCGGTTAGCCTAGGAGAGGTCTGCACGCCTGCAGATTAACTGTTGGCTCATCACGATCCTACCCCCACGAGAAAAGGCCTAGAGTAATTTGGTGTTGGATTACATGAAAAGCAAGAGTTTTTTTCTTCTTAAGATCTTGGATCTTTCAGAGGAGCACTTATGAATTCATCATACCGGATCTTCCACACTTCTCGATTCCACATTCCACGATTCCTAGTCTTACCCGCGATCGTTTGTTATCAATATCAATCTCGCCCATGTTCGCTGCGGAAACAAATAGCAGTCAGCCAATCGATGTCAAGGTTAGCTTTCTCGGAAACAAGGGAAGCTGTAACACGTTTCACGCCAGACATGAAAACAAAGAATATGCTCAATTTCCGAGAAAAATTTTGTTTACCATACATGCACGAGATTTCTCAGAACTGGAAAAATTAGACCCTTTAACTTAACCTCTCGAGTACACCAACCGCCTGCATCGAGCAACTTTTCCTATTTAATATGCCCATGTCTACTGATGCGTGGAAGACAACATTAGAATGTTACTCTGGACTAAGGGAAAAAGTCTGAAAAGTGGATTCTTCCGCTTGTGCATTGCTTCATCTCAGTATTGCCCCTCTTCAGTTATGCTGCTTCGCAAATTTACCGCAGCGCACCTCCTCTTCTTTCTTGGGCTTGTGGATATCAATTCACATTATGAACTTTATTATATTTTCGTACTAAGCACCGTCTCACCCGTACGCGATGTCAGGGAGACTGCCACGCCAGAAGAAGTATTTCACTTTCTCTTTCACTCGCGAGTCGCTTTTTAATAGGCAATTCAACCAAAAGCAATCCTTTGTTCCTTCAAATGTTTCGTGCTTTTTGTGATTACAATTTTACATGCCTTAGATTGTAGAGCGTTTGGTTTGTCAGCCAGTCATGGTTTTCCCTATATTGGATGTAAACACTAAACCTTACGTCGCTGTTATTGTCGCGCTGTTATGCTTTTCGTTCGCTCCCAATCACTGGACTAATTGGGGTGGAAAAGTCTGGCTGTTAACAATCCATCAAATCTAGTGAAATACCAATCAGCTAGAAACATTACATTAAATTAAACTTACCTGATATGCTCAGAGTTAAAATGAGATTAATTATAAATATTGTAGATTTGCCAGTGTTTCCTCGATAGTTTTTAAACATTTTTGTTCGTTTCTTTTATCCTGCCGGTTTTTCGTTTGTGTTAGTGTATAGATCTCAAATCTTTGACTGTGATTCAGCGACGGGAACCGATCTGAGAGACGTAAACACCGATTTGGTGTGGTATAGTGTTTGTTGGTTTCTTTTCGCCCGTTCAATATTTAAATACATTTTGTTCGGTTTCCTAGAAAAGCTTTGAATTGAATTATGTCTTTACATCATGTATAACAGACAACAGAATTTACTTTGGATCCAATCAGCACTCGAGAATAAGTGCACCAGTAGTCGGTCACTGCGCAAACACATGATCGATGCACTCAGTTGTGTGCCAATCAACATTCGAAGGCATACATGACATATGGTCAGCGGGGATCGCTTTCTAAGCCGCTTTCGAAGCGGAAGTTGCTGTTACTTTACAGGTATCCTGGTGGCAACTTAGTTGTCTAAATACAAGTTGAAACTAAGTCAGTGGCTCTGTTTTTCAAGTCCTGCCTACCAAGCGTTATTAGTTATGCGCGAGGTTCAAGCCCCCTCTATGCAAGTAACCAGCAGGAGCTGTTTTCTTGGAAACTCACTATATAAAGAAAGTATGTCAAAATACATTAGGTTGTCCTCGCGACCTCTCTTTCACGAGAAACTCAGTAGCACGAAGCCTGTGCAACAATCACCATCACCATCACCATCATCATCATCATCATCATCATCATCATCATCATCATCATCATCATCATCCTTAATTAAACATATTTTTATCATGTTTGCTCCAAGAGCTAAGTGATTTCACCAGGAGGGCTTACACAACAGTATCTGACATGCCAGAGCTGACCGTCGGCCATATTCCTGAATCAATTTATTCAAGCTCGATAGCGTGGGGGGTGGTTGCCCAATTACGTGAGCCAAGGGCTCATCAGTTAAACGTTCGGACTGAATGGAATTTAGAAATGGTGGTTTTTAAGGATAAAGGAAAACCGGAGTACCCGGAGAAAAACCTCTCGGAAGAAGAGAAGAGAGCCAACATACTCAACTCACATATGACGCCAAGTCTGGGAATCAAACCCGAGTCACATTGGTGGGAGGCGAGTTCTCTCACCACTGTGCCATCCCTGCTCACCTTTCATATCAATGGAAACCGTTGATTGCTATTTCTTGAGGGTGTGGCATCACCTTTTTTTGTGGTCAAACGTTAGATAAATGTTGTATTGATGAATGACTCGTTTTCAAGATGATCTGTAAAATTGACATATCAGTGTTATCAAGTTATGCCATGCATCGCTTTGGCATGTCCTACCATCATTGTTGTTCAAGTCTGACATCATACAACCCATAGAATTCCGCATAACATACTAGTTTAGCTACACTAAAAATAATGAACTTTTGTTCTGGTGGAAGAGAGAACTGGTTGAGTGGTGTTACCAGAACGAGAACTCAGTGAAAAAAAATGTCGCTGAGCTGACTAACTGAAGTGGAACAACGCATGACAGAACACTATTTTCCCGTCCCCGAAACTGAAAAGTTGATATTATTTTTGGAAGTGCCTGGAAAAAGCGGAAACTGTACGCAATACAAACAGAACCCTTTGTGAGGGTAGCTGTGAGTGAGATGAGCAGGAATGCTAGAGGGCACAAGTTCAAAACCAATTTGCACAGTGTATTGTTTCACTACTGAAGGGTTTGCATTTCAAAAAGGTAGCCACTTTAATTCCCAGAACTCGGGGTACTCAATGAAGCGTTACGTTACTCAGAAACTCAATAAACCGTTTAAAAATATACTGTTACATGTTCACTGTTGCATTTCCAATATTCCATTTTACCGAATCCCGTACATATCCTACATTACTTGGTAAATTACCGTCTTCGATGTATCCCTGCATACTAAACGAGAAGTTAGCATTCCCTAATAACTATCAGATAAGGTACCTGCCAATTCAATCGACTCTTTTCGTTTACTCTGGAACTTAAGAGGTTTTGAGTAACCATTATTCACTTTTACGCCAAAACACCAACAGTTTAATTAACTGAAGGCAAAATAGCGTTTGACAATGGAACTGTGCACTTTTATCGCGAAGACACTCAGCCATCTTCTAGCAATCAAAAGTAGGTGATGTAAAGCTGTTAATCACATTGGTATCATGTTGATGTAAGCTGAAGTGTTTTTCGAGTCACTGATGCTGCTGTAATCTTGAAGAGTTCTCGTCACTTTAAGGGCCCATTAAAGTATCTTTTGATGCCGTTGCTAGGGAAAAATCAATTTGCTATAACTCTGCAAATGTATGCTTCAATTGGACCAAATTTGGACAATACCCATAGTGGGCAAATATGGTCCAGTACATGACGTCATCGGACCACGCCCAATGTCACGTGACCAGAAACAGAAAAATGCATTTTAACTAAATGGCTTAAACCTTTTACCCTCATTTTCTGTACAGTAACAATACAAAAGCCGTTTTGAAGAAATTTAAGCATGCGTTTTGGCTTATGATAAAAAATAAAAAAATGAGAATAGAAAATGTGCTTCTTTGACCACTCTTTTGAGCATAATTTTTTTGTTTTTCATTTTGTCGCAAAACCCATGCTTGAATTCCAAGAAAATATGATGCTCTTTCGAATTGTTTTAAAATCCAGCAACTACAATTATCTCGCGGGGAGAAAAGTCAATTTTTTCGCGGCACCGGAAGTGGCGAGCGAATTTTCAGCGGCGTGGTGCCTAAGCATTGTGGCCAGTCACATCTGTGTTTTGTTTTATCGAACAAAATTCGAATTCACTTTCTTTTTCACAGTCACGGTGTTGTAGATTACTTAAATTACTGTTAACTAGGTTCTCAAGCGAGGCTGATGTTGTAAGGAGAAGTTGTCCATCACAAGTTTCGAGCTCACCATTATCAGTCAGGCTTTCTATCGAGTGGTTAAAGTGGTTAGCATTAATTTTTGATGTAAGAATGAAATTCTTGTGATCTAGAGCTGCTTTAAAGGATGCTCTCCGTCTTTTGCTCCATGCTGTCTTGGGAGAGCTTCGTTTATTTGTGTTATGTTTAAACAATGGAGTTTCTCAGGTTCGGAAGGACAGTTCACGGACACAGGTTCACAGGATCGCACAGTTTTATCGCAAGATCGGAGCGGTCAAAAAGGCCGCGGACACAGAGTTTCTTTTGAAGTTTGTGATGCACTAATTTCAGTTTGTGTCTCCGCATCTTTGAGATTTCGATTTCCAACCTGACACTGGAAATCTTTTACTGTCACCTTTTCGAGATTTCGCCATCGACATGCAACCATCGCTGCGGCTTTCTGTTTACGTCCGTACGTGGATGACATTTCAAGCAGAACACTCAAGTTTCAAAAATAAAGGTACGACTCACATGTTGTAAACGTAAAGCAGAAAATTCAGGGGCACCCAACGACAAGTTTCGGTAGATATCTGTTCGGTGGAGGGTAGTTCGCCTTGGGCTTTCGGTGTCGATTAAAGAGTGCACTCGACCTAAAAGATTCGCAATGGGGAAATAATGGCCCCTGAGGTTTTCGGAAAGGTCATAATTGCTGTTTTTGGCAGTTAAAAACGTCAGCTAACATTTTCGGAAAGAAAATTATTCCCTAGAAAGTTCGTGGAAAGTTCATTTCAGCTTGAATTTTCTCAAAGGAAGATTTTGTTTCCTAACATTTTCGGGCAATTAAAACTTCAGCTAGGGAGTCCGAACTGATGAAATTTTTCTAGCTAACAAAAACATCACTTAAAACAGACTTCAAACACCGTAAGGTACTTAAAATGCCTTTCTACAGCTTTTGGTTGATTTGGCTCGTTGGGTGCCCCTGAAAATCAATTAATAAAAATGTAAACAAAAGGTTTTCGATCTTGTGTTTGTTGCAACGAAGCAAAAAAAGGTTACCGGCGGCTTGAACGAGCCAGCGACCGGCCGACGCCGAAGAAAGCGCGCGAAAAAATTGGGGCTGACCGGAAGTGAAATTGCACTTGGTTAGCAACCGTGTACCTTAGCAACGAGATACTTCAATGGGCCCTTAATTGTAATCTTTTCGGCTTGGTGTGATGATGACCTTGTAAATGTATAAAGGTATTGTTTGGCTGCTAGCTTAAGCTTTCTTCTTCTTTTCTTTCTTTCTTTCCTCTTCTAGCTTTCTTGAAGGGTCAGAAGGGAGTCCCAACAATAAATCAGCGGAACCAGGCTACGGGTTCAACAACAAAACGCACATCTACACCCCATCGACTCTGATATAGACATGATCCTGAACAATAGACTGCAAGTTGAACAGGCGTATAAACAATATACGGCAAGTTGAGCAGGCGTATAATGACTTCGTTTTTTTATCATTGTTAACAAAATTTATTCAGACACATGATTGAATGTGTATATATTTTACAGTAAGAACTCAAGGTGTTGCGATTGTAATTTTCAAAAGAATAGTAGTAATATAACGCTAGATCTCTAAAATGGACCTATAATAATAATATTATAATAATATTTATTATTTATATTGCCCATATGCTATACTGAAATAATCATATGCGCATAAGAATTCCAAAGTAAAAGTAATAAAAGGTAAGCGTTAAAAGCAATAAAAACTAATTGACTACAATGATATGCCTATATGCTAAACGTTTCTAAAACCTTGTGCTAACACAGTAGATAATATAAATGGACGATAGCTGTAAGATAATAAGAAATAAAAATAAATCATAAATGAGTATTAAGTAATATCTTAAAAGTATCAATAGTGGCAGCCTATATTAATGTAGTTCTATGTAATAAAATACCGTTATTATTACGGCGCAAATCGTACTTAGACTTCGGTAGAATTTCTACTAAGTCTGGAAGATATTTAGGGGCTAATCCCTTGATAACTTTGAAAGTAATAAAAATGTACAATCGACGCGGAGTTTGTTCAACAAACAAGATTGCCCTTTTAGTTAATTAATTAATTAATTAATTAATTAATGATGATGATGACGATGATGATGATGATGATGATTTGTATTTATATAATGTGATAATCCACTAATCAGCCCACTTAAGCCTGGTTTTAAATATACTACAACTAATGATGATTAAAATGTATATGTAATGGTAATAGGACTGAGTGGAGTCCAATTCGGTCTGTAATCATACGAGTGATAACAAAATCGGACGACCGCGCAGCGGGAGTCCGATTTGTTTATCACGAGTATGATTACAGACCGAATTGGACGACACGAAGTCATATTACCAATTAATCATAAAAATTACAATTTCCGAGAAAAGAAGAAGAGCCAAGTTATAAAAGGGAAGGAAATTTTGCATTAAAAGACTGACGAAGGAAGCGTAAATTGTTTAATGTCGCTCTGAAATTGACTACGATCAAAATGTATGGTGAGTGTAACCAAGCTTGTGATTGGTTGATTTAAACTACAACTTTGAATGTGATTGGTTGATTTAAAATACTGCTTAGAATGTGATTGGCTTATTGAACTGTCCGATAACAAAGTGTCCAATAACAAACTGTCCGATAACAACTTGGCAAGTGAATTAGTGGAAAATAGGAGTTTTTTAAACCAATCACAATCGAGGAAATTGTAATTTTTATGATTAATGCAATTAAAATGTGCAACACCGTTCAGCCTCATAATAAACTTTACAAATCAAATGCCTCCTTAAAAAAATGCCCTTAAAAAGACTCTGATTAGAAGATTTTTTAGAACAGTAAATTTTTCAAATGTCATACTAGTTTTGTCGATAATTTTTCCATGCATAATAAGGTAGATAGACAACCTTAATATATGATAAACCAGGGTGGCCCTTTCAAAAGCCTCGGTGTCCGTTATCAATGGCCGGGTGGACCCCTGATACAAATAACAACAAAATTATACAACAGAACTAGTAGAAAAACACCATAATTGTTGAACTGAAGACCAAACGCTTTTGGGAAGCTAAAATTAAAATAAGAAAATTAAGCTATAAAAAATGCATCATAAAAGCAAACGAACGTTGAACATTGCCAGTGCGAACCCACCTTGTGTTTTATTTTTATTATTGTAATCGAACTAATTAAAATTAAACTCAAGTATCCCAAAACTATATTTTCGTGGGCAGTTAAGACCTTCTTCCACACCCACCGCCTTGAAAGGGACACTAGTTCGATTGTATATATTAAACAGCGGATACCGCTGAGCGGATCCATCGAACTCTCAAGATGACAAGACAGCTTACATTATTTTGTATAACTGCTTTTGCGCGACATTCGTGGGATCTGATGACTCAACAGCTGCGAATTAAAATAAAATGTTCATCTGGCCTGGTACGTTATTGCGAGGTTCGAAAAACTGGTCTTCAGCTTCTGTAGGCCTTTCTAAATAGACCGCCAATAAATGTTCTATTTCACCCCAGAAAGGATATCGTTTATAAAAACAGCAATACAAGTAAAGATAACCTCGAATAGGCCTTATTGCAGAATGGCGGCCAATTTATTAAATTCTTTTGTTTGCATGTTAATTAGCCCCCTTTGCCACGTTTTCACTTCAAAATTCTTTTGTATTTGGTACATGTTGACGAGGCAAAGGGGGCTAATTAACATGCAAACAAAAGAATAATAAATTAGCCGCCATTCTGCAATAAGGCCTATTGACTTAATGACCGTCTGCTAAGCTGTGCGGCTTTAAAATGCATCCAATCCTAACGAATCCTTTTCCAGAGATCCGCCATTATATGGCTAGCACTAAGAAGCCACTAGTCAGTCGTACGCGTCGTTTGACGTAATTTTGAGTAGTTTCGCTAAATTAGCTAAAACTATTCTGGCTGGTGACAGCCCTTAGTACAACATTAACGTTCGCTGTACGCATGATACTTTCTATTTTTTGTTTTTGTTTTTTCAGTAAATCGAACGTTTCGTCCCGGCGAAGCTGTTCTGTTCTTCCCTCTCTTGGGACCTTCATGTTCTTGCCATCGTCACAAAGGTCAACAGGCTCCTGGGGCTTTTTAACGTACGTGTTTTAGTCAGGCGCTCACTCTAACTGGCAATTGTAAAATCACAGCTGTCTCACGCAACCCAAGTCTAGTCCCCAGCCCAGATATCTTTGAAATCGCAAATCCAAAGAGTTAGGGCCTGTTCACATGGAGGTGGGGGACCCCAAGAAGGTGATCTACCCCACCTCGGTGGGGTTACCAATCTCTCCATACAATCGCTCTTTATTTCTCGATCGCGTTCACATGTGGGGTCCCTCGCCGAGGCGGGTTGCCTGGTCAGCCTGGGCGGGTAACCCGCTTAAGCTTAGCTGGGGTGAGTTTTCTCCATGTGAATGCTGGAGGTGGGGTGGGGTGATGTTCATCCGGGCAAATGTCTCTCAATTCTTTGTTGATATATATTACGTTCTTAGCGACCACGCGATAGCATTTTAAACCTCACCCCAGCGCCCCGGGGTTGCATGTGAAGGCCAGCTTTTGTTGACCACGGGTAGGCGGAGTACCTCACCTTCACGGGATCCCCCACCGCCATAAGAACAGGCTCTTAGAATATAATAGAATAGAATAGAAAGCCTTTATTTCAACACGATAAGTCTTAAAGCTAAAAGCTCGTGAGGTTGTGTATAAAATAAAAGAAAGACCTAATAACAATGTAATAATAAGTAAAAATGAAAACTACTGACCTTATAAGAACCTAATGTATATTTACAATATTTACATGTCAGAAAACGTTCAAATATAAATAAAATTGTCATCACGATGCCGCACAGTTGAGGCGGACGCTACGTTGAATTTTTCAGAGGAGAGAATTTTTCAGAGGAGAGCTACAAAATGGCTTTGCAAACTCGCGTAGGAGAGATGTCATACAAGGACAGGCTTCTGGCCCTAAATCTTCTACCCTTAACCTACGACAGAGAACTTAAAGATCTCTTTTTCTTTTTTAAGTGTCTGAACAGTTTCACCGACCTTAACGACGCGCATAACTTTGTCTTTTTTGTCTGTCATGGCCGCACCAGACTAAGTACTTCTTTCAATCTCAATTGAACACCACTATGTAAAACAAGTACTTAGCAGGCCTCTTATTTTAACTGAGTTGTTAATCTTTTGAATCAGTATATCTGTAAACTATCTCCACCCTCGACATATTCAACTCCCGAGTCCTTTAAGAACTTCGTCATACGACACGTTATATCTACTCAAGACTTCCTTCGATTCAGAATACACCTGTACCTGGTCAATTTTAAGACCTTACCACTGTCATCGCTAGTTTTTCTTTTAAATCAAATTGTTAAATTTTGTCTGTAATTTTCTTTCTTTCTTTCTTTCTTTCTTTCTTTCTTTATTTATTTATTCATTCTTCACTAAAGGGCAATGCCCTGCATGGGTCCTCGCATCCCGTTCGCACCCGCCCTTTTGGGTTGACGACTTTGTTGTTGCTTAGTTACTGAGTATTTTTTTTTAATCCTACTTTGTAATATAAATACCTGTAGAGCCGACCCAATAAAGCTAGAAAAACTTTTTTCCTGTGTGCTTTCTTTCTTTTCGTCGGTTGGCACTTTCTGGAGACAAAGATGATGGCCTCTTTTAAAAACTTGGAGCCGAAGATGGAAAAGGAAGAGGCTAGCATCTCTAGCTTCCCAGGACAAAATGACGTCACGCCAGTTATGCCAGGCTGCTGCCCGCACTATACAAAATAGAAGCCATTGATGTCGAAGTTATTCAGCTTGATTTATTGTTTCCCACATTTCTTTTATTGTTATATTTAACCTACAATTGAAATAAACTTGTTATTTTTGTTGCTGTAGGATGTCGATAGGACTGGATGCGTTTTTGAAGTTTAGGGAACGGTCGTCAGTAACTTGACTAATCTTTATTTATTTCTTTATTTTTTGACGACGAGATAAACAATAGACCTTATCATGGTTTTGGAAGCCATCTTGGCGGGTAGGGAAACATAACAGAAATTACAGTAGTCGTATGCAAATTCGTTGTCAAAAAAATGCGTGAAGCGCTTGTTTCTCAGCAAAAAGTTATAGTGCTAATAAATGGTACTAGGCAAAGTATTCCACTGTCAAAATTTGAGGGAAATAGCCTCTGGCAAGGCTAAATCCCTCACATTTTGTCAGTGGAACCCTTTGCCTAGTACCATTAATTAGAACTATAACTTTTTGCTGAGAAACAAGCGCCTCACGAATTCTTTTGGCAACGGATTTTCATGCAAATACTGTAATTTCTGTTATGTTTGCCTACCCGCCAAGATGGCTTCCAAAACCGTGATAAGGTCTGTGCACCTTCGCCTTTAAGTAGAGAGAGAAGAGCATTGTGACATGGGTTTTCCTGTGTCGTCAAAATGCGTGTTGTAAGGGATATTTCTTTTGAGTCGGTTACAACGGCGATAAACGAGCGTCATAACTACGATTAGTAAACCAAACAATACCAAGGATGTTACTGTTGCCAACAAGATTACCCTCCATTTATGGCCACTGACATGACACGAAGTTGTTGTCCTTGGCACTGAAAATAGAGAAAAAACAAATCCGCTACTTTCCATTTTAATCCAACGAGGCTTTCTTGTTTCCCAAATTCCTTTTATTAAGCTGGAACTGGAATAACAACTTCACTGAAGATTGGCGATTACCGAAAAACAGCTTGAGTCGGTCAGCGTCTCACTGATTCATGATCTCAGCAGGGTGCGGGTGGAGGGGATGGGGCGCCTTATGCTGCTATAAAGAAACAAACTGAGTACCCACTCCATACGAAGACAGGTTGTTGGGAAAATTAGAAAACACCAGTTCCCTAGTTTAACAGGGGTCTCGGGAGTTTGGGAAGATTTGGCGACGAAGGGTCGTTACTCAGTTCTGTCCATCCTAGGCTTCTATGCAGTCATTTGGCAACAAAGGGTCATCATAGGTTCCCCGTTTTCTAATGGGGAGGGCGTTGTAATCCTCATGATCTTACCTCAAGAGGTTGTACTACTACTATATTAGCTAAACTTACCCATAGTTGGCATGGATTCATCATCATCTACAGCAGTTACATTAACCTCAATGGTGTCTTCCCCAGCCGCGTTAGACGCTTTGCAAAGGTAGAGTCCACTATCCTCTTTTGTCAATTGTTTGAAGACAAGAGTTTGATTTTTTATTTGTCTTCCGAGCCGCGTCCACGTGACTTGTGGGCTGGGAAGTCCCTTCGCCGCGCATGTCAAATTCAGGCTTGCTCCAGTCTTAAAGTAAAAGTTTCTTTTTAAGGGTCTGATAATTTTAGGCGGATCTGTGGGTTAAGAATTAATTTGAAATAGTTTTAGTTTTAGAGAATACCAAATGAAATAAGTGTGACGTTGCCAATGAGAATATTCAGTCGACAAACGTTAATGTTAGCGCTGGTAAGAAGTCTACAGTCAATATCTGATCCTTTTCTTTTTATGTTTGTTGTTCAATATTGACGTGAAAACATGATCCAGTAAAAAACACGGTTAAAATCGAACGACATTTCGACTGTTCCATGGTCATTCTCAAGTTCTTTGTTGAGGCTAAAAAGAATTACCATATATATACTTTGAGAGATAATGAAGTAAAATTATGCGCTAAAAGATAAAAGAGGGTGTTAAAAAACAATTAAAATATGTAAAAAATTTTGTAAAAAAAGTTTTTTTTATAATTAACTAAGAAATTTTGCACGAATAGAGTCAGATTGTACATTAAGATTAGGTTTCAGTTTGTTAATAAAAAACATCTCATATACGAGCAGAAACGAAACGTCGTCGAGGCAGACGGTCGAAACGTCATTCGATTTCAACCGTGTTTTTTACCGTTAATTGTTTTAAGAAACCCATGTTAATAAAAACGTGATCCATAGATTTAACTTATCACGGAAGTTAAAGAAAATAAAATTCCATTAGGACTAGGGTATCAGAAGAGAAATTTCCAACTAGAAACTGTTCAGCCGCATGGAAATTCATTGTGTCAAAAGAGTACTAAAATTACGTTTATTATATAAGTACTGAGATTTACTCACGGAATGATAGTGATGAAAAAAATCGTTTTGTCACAGCCAATCAGTGACGCGAACGATGAAATTTCACTGTGAAAAATTATCGTTCGCGGCGTCTGATTGGATGAACGGTGTTTTTCACCAGTGAAAAGTGATCCGGTTCGAGAAGCTACGTCATCCTTGGCGCGAACCGCCAAGCCGGCCTTTTATTTTCAAAATGTCGGAGCTGAAAGGTTTGTCATCCTTGGCGCGAAAACTTGCAAGCCGCCCACCAAGCCGGTCTCTTATTTTCAAAATATCGGACCTGAAAGGTTTGTGGACGCCGGTTCGGTTGTCAGTTTCAGTGCTGAACAAGAGAACAAGCCACCTTGCCAAAGACAGAACGAGATGTAAACTTGTGCAAGCCTTTTTAGAAACTAAGAATGAAATTAGAAATGTTAAAGACAGACCAGCAACGAAGTTAAAAGAACACTTGTGTGAGTTTATCATTTCGGTCATAACCAAAGACAGCAAAGACGCCCCCGTACGAAACAGCTAATCCAGCCATTTCTCCATCCACTATTGATTGCCAGTAATCTATGGCTTTATTCAGTGGAGCTGTCATCATTCAAGGAGGCAATATTTCTCCGGATCAACATAAAGACAGCTAACCAGTCAGGAGGGGGCCATTAAGGTCTACTAGAAACCGAAAAACCGCTCAAAAAAGCATCCAAAACCGAAAAACCGAAGTGAATCTCGATTGAAACCGAAAACCGATTACCAAACCATCAAACCGAAAATGTACAGATCCGAATTTGTGGCACATGGAGGATACAGACTAAACTATGTTAATTTCATCACGTGTTTGTGGATGCTATTTGTGAATCAACAGGCCCGTAGACAGTTTTTTGCGTGGGGAGGTGCATTTGAGCGCCAAAGGCTCGAAATGACGAGAGCCGAAGCCGCGAGGTTCAAGGTAGATCCGGGGGCATGCTTCCCCGACTACGTTTTGTGCGTTTCGAGGGCCGTTACAAAGAAAATCAGATGGTCAAGATCAAACGTAAAAACGTCAATACTTAAGAAAAATTTCTTGGTCGAAATGGATTTTAGGCTTAATCTTTGAGCACTGTGCAAAGCTCAAGCCTCCTTGAACGCTTTTGGGCAATTTTGAATTTGTATGGCGCATTTTAATCAAATGCGCGTTCAGTTACATGTGTAGTATGATGTGATACATGATATTTCAAAGACCAGGCCACACCACCGGGAACTACGTCCCCTACTCTTCGCGAACAGTGTATAGGTCAAGAGAAAATGAGGGACAGAGAGGGAGAGTAGGGGCGTTGGCCGGGATATGTGAATTTCACTAAAGTTATTTTTAGGTTCCCTTCAAAACGGAAATCGGTTTCCCTGGACGTCCGCAACTATTGAGCACAACGTCATAAGAAGTCATCGGAGCGTGCCAACATGGCATTGTGTAATGTCGGCTGTTAAATACTTAGTATGGAATTTTTAGGCATCTACATTTCGGAATCAATATTGTAAATGACTGCAATGAAAGTGTTTCTGGTACGAATTCCCCAGAAATTGCCGAAAATGTTTCAGATAATTTCATACCGCAAAGTAAAGAGAGAAAGCGAAAGCTTTGTTATGATCAGCCGTCGAGCGAAAACCGTGGCCTCAAAAGATGACATCTCTTCTTCTTTTTACCCGGGTGGGAAAGCAGCGTGAAGAAATCCTCGAATCGCGGTTAAAGCGTTGAGTAACATGGCTGTCAAGAAACGCAAGCAGCTGAGGAGCTGTACCGAACATCAAGTATTTCTTGAATGAGCGTTTGATGCGATTCGTAATGTTTTGCAACGTGCTTTTAACTCATACGCTCTGATACAAAATTCCAACGCATGGAAAGCTTCTCTTCTAGCTTGATGGTGAGGTCATCCATCTCTTTTCTCTGTTTTCTGGTGGGCATATTCACAGTTTTCTTCCCAACATGATTTGTTGCTTTTCCTTTCCTGTCTCCTTTCTTCGATGTCGAAGCAGCGCTCGAATCGGTATTTTTACCCGCTGTGGGACGTGTGGTTTTCCTTTGTTTACAACTAGAGTTTCGTTTCCGTTTTTGTTCCTCTGTCGATTTCGCTCCTCTTGTGCCGCCTGGAAATGTCGGGTCTTCCTCACTGTAATTGCTGTCGCTTCCATCGCTTGAAGTGAGATCACAGGGGGGCAGAGGAGACCTATTTAACCGTATGTCTAGTTAAATTCACCGAACAATGGATCGTGAATCGATCTTGTTGATTTGAATCAACGTACGTGATCAAACTACAAACATGCGATCATGTTACGCTGCGGCTGAAATCCTATGTTTGTAGTTTGATCACGTACGTTGATTCAAATCATCAAGATCGATTCGCACTGCCATTGTTCGGTGAATTTAACTAGACATATGGTCAAATAGGACTCTGTGCTCCCTGTGGTGAGATCTAAAGAATAGCTAAAGAATGGCTGTCTAAGTCAAATGCTTGCTCGAATGCACAATAAAATGTTGAATCTATCTCCCACTCCGGGTTTTCAGTCAAAATATGCCATTTTCCTTGCTTCTCAAACTCGCTTTCGTCAACAAAGCGCAATATTTCACGCGGAACGCCGTTTTATTTATTTAGTAATTTCATTTAGTGAAAATGAAAAAAAAAAAAGGCACTAAATGAGGGACTAACGTACGGACTCGAAGTCCCAGTGAGGTCAGCCCCTCTTGTGATCAAGCGCGCCTGCTGACTTTGCGGACGTCTCGGGAAACAGACTTCCGTTACTGTGACATCTAAAAATAACTTAACTGAAATTCACATATCCCAAGGGCCAAACTAGGCGTCTCCCTCTCTGTCCCTCATTTTCTCTTGTATAGGTTCTTTAACGTCCCACAAATCACAAGGAACAAATGTTGTGACACGGGACCTACGGTTTATCGTCTTCATCCGAGAAGACTGGAAAGTCTAACTGTTTGCAGATGCATATGTAATTATAAAGGCAGCACTTTCTCCTCAATTATTTAAAGACCCTGAGTGTTGGTCCCGCCGGGGTTTGAACCTGCGACCTGCCGCACGGTAATCGGGTGCTCTACCAACTGAGCTATAACCGGTCGGCGGTTAGCTCAGTAGTGAATGAGTATTAACGCAAGCGAAGAGAGCCTTCCTTGAACAATGCTGGCTCTGTTGTAAGTGTGGTGCCGTCCGTAGAGCTCCTCAGTTTGACATTCGCAACTGGTGGCTGGAATATAACAATTCTTCAAGAGGACATAAAGATTTGGTTCAAGTCCCTCAAGGCTTTTGCAGCGGTATTGGATCTTTCCTTTTATGGCTTCGAGTTGTACCCGAAAAAGTCTTCCAGCAATTGCAGCAGGGGGTCACATAGCGGACATAAAATGAAAACGGTTCAAGTGCTACAGTTATGGTTACTTTGCGTTTACCTTTTTTGTAATAACCGACTTTCTTTTTAATATCCGGTATCTGGTAAACGGACTTTCGCGGCCCGTGGTGGAGAGTGTACGCACCCGTCTCACCCACCTCCTCCCTCCCTCCCTCCCTCCCTTCGGGCCCTGATTCAGGCGTATCTTCTAGTTTCTTTTTAAATTCGGGATTTTGCAATCGCAAAAAGCTATCCTATAGCTCCGAAAACCTCCATCAAAAATCAGAGTTTTAGAAATTAGAAGATCTAATATTATAGATCTTAGTATTATTTGTACATTTTTCAAAATTTCCCGGGATACCACGTCTTCGATCACGTAAATAACATCTTCGATTGCCGTGTTGCCAGCATATGGTGTAGTGGTCATCACACCCGACTAGTATACGGGGGGACGTGGGTTCAAATCCCGCTCAGGGCAAATTTTCTTTCAAACATTTATTCAACACGTGTCAGGCGCTGTCATGACTGCCGCGTTTTTAGTCGCTCTTATATTTATAGTGCTTTCTACTTCTCTCGTGTCGCCAGGAGCAACTTACACCAACAAAAACCATCGTCATATGCACAATGCTTATTTTAACACTATCAGGAAAGGCACAGGCACATTCTGTGCTTTTGGTTATTACCTACGGGTACCTGTGCGGCTGGAACTGTCATTGCATGGTTTTCATAAATCACGTCTTCCCCGCTGCTCATCGACGATACGTGGTCACACCAGCCTGCTAGTACCTGGCCATGATCCTCCTCAAGACATCACGATCTTTATGGATGTTTCCCTGAATCCTGGCCCTGATTTAACTAGGAGTTATATGTTGCTTAACCTGTTGAACACTTCACAAGTTGATGGCCGTAATTCGCATACAACTCGCATCTGTCGCCTATAAAATACTCCAGGAATTTTCTTCAAAGGTTACGAAAGAGAGCATGTACTCCTTGTCCTCAAGTTCTAGGGGAGCTAAAATTGCATGGTGTTCTGAAGTACAGAGGAAGAAAAAGTAGAAAGAAAACTAGAGGTTTTTATTCAAGCATATTTTCAAGAACGACTCAACGCGATTATGGTAATTCTGGCTCTCGGCAAACGGGTTGTTTAGTCGAGGTGCGAACCTGAATAATTTAACACCAGTAACAACAATTGATTGTTCTCCAAAAGTCACCTCTCGCTGTGTTCAGCTTTGCCTTCTTAACGTGAGACCCATAAGGAACAAGACAATGGCAGTAAAAGACTTTGTAGTTGATCGAGATATCGATGTTTTGGCTCTCACTGAAAGATGGCTCCGTCCAGGTAACATCGATGACGTTGAGATCGGAACCCTATGCCCAACTGGCTACAGATTCTTACATGTTCCAAGGGGTCATTCCCGAGGCGGAGGTGTTGGCTTGTTATTTAAAGACATCCTCCCCATAAATAGTCATGTCAGTGATACCTTTCAGACATTTGAATTCATGGATATTTACTTTAGAAGTCTCGAATTCATTAGATTTCTGCTCATCTATCGCCCACCGGATAACAGTTCTTGTACGCTATTTCTTGAAGAATTTTCACGGCTTCTGGAGCTTGTTCTAGCCGAATCCACTGGTCACTTATTAATATCTGGAGATTTCAATTTCCATGTCGATGACCCCTGTAACATCCACGCAAATCGCTTCAACGAAATTCTCGAATCATGCAACCTAAAACAACATGTCACTGGAGCAACCCACGCCAACGGACAAACGCTGGATCTCGTAATTTCCAAAGCAGATGATAATCTCATTACTGAAATCGAAATTAGTGACCCTGTAATCTCAGATCACTGTGCGGTTCATTGTAACTTGCGGGAACAAAAGCCGCACTTTGCGAAGAAAAGGGTGAACTATAGGAAATTACACTCCTTGGATACTGAATCCTTCTGTGAACATATCTTGAGTTCCCCTCTGCTCACCCTGTCTGCTACAGGATCAAGCCGCTGAACTCACTGCCCTTGTGGATCAATATGACAATGTATTGCGATCCCTCTTAGACCTCCATGCCCCTTAAAACAGCGAACAGTGACATTACGACCTCACGCTCCCTGGTACAAACCGGAAGTGGCTGTTCAGAAAAACATCCGAAGGCGCTTAGAACGGAAGTGGCGCTCAACTAGGCTACAACGTGATCGCGACCAATATGTTTATCAATGCTACGTTGTCAACAATCTGATTGATACACTGAAGTCAACATATTACAACGACATCATCAATGAACATTCATCAGATCAGAAGATCTTATTTAAGACTGTCAATAAGATTCTGCAAAAAACACCTGACAAGCGCTATCCTCCCTCTTCTGATAGCACTGCCCTGGCAAATTCATTTGCTGACTTTTTCAACAGCAAGATTGACAAAATACATCATGGGCTTTTGGAAAGGAGAGCACATGTCGGGTCTTCTCTCCCAAATACGACGGTTTGTAGTGTCGAATTTTGCTACTTTGCTGAGGTTACCTAGGAGGAATTAAAAAAGTTTTCAAAGAAACCATTATCTAAATCTTGTCAACTTGATCCGCTACCTGCGGCAGTTTTTAAAGGCTGTTTCACAGTATTACTTCCTACTATTACGAAGATCATCAACCTGTCCTTATCCACTGGTACTATGCCTGATGCTCTGAAGGTTGCTATACTATCCCCCATGCTGAAGAAATCCGACGCTGACTTTAAAGAGTTTCAAAATTTTCGTCCGATCTCGAACTTAAAAGTAGTATCAAAGCTTGTTGAAAAGGAAGCTGCCACACAACTCACAGATCACGTCATGTCGCACCACCTGGACGAGGTGTTCCAGTCGGCATACAAGAACTTCCACTCCACTGAGACAGCTTTAGTGAGGGTCAAGAACGACATCTTGTGTGCAATGGATAATAACGAGGCTGTCATACTTCTTTTATTGGATTTGTCCGCCGCCTTCGACACAGTAGATCACTCGATATTGCTGTCAAGACTGCATGATCGTTTTGGTGTCAAGGGTACTGTACTTGCATGGTTTAACTCCTTCTTGACGTCGCGTAAGCAGTTCGTACAAGTCAATGACTGCAAGTCAACACAGCACTCTTTGGAACGCGGTATACCTCAGGGATCTGTTCTGGGCCCTCTTCTCTATCTCCTATACACATCACCCATTGCCGACATCATTACGCTCCACAAGTTACGGTATCATCTCTACGCTGATGATACCCAACTGTATATATCTTTTAAAACTGACTGTAGCTTTGATCTCTCACTGGCCAAGCGTCGTGTTGAATGCTGTGTCACGGATTTTGACTGTTGGATGGTGAATAATGGACTTAAACTTAATCAGGAGAAAACTGAACTTGTCCTCATAACCTCACAATTTCGTTCCAGGCCCGCCCTGGAGTTCATCCAAGTGGGCGATGAGAAGATTCAACCCAAATCTTCTGCCCGGAATCTAGGGTTAGTATCGATCATTGTCTTAACTTAACAGAACATGTTAAAAAAATCTGTGTCTCCTGCCACTACCACTTAAGGAACACTGCCAAGATTAGGAAGTACTTAAGAGAAGATACCTCTGAAATTTTTAGTACACGCGTTCATTAGCTCTAAACTGGATAATTGTAACTCCTTGTTATATGGACTTCCCAAACACCTGTTAAATAAGCTAAGATTAATACAAAATACTGCTGCACGCATTGTTACGTTAACTAAGCGCTTTGACCGTCTTACTCCTATCATGTTTAAACTTCACTGGCTACCGTTTAACTATCGCATTTTAAAATATTGCCTTTAGTGTAATAATAATAATAATAATAATAATAATAATAATAATATAATAATAATAATAATAATAATAATAATAAATTTATAACGCACCCCTTCCATGCAAATATGATCAAGAGCGCGTAACAACTGATGCTTGCACACTGATGTGTGCAAGTAAGGCACTTGCACACTAAAAGCAATATTTTAAAATGCGATAGTTTAACGGTAGCCAGTGAAGTTTAAACATGATAGGAGTAATATGGCTTAGCACCAACTTACCTGTCTGAACTTTTACACTTCCATAATAGCCCACGTTTACTTCGTTCTAGTTCTCAGAATCTTTTAGCTGTGCCTAAATCCAGGCTAGAGACGTATGGTGATAGAGCTTTTTCTGTAGTTGCTCCTAGGCTATGGAATCAATTGCCTCTTGAACTCAGGAACGTCCCCACTGTTGACCAGTTTAAGACGCAGTTGAAGACATATTTATTTAAATTTGCTTATGATGTATAGTTATTAGTAGTTTAGTTAATTTCATCATTATAGTTATTAGGTTTGTATTTTATCGTTTTACCATTGTTGTACAGCGCTTTGAGCAATTAGTGGACACAGCGCTCTATAAATGATGATGATGATGATGATTATTATTATTATTATTATGATTATTTCGGGTGTATAGGGTTAGGGTTTCCCTCATATTCAGAATTATATATATATATATATATATATATATATATATTTATACATAAATACAGAATTATATATATATATATATATTTATATATTTATACATATTTTTATGTATTTACATACATGTATATCTTTTTAGTCATGGATACGCGAAGCGTAGGAACGACTTTTGTTGGGGGTCAGAATATGCAAATTTGTCACTCACTCAGATGTAAAAAAATCGATATGTCAACGGCAGACTAATAGATATTGATTTTCCGAAAAACTGAAAACCGGCCTGAAAAATGGCTAAAACCGAAAATCCCAACGCCCCCCTCAGTCAGCAGGGCTCACACCAGAGGAATCTAACCCAGCTACAACCCAAGCGTTGCGCGGATGGAAGAGACTGAGGCCGTTGGAGGACGGTGATGAAGACTAAGCTTAACTTTAAAAAAAGAAACTTTTATAATTTCCTTCAGTTTTTTGTCCTTTTGCTAAAATTTTGAAAAGAAAATGGTGATGCTTTTACGTTTGTAAGTGATTATGTCGTGTACAAATTTTGAAAGAAGATGCTGAACGTTGAGGACCTTGGAGTGAATGAAACGAACTTCATCGCCTAGCCTGCATTGCAGGCGTATTTTGTGAGGCGAGCGCATTATTAGTTCGTGTTGTTATTACGAGCGAGTCGCCATCAGCCATCTTTGATTTTAGTAACTGAGGAGTATTGGGATTATGGATTATCGATTATGGGGTTGGGTATTAGGCAATCTCGTACCCAAAGTCCTCAAGCTATTTGGCCAGCAGTTAGTCGCCAGGAGACGCTGGGATAATGGAAAAAAAAATCAAACTTTTTGATTGGCTGGCCCGTAACGGCTTCCATTGTTTTACCCCAGATTTTCTGGGAAAATGGTGGTCCATTATCCCAGAGTCTCTCCGGGCGTCCACCCTGACCAAACAGCCCGAGGACTCTGGGTACGAGATTGGGTATTAGGGTGAAAAAGTGTGGTGGGGGTGTGGGACTCGCCCCAGCTCCTTGCGTTTTAGTGAAATTCAACATGGCGCCGCTTACTCCGAGAAGTAACTCACGCGCTTACCGAAAACGCCTGCACTGCAGGCTATTCATCCTCTAATGCGTGTTGTCATTATCGCTTGAAACAAAATCTCAGTGCTTATAAAATAAACAAATTAATTCAGCGTTGCTTCGCTCATACGATTTTTATGCACTCGTTGTGAAGAATCGCAAACTTACTCGTTCGCTACGCTCACTCGTTCGTCTGCCATACTTCAAAATTCGTACATAAAAATCGTACGCGCTCACCATCCATGAAGTAATCTCTATATACAAACTGTTTAATGTTGACCTCGTAGGCGAAGCATAACAGCGTCCGTCAGTGGATTGTAAGCCAATCCAAACTCGACCTGAAACCCATACTCCTTCTGATCCAGCACGCTTAAATTGTGTAGAATGAAGGCCACTTGCAGCCGCGATTTGTTAAACTCGCAGCTTACTTTCTTCTCGAAATTTGCTCGAATCAGTACACCTGCCTTTTTGGTGACAACCAAAAGTTTGGGGTCAAGGATTCCTGACGGCTTCCAGACGCCGAAAACCACCTCATCTACCCTCTCATTCCAAGTCATTCCCGGCCAGAGTTCGAATGTCCAGTTGAACGTTGCTTTTCCTTGGCTTCTGCTTATCAAGGGATGGCTTGGCCCTGAAATAATCCTTGGACGCTGTTGCTGGTATGACTCTATCCAGATGAAAACGAAACGAAATAAAACAATGTTTTCTATAACTTAATAGTTGTAATACGAACCTACAAGAGACGTCGCTTTTGGTTGTTCCAAAACCTTTAGCAGTGCTATAAAATGTTACCGTAGTAGCCAAGAAATATGTATGCTCAAAATACGAGCCCTCTTTTGATAAAAGCTAAAGCGC
>JAEMWC010000149.1:320000-347500 GCA_016490735.1 Pachyseris speciosa | reverse complement strand
GTCATCGTACGATCAACCGTTCCTATAAAGGACACCTTTCTCAGATGGTTACCTCTCCAAACATCGTCCCCCGGGTTTCTCTTCTTCTCCTCCCCTGGGAACAAGGTTGTCTCTACGATGGATATTTTGAGTCACCGACTCTGGCTTATAACCGTATCTTTTTAATCTGTTTCCCCCTGAGATGCATAAATAGACAGACATTATCTACACGAACACCACCGTAAAAAGGTCATTCCTATAAATTAAGCCGACTCATTTCTCTCTTCCTTCCTCACCAGCTCCAGAGTATCAATTTTCCTCTCTGGTAGACATGGTGTTGCCACTCCCCTAATGGGGTGTTTCACAAACTGTCTAGAGGACAAGCACAAAAGTTCTCAACTTTTTTCTGTACTTACAAATAAAGACCGGTAAGTATCGATCATTCACAAGCCAAAGAGAACCTTTCTGGCTCCGATCTGTATGCGTCTTTTAAGACAAGAGTTGGAATAGGTCAGATCTCTACTGACCTTGCCTATTCTCAGAAATCTTGATCACTGGAGCATTACGTTCTTGGAACCGTTTAAAAATATACTCTTACATAAATTATTCACTGTTGCATTTCCAATGTCAATTATACTATGAGATAAGGTACCTGCCAATTCAATCGACTGTTTTTGTTTACTTTGGAGCTTAAGAGGTTTTGAGTAACTATTATTCACTTTTACGCCAAAACACCAACAGTTTAATTTACTGAAGGCAAAATAGCGTTTGACAATGGAACACTGGTGCAGTTTTATCGTGATGACACTCAGCCTTCTTCTAGCAATCAAAGGTAGGTGATGTAGAGCTGTTAATCACATTGGTATCATGTTGATGTAAGCTGTAGTGTTCTTCGGGTCACTCATGCTGCGGTAATCTTAAAGAGTTCTCGTTGCTTTCACTGTAATCTTTTCGGCTAGGTGTGATGATGACCTTGTAAAGTAAATGTATGAAGGTATTGTTTGACTGCTAGCTTAAGCCTCACGTGTCGCTGCCCTTGTCAATCCGTTATGTGATGCTAGCTTTAACTTCCTTCATATACTTTCACTTTGTTTCTGGGTGTTAATCGCTGGTTAGTCTATCGGTTTATCATACTCCAGTTTCGAGCGCCTTTTTCAGTTTGCACTGAGGCTCGCATGTACATGTCTTATAAATGAAATACATTTGATTGATTTTGGAAAGATATGATGGAATCTTTTATAGACCAAGGAAATTGCAATTTATGAAAGGTATCCGTCTTAATATTTATAAATGACAGAGTGTTTCTGTCTAGGAACTATCGGCTAATAGTTTCCCCGAGGAATGTTTGTGTTCTTTAAACAAATATTACCCCGAGAAGCTGAGGTTTCGCGGATAAGTACTATCGATCCGGGCTTGTAAAGTAAGTACTGTGGAATAGTGCCGAACTTGTGTTCAATAAATGTTGCGATTTTACCCACAAAAAAAATAAAAAAATAAAAAAATAAAAAAAAAAAATTTCGATCCGGGTATTTTCGTCGTATGAACAAGGAGTGTTTATGATCGACCAGGGACTATCAGTGTTGATTGTTCTTGAAACCATGACACGTGATCAATTTACACTGATCAGACTAACTAGTTCAACTAAAACGACCAATTTTAGCCAGTCAAACAAGAAGAAAGTTTAGTCGTGGAATATACAGTCGTCGACTCAACCCACAGGCGGCTTAATGCTTGACTTGTGGCTATCCGTGATATAGAATGTCCTCACATCATAGGTCGGGTCGATAAGTGAAAAGACTATTTTAAAAGTTCGACTTTCAAGATAAATACCTTTCTCCCTCGAATAAGCACCCGGCCGCTTATTTGGGGGATTGAGAGCGCGTATCTTAGCGTGGGCGCTCGTTCAAGGAAACTCTGGTATTTTTTAGAAATGGACAACCACTTTGAGTTTAAAACAAGACATGTTTCGATCGTTCAACGATCATAGTTTACAGTTGTGATTTGAATTTATACTACCATTGACGTGTACAATTTAAAAAATAAAAATAACGGGCAACACTTAAATGCGCGAGACATGGGACAATACATTCCTTGAAATCGGATGTACATAGAGAGACTGAGTATAAACAGCAAAATAAATACAGCTATTGTCCTTAAATTGGAGACTCGTTTGAGCAATATATACTTTAGATAAACTGAACGCCAAAGAAACGGTCAAAGACCTGGTTTTTACCATCTAACTTATCTTAATTCATTGGTCGTCGTCCCCATCATCAGGACTGCTTCTGAGAAAGTGTGTGAACTACTGTTGGACTGTACCTGAATGTCTTCGCGTAACTGCGAGACCATGGGAGCAGTTGACTATATGTTATTTTTGCAAGTGGATTTTAGTACTTTTTATAGTTTCCACGAAATAAGAGAGGCCTTACTGTGTATGTGTCACGCTAGTCTCCTGTTTTTGCGTGACTCCGGCCCGAGCGGCTGCGAAGGAGACTAGTGTCACGCGACTGAAGACAGCGCTTGTCCGGCAGTGGGTTATTTAATATGCACATTTCTGAGAAAATCGACTTTGACTACCATGCGATATCAAAATTTCTTATAACTAGAGAATAGACTTTCCTACAAATCAACTAGCATTTCTCGACTACCACAATCACCCAACGTTAAATTTGCACGTATGTGTTAGTATGGCTTAACGGTGTGAGCAGTTAGACTGCGGGTATATTCTGTTACAGCACACAAACTTAGCCTTGAAGCTCTGGACTAGTTTGAAGTGTCGTTACACGGTACAAAAAACCGTATGCGCCATTTGATCCGGCACTGTTGACAAAGCAGTTATCATATGATATTCCACAGCTTCTTCTTTGAGATATTCCAATAGTTTCAGAATACCGAGCTCACTCAACTTGAAATTCTACTATGAAAACTTCCCCCGTAGTATTGTAGTCGACCTTGGGCCCGGGTTAAACGTCACATTTTACCATCCTGGATACCCTGCGCAGAATCTCAGAGATATATAGTAAATACTAATTTGAGTCGACTGGAATCAAAAACGGTCCACCAAAGTTTGATTTAAAGGCGTGCGACGTTTGAACCGGGCCTTACGTGTATTAAGCCCGAGACACTTATGGCCAAAATTATAAACATATACTTTTCAATGAACGCCAAAGAAATTGTGGGAGCCTTTGTCACTTTCAGTTACTCCATCGACTATGTGAGAAGGTTACTGACTCAGTAACGGAAATTCGGTAACTTAGAGACTAACAGTTGATTAATGCTGTTGCGAGTGGGTCTGGTTTTATCAGAAATTGCTACCTTGTTAAGCAGCTAACCATAGGAAAAAATATTTTTTTACTTTATTTATCTACGGACAATTCTATACCTACTGATTGTAGGTATAGGCAAAAACACCCTTTTTTGGTAAAGTAAATCTTGAAAAATTTTTCTCTCTGCAAAAAGCCAGAGTCAGTTCACAAGTTGTAATGCGAACTTACAACAGCTCTAGACCTCATGCTTTTGGCTTCCAAAAACGTCAGCCGTGCAACAACATTTTACTCCTGAAAATTGATTAACCCGTGGAAGCCAAGATCGTAGGTATGCCTAGATAAGGGAGCATAAGCGGAAACTAAAGCATAGGAACTGAAGAGGGATCTAGTTATAAGGTGTTTTTTTTTTGTTTAAAATTTCAAGTGCACTGCCGTTAGCCTCCTGAACTTCGTCCATTAACATGTTCATTCCCTCAGTACCGGTGAACCAGTCTTGACCGCTTCAGTACTGAGGAGACAGGGAGGTTGGGTTCTCAGAACCCTCAAGAAAGCGCCATTGACTGACAATAATTCTGCAAGGAAACTGTCGCGATATGACCCCGAGCATTCTTTCGGCTTTTCGGCTCTGAGGAGCACGGCATTGATTAGCCTAGCTTAAAACTTGAAGGCTTTTGTAAACGGAGCCTGACTCCATTGGAAGTCACATGGCCTTCGGCCGGTGAAGAACGACTCACGGCTGGCTCCTCAAGATCCTTTCTGGGAAACCAGGGAAGCTGTGTGTAGTAAAAACAAAGCAGGCTTTGTACGCAGACATCGATTAAGGGGATAATTTAATATGGCCTTTTCTGAGAAAACAGGGTACCCAACTCAAGGGGCTAGTGCTGATCTTTCCGCTCAGGAAATGTAGTTGTTATTGCTTTGTGTCGTGCCTCCTCGTTAGCTAATCTTTGTCTTATCTTGCGCCTGTTGGTGTAACCTCGCATGTGACTCTAATCATCAGTCTACCTCCAACATGGTTTGCATGAGCGCCCCCTTCCCAGATCGGTTGGTTCTTTTCTCTGCTCCGAGAGGTTTTTCTCCGGGTACTTCGGTTTTCCCCTCTCCTCAAAAACCAACATTTCTAAATTCCAATTCGATCTGGAACGCACGGCCACATGTTGAACGAGCTCTCAGCTCCTAAGGTGGATCGTGGGTAAACAAACTATTGACATTTACATTTACATTTTTTTACATCGTGTTTGTGCCGCTTTCAATGCTATTCAAAGGCACATCTCTGTAATTAAGCGACACAGATCTGCAGATATGTTTGAAAGCCATACCATGGGAAGGAATCTCACCACTTTTCCTTATTTTTCACGGCACTGTAAACAAAGTTATTTCCCCTCAGATACAAAAAGTCCAAAAATAATTATTTTCGCGCCGTTGGCGGACGTCATGAACCAATGTATGACCGGCTTATGTTTACCAACTGATCATGTGACGTCTTTCACTCTGCCAATCGCTGACAAATTCATGACGCACTGAACAACTAAGATCTGAGGTATCATGTGCTTTTTCTCATATTAGATGATAATCCAATGTCGCGGCTAACTGCCCATCAAAGTAACAACTATTAACATTGGCCCAACTTTAACCAAAATCAGGTAACGCGCTAAATGTATCAGAGGTGATTACAGTCAAAATGACGCAAATTAAAAGCACGGATTTTCCAGTGATTTTCAGGGAAAGAAGAAGCTGCCTAAATATGACATTTTTGTTTGCTTCTATTTCGCTTGGCGGCCGTCTTGTTCTTCTGGTGAATTTTTATTTATTTATTTTAAATTCAAGGACAAACCAAATCTGACACGACAGCTGAACTGGTTTCTCCCGGTTTCTACTGGCAACGAGGAGTCGGTCAAGACGGGCGTCAACATACGTAAGCAGTATGGTATGCGGAAAACAATAGCCAGAGTCGCTCCACCCTCAGTCAGTCAGTGATTAGTTGCTGAACAGAAACAAATGCCATTGAAATGGGAAGTCATCATTGAACTTTGAACAGCTTCGCTTCACAACACACATTTTTAAGTGGGGTTTCGTGAGTGACTGAGCCATGAAAATTTCTTGGAAAGTTTTCACAATTTGTTGGATTTGTCTTTTCTTGCATTTACTTGAAGGTAAGTTCCGTATAATAGGAAATGTGACGGTAATATTCATGGCGGCAATATGACTCAGTTGTATAACTGTGCCGGTGCATATGAGTGTTTCAGTTAGACATTAATGTTTGGCGGTTAGATTGCTGAACAGGACAGGACAGAATAGAACTGAAACTACCTACCTTTGCAGAGCTCTGATTATCAGAGATTTAAGTGATTGTTTTGGAGTTATTATTCTGGGTGTTTTTGGTGAATATTTTAAGACGAATTCCGACAGTGTGGCTGTGACGTACTTCACGTCTTTGTGGTTACCTTGTTAATGGGCTACGTGAGGTTATGACAAAGCAGTTATCAGGGGCACCCAACGAGCCAAATCAACCAAAAGCTGTGGAAAGGCATTTTTAAGTACCTTACGGTGTTTGAAGTCTGTTTTAAGTGATGTTTTTGTTAGCTAGAAAAATTTCACTGTTCGGACTCCCTAGCTGAAGTTTTAATTACCCGAAAATGTTAGGGAACAAAATCTTCCTTTGAGAAAATTCAAGCTGAAATGAACTTTCCACGAACTTTCTAGGGAATAATTTTCTTTCCGAAAATGTTAGCTGACGTTTTTAACTGCCAAAAACAGCAATTATGACCTTTCCGAAAACCTCAGGGGCCATTATTTCCCCATTGCGAATCTTTTAGGCCGAGTGCACTCTTTAATCGACACAGAAAACCCAAGGCGAACTACCCTCCACCGAAAAGATATCTACCGAAACTTGTCGTTGGGTGCCCCTGAGTTATCGTCCGCGGAATTCTACCACATCGTCTTTGTAATAGTTAGCAGTCATTTAGGCTAGGTTTCAGAATATCTGGGCTGCAAACTCTGGGCCACCCAAAACTCAACTTCAAAAACTGTTGTTAACCAGCGCAAATTTACATAACGACCATGCAAGATCTGTTTTAAAGACCGGAAAGTTTGCATACAAATTATAGAGGACCTCACACGTGCTGTACCGTCCTTAAACTTGAGACTCTTTTGGTCAATATATATATACTTTAGATAAACTGAACGCCAAAGAAACGGTAAAAGACTTGTTTTTAATCATCCAATCAGTAATCTTAATTCATGGTTCGTTTTCCCTATCATCAGGGCTGCTTCTGAGAAAGTGTGTGAACTACTGTTGAACCAGGAGTACCCAACGACCTTTTCTGAGAATTTTTATCGTACGATGTACTAAACACTAGCTGAGTCCCCCCTGTCAATCTTCGTAAATATTTAACTTTCCTGGAAAAAAATAACCGCTCTTCAATGCCAGCGAGCAAAACGTTTGAGAAATTAAATTCCCAACCAGCTACGAGCGTGTCGTTTCTCAACGAGCCAGCAAAGCTGAAAATGCCACAAAACACGAAATGCCAGCCAGCACGGGTGGAATCTTTCCAGTTTGCCAGCCAGCAGTTGCGTAAGGAAGAAAAATACCCAGCCAGCTAAGTATTGATTTTAATTTAATTTTTGGGCAAAATATGTCAGATCGTTCCCAAGACGGGCAATTGGCTTCTATCTGTATCCCGTGTTGTTTACTTTTAGTTTTTTCCCCGAAGTCCTATCTTGTCGCAGATAAAAATCCATCAAAATACGAAGAGCATGTATGGAAATGACGTGTTTTGATTTCTGACAGCCAGTAAGACTCATTACGGACACAAATTCTAGCATGATTTCGTTAAAATAACACTGCCAGCAAAATTTTTATTTCAGCAAACATTTTGCCAGCCAGCCCAAAATCGGCCTGCAGAGCGGTTATTTTGCAGATCGGCTCCATCGAGCACTCCTGTTGAACTACCTGCATGTCTTCGGGTAACATGCAAGACCATGGGAGCAGTTGACTATATATTGTTTTTGCAAGTGGATTTTAGTACTTTTCCAGAGAGGCCTTAGTATGTGTCACGCGACTGAAGACAGCGCTAGTCGCGCAGTGGGTTATTTAATATGCACACTTTCTGAGAAAACTTTGTTTACCATAAGATATCAATATTTCTTAGAACTAGAAAATAGACTATCCTACAAATCAACTAGCGTTTCTCGACTACCACAATCACCTAACGAAAAAAATTGCACGTATGTTTTAGTCATGGCTTAACTGTGTGAGCTGTTAGATTACGGGTATATTCTGTTACAGCACACAAACTTAGCCTTTTAGCTCTGGACTAGTTTGAAGTGTCCGTTACACGGTACAAAAAACGGTATGCCATGTGGTCCGGCACTGATGACAAAGCAGTTATCGTCCGATATTCCACCGCTTCTTCTTTGTAATATTCCAATAGTTTCAAAATACCGAGCTCACTCAACTTGAAATTCTACTATGAAAACTTCCCCCGTAGTATTATAGTCGACCTTGGGCCCGGTTTAAACTAATTTAAGTCAACTCGAATCAAAAACGGTCCAACAAAGTTTGATTTAAAGGCGTGCGACGTTTGAATCGGGCCTTACGTGTATTAACGAAAATTTGGTTTATCAACGGAGTTGATAATGTAAATTGACCACCGTACAGGGATTCGATTAGCTGACGTTTCGAGCGTTAGCCCTTCGTCGGAGCGAATCGAGGAATTGTGGGTTGTGTATGGTTTATATACAGGAAATGGAGCTACGCTATTGGTGGTAACATGGTAACGTGAAAAACATGAATAAATTAATTGAATGAAAAGCGCTCGTTGACACCGTGGGGATTAAGAGTGCCAATTTGAAAGATTAGTTTTTGCTCGAGATTTTTACGGCTTTCCGTGGTACCTTGATGTAGGGAAAGGCCGGAGATCGACATGTGTTGTTTGGAATGGTTAGGGAGATTAAAATGCCGAGCGACAGGTTTGGATGCGTCTTTGTCATCTTTCTCAACATCACGAAGATGTTCTCGGAATCGGTCACCTAGTCGTCTTCCTGTTTCGCCGATGTATAACTTTTTGCATAATGTGCAGGTTATGCAATAGATAACATTTGCGGAGGTACATGTGAAACGATCAGTGATCTTAACAGATCGCTTAGGGCCCGATATTTTGTCAGTGTTTTGAATGAAAGGACAAGTTTTGCATCGCGAGCGCGCGCATTTAAAAGTGCCAGGTTGTTCAGTCGTTTTGAATGCGCTTTTAACTAGAAAGTTACCTACATTTTTGTCGCGTTTGAATGAAATCAGTGGTGGTTCCGAAAAGATTCTAGCAGTTTCTGGATCATTTTGCAGTATCTTAAAGTTATTTAGAATGATGGCTTTAACTGGGTTATTATGCGGGTGAAATGTGAGGGTGAATGGAATTCTGTCATTCTTTTCCTTTTGTGACGTCTGTAGTGCTGACTGTTGATCAATCTGCTGAGCGCGGTGATGGCCCGATTGAACTACAGAGTCAGGATAGCCACGTTTCTCGAAAAAATGGCACATTTCCTCTGATTTGTTGGAAAAATCAGAGTCATCACTACATAGACGTCGAAGTCTAAGAAATTGAGAATAGGGAATGGCATTTTTGACATGAGATGGATGTGAAGATGAATACAACAAATAACTGTGAGAATCGGTGGGTTTGTAGTGCACACTGGTACATAAGCCGTTGCCGCTGATAAAAACTTTGATATCAAGAAAGGCCAGGGAAGTTTCCGAAATTTCCCAGGTATATTTTAGAGCCGGGTGAAAGGAATTAACGGCGCTTATAAATTGATTGATTTCCTCCTTGCTAGACGAAATTGCGCCGATACAGTCGTCAATGTAGCGACCGTAGAGTTCAGGTTTAGGACCGCTGTACTGATTGAAAAATTGGTACTCGACGTACCCTACAAAAAGATTGGCGTAGCTAGGTCCCATTTTTGTGCCCATCGCTACACCATTAATTTGCTTGTAATAGTTATCAGCGAAAGAAAAACAGTTAAGTGTTAAAACTAGTTCAGCTAGGCGGAGTAGCGTTACGTGTATTAAGCCCGAGACACTTATGGCCAAAATTATAAACATATACTTTTCAATGAACGCCAAAGAAATTGTGGGAGCCTTTGTCACTTTCAGCTACTCCATCGACTATGTGAGAAGGTTACTGACTCAGTAACGGAAATTCAGTAACTTAGAGACTAACAGTTGATGAATGCCGTTGCGAGCTGCCTTGTTAAGCAACGGGGGGGGGGGGGGGGGGTCCTGGGTTGCCCGTGACCCCCCCTTTTGTAAGCCTTTTTTTTTTAAGCAAACAACCTACAATATTCAGGTGGCAATCTGGTGAGTACCCTCTGTTTGACTCAGTGTGACCCTCCCTTTGAAAAATCCTGGCTACGCGGCCTGGATGTAATTTTTCAAGGGATGCCAGCCATTTTCCTTCCCCGCATGGATGAATGTACACTGAGTTCAAATTCGCATAAATTTCAATTTAAGTTTAGTTCCTACGGCGAATTTCTAGGAACTCAGAACCTTGGCGGACTGTTTTGACAGTGTATTGACCAATCCGAACGCATAGTAAAAATACAAAAATTCTATAGAGCTCTTAGGCTAATAATTCCCACTAGGAAGAAGTTGGGTTTGCAACCCGGACGAAATCTTCGAGCGAACGTTCGACTGTTATGCACGAATTTGATGTTACGATACCTTACTTAATTAAAGATTAGCGGTTACTGTGTTGCTCTGGCTATTCGGCTCTTGACCTGTTTTTTACTAGAGCTTAATGAAACTATTACATTGCAGGCAGTGTTGAGAAAATTAGAAAAACGATTGTTAATTCTGGTGACACCGCAGACCTGTTTTACCATTCGGCCAACGAGAGTGGAGTTTTCCGCTGGTATCGCGTGAAGAAGAATAATGAGACGTTCAGGGCTCTCCCCAAGGGATCAGAAACAAGCACTTGCACTGATGGTCAGTTAAAGGACCTTTGTCCTAGAACGGACTTTAAAAGATACAATGAGTCTCATTTGCTGCTGAAGATCAAGGACACCGTTACAACTGATAGCGGAAAATACTCAGTTCACAGTGTGTTCAAGTCATTGGATAAGGATTCCTCGGAGGAGATTTATTTGGGATCGATATCTGCATGTTGAGGGTGAGTCAGTAATGAATACCAGGAGACTGTCTGCATTCCTCCATAACAGCAGAATATCTCTCAAAACCTCAATGTTATTTGGCTCTTTGCAATATTTCACTTAGTCGTAAGATTGGTAGACTTGCTGCAAGTCAACCTCTCGAGTATCACAGCAGAAAAGCCGAGAGTAGCGAGCTTTTTAGGCCGTGAAACGGCTTAGCGTGCGACGAAGTCGCGAGAGGTCGATTTGTCTCGCTTGAAGGGGTTTTATTCGCGTTTCGCGCCAAAAATAGGGAATGGCGTGACTCGCATTTGGAAGAAGAGAATCAGTTATCAGTTTTGCAATCTACCCCACGCTGGTTTTTGAACCACAAGTCACGTTTCGTTGCTCATAATTACTTTTGATTGACAACTTTATCCCCGAGGGTCCCAAAGATCTACTCTGATTGGTCTAAGCGCAGCGACCCGTTTTTTTGGGTCGCTAAAATTGGCGCCAATCAAGTGTGAAAAGTCCTTCGTCCCGCGCCATATTCTTGATTTTCAGTCACGCAAGTAAAAAAGTAAAATCATCAACCATTCGATAGATAAAATCAAGAAATTGAGATATTGTAGAATAGTAATAAATAAACGACATGCTGAAGTCTCAGGGCTGTGCGGTATCCCGTATTCGAGTTATTCGGCAAAATATACCACTCAAAATTATAGAGTTTAGTATGGAAACGCCATGTTAGTGCAGTCCCTCTGAGCGGCACAAATATGGCGGCCGGAAACGAGTGAAAACATCTGGACTTTACTTTTGATATCTCAAAGGCTTTCTTCTCTATTTTGAGCTTGCAAACATTCACATAGACGTTTCTCTTGTCACGTTGGCTTTTCAGACCTTAAAAAAACACACGGGGAATCGACGTTTTCATGTATGTGACTTGCTTTTATGTCACACACTGTAATAAAATCTAAAATTCAAATTGCTCTATTTTCAAAACAAAGCAAGCTATCGAGCTGTAAACATGCGAGCAGATACATTTCTAAAACGACTTTTACGTGATGAAGCTAAAAATGCAAAAGTCTGTTTAATTTTGAATTTTAGTTTTTTATGACATCATGTGAAAACCAAGAATTAAATAGGACGAAGGACCATTCATCCAGGGTGGATATTCTTCAACAGGAAACTGCGACCCTTCCTTCCACTTGCGATAATCATACTTTCCTTTTACAAGAAATAACCTTATGTTTTCCTTGCAGAAAAGTCAACAAAAATTCCTCCAAGTTCATCCAGATCTACGGTTCAAGATATAAACACTGGTAAGAATTTTACTTCCTGATGGTTAATAAATATGTAACGGCTGCATTAGATTCGTTATGTTTTTTGGGTCAACTTCTTCAACTTCAGTTTCATTCTTTCACAGTACTGTTTACAACATTTACACGCTAGCTATATGACGTTTACAGAAGTATAAAATAAATAGGGTCAGGGTACAACTTGAAAAGGCATGTGCGCAGTAACCAGAGTAACCATTGGCTTTCGAGCTGGTTACCACCACGTTAATCTGCTGCGGCTACAAACAACAAAGAATAAAACAACATGACACGACATTACATTGTCTTATATACATGAAAAGAATGGTCGGTAATTTATTGCTTCCCACATAGAACAATTGTCTATGATCCGCTTTAATTTGTGATCATAATTAATTTCTTGTAATTCTCATAACCTGTTTGATTGAATAAGTCTTGATTTGGCAAGAAGAAATTAGATACTGATCACTATCAATTGGAGTTTGGCATATAACGGTTTTAATGGAGACTTTCTCAAGTGCAATTAAGATAAACGCCAATCTCGTACCCAGAGTCCTCGGGCTGTTTGGTCAGCGGGTGGACGCCCGGAGAGACTCTAGGATATTGGACCGCCATTTTCCCAGAAAATCTGGGGTAAAACAATAGAAGCCGTTACGGGCCAGTCAATCAAACAATCAAAAATTTGATTTTTCTCCATTATCCCAGAGTCTCTCCTGGCGACTAACCGCTGGAAAAAGAACCTAAGGACTCTGGGTACGAGATTGGATAAACGCCTGCTGATATCGCCTGACTCATGTGTTGGTCAGCGTACGTCGTTGTGGGAGAATTAAAAGCTTTCTTCAATCTCGTACCCAGAGTCCTCAGGCTCTTTAGCCAGCGGTTAGTCGCTAGGAGAGACTCTGGGGTAATGGCATAAAATCAAATTTTTTGATTGGCTGGCCCATAACGGCTTCCATTGTTTTACCCTAGATTTTCTGGAAAAATGGCGGCCATTATCCCAGAGTCTCTCCAGGCGACTAACCGCTGGCCAAAGAGCCTGAGGACTCTGGGCATGAGATTGGGCTTTCTATGACTGCTTCAGCTTCTTATTTCTGCCGCAATGTTGGAGAGCATAAAATTCAAGATATTACGGTTATTCTAGTAAAGATAAAAATTTCAGCGTTAACGTCTGTTAAAACTTTATATGTTTAAACGAGAGAATGATGTGAAATTGTGGCGCTGGATCGTGTAAAATTCCAAACTTAAATATATCTTTTAAGAGGACTTACCGACCCCAGAGGGACAATTTTGCTTCAATAAATAACAGGGATTTTTTAGAGCTTTCGTTGTGAATAAGCAGTAATATTTGATGCTTCTTTGTGAGGCCGCTCAGCCAATTTCTTTGTGCCATTTTGGGTGGCTGGCTGAGTAAGTAACCGTTTGGCTACTAATTCGGCAGGTTCTTCTGAAGCAACTACTCCAGCAGCAGTTTCGAAATCTTCTGGATCGGCAAGTGCATTTCTTTCTACCCTGTTAATGACATTTGCAATGATGTGTGTGGAGATATATGATTGGTGAGTAAGCATTTGTGTGTGCATGTGAAAAAACTAAGAGAAGACAATTTTCTTCATTTATTTACGAAGACACTGAATCAATCTCTTTTGCGTTTTTGACGATGACAGCTATCCTAATCTAAATCAGCTCAACCTATCGTCGTATGTGACCTGTTTACCTAAGCTAAAATTAGAATTTTAATCCTAAAAATCTACCCAGCTGTTGTTCGCTTCTGTAACGTGTAACTTGGTTAATGCCGGACTAGAGCATTTCACTATCGTTAAGATGAATTGTTTCCTTTGCGCCATTGACAATGCTCTCACTGTAAAGTGTCTGATCACGATATTTAAAACGTTTTGCTTTTTGTCCGTAGAATTCTTCAATGGAAATTCTGACTGATGTCTTCGAACATTATGTTCAACATGACGCTTGGAAGAAAGGAAAACATGCCACTAAACCAAGATCACGATGTGGTCGTCACTAAGAAGGTCGAAGAAGGATTAAAGTATACTTTTTCACCCATTTATAGAATGGTTGATCAATCGAACAGCTAGGAGTAATTGAATCGGTATTACCTATCTAATATGGTGTTTTTCCCTGTGGAATAATCGGCTACTGAACAGCCGGGGAGTTTTCCAAAGATTTGAGAGTTTTGAGGACCGATTTCCGCCGAGACCTGTATTTGTCAAAGACTCGGTATATTGTATCACTTACTGTTGGGATAAGGTTGTCAATAAAGTAACATTGAATTTTCATTATTGCTGTGATCTTTGAGTGGAATCAGGTTGAACGCGGACGCTCTAATATTTTCAGGGACCGAAATCAGCCTTATTTGGATAACGATACGCACAGTATGGTTCCTATGAGGAGTGCGATCAGACCGATGTAATGTGGCTGTGTCGAGACACCTTCATTTGGTGGATTTTGTAAAAATTCAACCTGGTTGATTGACACGTCGATTTGTCTCTTAGAAATTATATTACCGCCAGCAGAATCTCAAGTTGGGGATTCTTACTCGGGTAGGCTACCTGTTTCTTGAAGGGAATCCTTACTGGTCAAATTCAATAAACTAGTAGTAATCGTAGATTAGAAAGTGCGTTCGAGTATTGGTAGGTTTGGTATGTTAACCCTAAAACCACTATATGGAGGGCCATGTGGTCCATGATGATCTTTGAACACTAAAAGCACATTGACAGCATCTTGGAAAGCCTCAAAAATATCAACTTTGACTAACACGATATTAAAACATAGTTTCTGAAAATAGTCGTAGCAGCAACGAATAAATTATTGTAGAAATCGGCAATTGTTTGAGCTTTTTCCAGACAGTAATCCCCAGACATTACTTCAGCTCCTCAGGACTTGTTCCGACCCAACATAGTATGTTCCTTCGCATGGCATATTTGTTTGTTTCAGTGACGAAATCGAAATGACCAATCCGTGGTGTAAAAACGTGTACAAAATATTTCTCAGACATTTGTTTATCCTGATATAACAAATTTCAGTCCAGGTCGTTTCTTGAGAGGTAAGGTGGCAGATCATCCACTTCAATCGCCAATCCTCGCCACAAAGAACCTTCCCTGCTAGCAGAGGTCTCTGGCAGAGCCCCAATCTCATCGTGTTCAACAACTCGATCAAACAGGTCTTGTTTTCGAAACATTTCGTCGATTCAATTCCGCTTTTACTTGATGAATTGTCCACTCATTGTAGTAGTATCGCCGCCATTTTTACTTTCGCCATTTCCAGGCTGTAGCAGCTCATTTAAGACATTTAGACATCACTTTCGTCTTCCTCGCCGACGGCCGCCATTTTGAAAGCTTTGAGTTGGCTTGGCGATGATGTCATTCTTGTTCGCCCCCGCAGATTGCTTGCAGATTGCAGGGGCAGCTCTTGTCAAGACCCAACCACCCAACCATTGTCCAAAAATCTCGATTCAGTCTGGATTAGAACTGCGTTCTGCGAACGCAATTAGCGCCGGGCACCAGGTTCAACAACAAAACGCACATCTAAAATTACATATCCCAGAGACTGAGGACAGCACGCTCATCGATTTATACAGACAGTCCTGAACATTTGGCTGCAGGTTGAAGAGGCGAATAAAGAGTTCGTTTTTTCATGTTCAACAACATTTATTCAGACACACAATTTTCACATATTTCATTACAGTAAAAACACCCTAGCAGGAGACGACGATTACAGTTTTAAACAGAATAGTAGTAATATAACGCTAGATCTCTAAAACGGACCTATTAAATCGACCCAGAGTTTGTTCATCAAACAAGTTAAAAAAAATTAATTAACAACAACAAATATAATGATAATGATGATGACGATGATGATGATGATGATGATGATGATATTTGCATTTATATAGCGCGATACTCTACTATTTGTCCACTTAAGGTAATGATGTTTAAAATGCTTATATTGTTGCGGAACAGATTTAAGACGCTGTGGCTTCTCAGGATCACTTCAGTTTATTCAGCGTGAGGCTTCTACGCTCTGCCGTTGCCGGCAGCTAACTCTCTACACTCTGCCGTTGTTGGCAGACAACTCTCTCTGAACTACACAAAACTAGCGATTAAGTACGCTCGCTCTGAGCTGTGATTGGTCGGTTGCTCATTTCCTTTCTAGAACAATGGACAAGGCCTATATAAATTAACTTAAGGCGGGCGAATAAGTGCCTCGATTGTAGAGCTAGAATAAGTTGATCAAGCTTATTGTAACCAAGATTCACGTTAGTAATGTACGTTTGAGACTGTTAAGTTTCTGTGCCAAATTCAATTATGGCTAGCTACAGAGCGTGAAAGTTACACATGGACGTGATCCTAAATTTATCAGCAAGGCATGCAGAAGAGCTAAATTCAAGTTAATTAAAATATTTGATAAACTAATAGCGACGGAAATCAAAGTTTCCGCGGCCCTTAACACGAAAAAGCTGTCGTTACAGATAACCATGTTCACATGGACAAACTTACAATCTTGCCGGAACAACATCTACAAATCATTGTGCTTTTAAAGACAACGGCGGAAATTCTACTTTTGCCGAAAACAACTTAATCGTGGGAAAGTTACATTAATTGGTTGTTTGTTTGATTATTGCACGTTTAAGATACAACAATAGATAAAATTGCTTACATTGTTGTAAATGTTGTAAAATATACTTCAACAATATACAATTAAAATGTAAATTAAAATAATACTAATAAGACTCACAAATCAAATGCCTCCTTAAAAATATGATTCTGATTCGACGATTTTTCTGGGCAGTTAACTTTTTAAATGTTACCTAGTTATATCGATAAGTTTTCCATGCATAATAAGGTAGATAGACACCCATAACATATAATAAATCAGGGTGGCCCTTTCAGAAGCCTCAGTGTTTGTTTGTATCACTGGGTGGCCCCTGATAAAAATAGCTTACAACAACTGAAATTATACAACACAACTAGTAGAAAAATACCGTAATAGTTAACCTGAAGCTAAGAGAAACGTCAATTCCCAGTTATACCAGTTCCTCTGGAATGCGGAAAACAACAAAATCAAGTTGGTGTTTTAAAGTAATCTTATCACACAGGATGCTGCAAGTCTCCGTCTAACTGACCCCCTATTAAGAGGAAAATCTAGATTTTATGGACTCGAAAATCTGGCAGAATTCATTAATCAGAATCTGAAACCAACCTCTTTTTTACCCGTCCTGGTTGGAGGCCGGAGCGACGGTGGTCAAGGACCTTGTAGATATTACACAGAAATTCGTAAGTGTTGATGTTTGAATATAAGAAGAGTTGCTCGCTAGAAACTGATATACCCCACACAGAGAGTGCGGTTGAGACTATACAGTCCTCGCAAAAAGTTGTTAAAAAACTTTATAAGCTGCTTAATATCCAAAAAAACCAGGGCTACCCTTCTTTCAAGAAGTGAGGACAAATGGAAAAGGGAAATTTAGCCCTTTGGAAATGTAACTGTTGACCGGAAAAAATCCTACTAATTACCGTTTCGCTGTACAAGGGACTCTAAACTCAAAGTATTTCATTTTAATTTTTACACAGGAGGATTGCTACAAATGACTATTTTTATGTAAAATTGGACTAGAGCAAACTGACCTATGCTCCTTATGCAAAGAAGCTGCGAAAACCCTGATACATCTCTTTTGGGACTGCAGCTTTTCTGGAAAAGAACTTTCGAATGGATAGCCTAAAATTGTAAGGATCTGAAAGACTTGAAGCTTTCCCCTTCTTTCTGCTTGGGCCTTATTGACAATATATCAGATGTAATGTAATGTAATATGTATTTACATACCGCTCATATCACATAGTCTCATGGCGGTTTACAACACTGGCCAGGGGACTTTACCAGACTGCTTATAACGCAGTTTACAATTACTGAAGTTGAGTTATGAGTGCCCCCGTAATATCAATATCAAATTAAGACAGACACTAGGGGTGGTCACTTCCAGAGTTTTGTTACGTCCCTAGTGGTTCTTTTACGTCCCACAGAATCAGAGAATTATGAAGAGTTGTGAGACGGGGCCTACGGTTTATCGTCTTTATCCGAGAAGACTAGAAAGTCTAACCGTTTGTAGATGTCATTACAAAGGCAGCACTTTCTCCTCAATTATTTAAAGACCCTGAGTGTTGGTCCGGCCGGGGTTTGAACCCGCGACCTCCCGCACGGTAGTCCGGTGCTCTACCACTGAGCTAACCGGTCTGCGGTCAGATCTCCTTGTACACCAGATCATTCTTATTGCTAGATCCTACATATATATTTGCAAGTGAAAAAGCTCTTTACCAAAGCTGGAAATGTTTATACAGCTAGTTAAGATAGTTGTGAAAGTGGAAAAACAAGAAGCCCTAGAAAACAACACAGTTAGAGCTTTTGAAGTGAAATGGTCTCGACTTAAATAGTCCCTCGCATACGAAGTAATCCAAATGGTGGAAATGATATGGCTGCCACTGTTGTACGCGGTACTTGATTACTGTGTCGTAAGTTGGTTACTTTTCGTTGTAAGGTCGCGTATCATTGTTCATGAATAACCTCTCTATTGTGTGTAACGTAGTACGCCACATGTAATATGTAGCTATGGTATACCAGTATTATATGTGTTATGTGCAATAGAAGTGAAGTGAACTGTAGTAAGCAAGTATGGTATGTAAGTATTGTGCAAATATTATGTCATGTAAGTTAGTATGTAATACGTAATGTAAGTAAGTAGAGTGTGGTATGTAATTAATAAAAGTGGACATTATTAAAAAAAAAAAAAAGGTAGACACCCATAACAAATAATAAATCAGGGTGGCCCTTTCAGACGCCTCAGTGTTTGTTTGTATCAATGGGTGGATCTCTGATAAAAATAACTGACAACAACTGAAATTATGCAACACAACTAGTAGAAAAACACCGTAACAGTTAACCTGAAGATTATTTACAAAGGGTTTTGGGATGCTAAAATCAAAAGGAGAATATTAACCTATAAAAATCTATACGGGTTTAGGCTATTAAAATGTTTTCATGTATTATGGTACAAAAATGAACGTTGAGCAATGCCAGTGGAAACTTACCCGTGCATTTTGAACTAATTAAAATTAAACTTAGCTATGTATGTTTTCGTGCACGTTAACATTTCAGAACCTCTCCTCACCCGCCGCCTGGGAAGGGGTACTGGATGGCTCAACCTTCAAGATGACAAAACAGCTTACATTTTTTGTAACTGCCTCTGGGCGACATTCGTGGGTTCAAATGACTTAACAGCTGTGAATTTTTATAACTATACTTCTGCCTTACTCTAATACGGTGGTTCCAATACAATCACAGCCAGCTTGTTTGAGTTAGATTCGAAATAAAACATGTTTCCCTTCAGTTTTGATTTCAGATTATAACTGAGTCATAAATTGACGATGTCATAATCAAAATTTCTTTATCTTTCATCGTGAATTTGGCTGCTACTAGCACAGAAGCATGGCAGTGCAAAGCGAGAAGACAGAGACCTATGACATTGCCACTAGGATATATACACCTTTTCTATACCTGCCAACTCTCACGCATTATGAGTGAGTCTCCCGCCTGCGGACCAAAGACGTCAATTTCACGCATTGAGGATTATTTCTCATGCCTGACTTAGAAATCCGGATGACTTGTTCTTTAACACATTAACAACAAAAATCAATTCAATATTCCCCGTAAATGTTCCAACCTGAACGGCGCTTAATGTCGAGTTTGAGTTCTAACTTTATCAGAACACGCTATTTCAGTTTGCATTTGAGGGACTGGAATAGCTCGGAAGGGTTCGGAAGTCATCGGAACATCTTCGGACATGTTTGATAGCGTTCGGAAGTCTTCAAGAAATCGTCAGAAGTCGCCGGAACATTTTCGAACATTCCGGTCATTAGGAGGCCGGCGAAAATCTCACGCATTTGACTCAGAAAAAGTTGGCAGATACACTTTTCCAGGAACCCGGTTCTCGAGAGTCTGGGTGCCGGAGCTACCAGACCAAAATCTACTTTATGCTGGATGTGGATACAACAGAGGTTCTGTTTTGTATTAATTCTGGGACTTCCAAGAATTTAACTTATTACAGTCTGATGTTAAACAGAATTAAATAAAAAATACTCATCTGGCCTCGGCTGGTGTTTTATTGCTAGGTTCGAAATAAAACACCGGCCGGTCCAGTTCAGCTTCTCTAGGTCTTTACCAATATTTAGACCGCTAATAACTGTTCTATTCCTTCAGAAAGATATAGTTTTTAATGATAACCCCGAAATGTGTGTTATGACCGTTTGCTAAGCTGCGAGGCTTTAAAATGCATCCAATCCTAACACTTCTCCAAAGATTCCTAAAATTCGACATTGAACCAGCACTAAGAAGCCACTAGTTTCGTCCATGATGTAGATTCCGGGTATTTCTGCTAACTAGCTGAAAACTATTGTCTCACGACGGTCGATCCTTAAACCAAACCTTTCGTCCCGTTTCGGTGTGGCGTATTTCTTTCAATGCTTTCTTTCGTTTCATCGGTTGTTACTCAGTTTCTGGAGCTGAGCTTGGTGGCTCGATCCATAACTATAGTTAAAAAATTTAGAGCAGAAGAAGGAGAATGAAGCGGCTAATATCTCAGTTCTCACGAAGAAATGACGTCACGCCAATTAGGCCATGGTACTAGGAGTATATGATACAAGATAGAGGCCATTGATGTCGAAAATATTTATCTTAAATTGCATCCCGCATCCATTAGTTTTAGCTACTTGCAGGTTTGCTGATATAATTGTTATATTAGTTCTTCAATTGAAATGAACTTGTTGTTGTTGTTGTTGTAGAATTAAGATAGGGCTGGATGCGTTTTGAAGCTCAGGGAACGGTGAGTAACTCGACTGAGCGTTATCTTTCTTATTGACGATAACAAAAACAATACCCTTTCTGGCGTGACCCCATACTTCTTTAAGGGGCTTTTTACATGGAAGCAGGAAGATCCTAGCACTAGGAAGATCCTAGAGGGCGAACCAGCTATTCGTTTGGTTTACATGCAGAAATTTCGGTCGGAAATTTCGACGAAATTGTCTTCCTTTAGCCGCCGATCGCCCGGCCACCGCCATGTTTGTTTGGTTTGACGTGTTTGTCCCTGGTACTAGGATCTTCCTGGCGAAAGCAGTTTATATAGTGCTAGGATCTTCCCACCTCTCAGCTAGGATGATCCTAGCACTAGAGCCAAGTACAACCCTTTGCATGTCAACTGAATACAGAAAACATATGGCACTAGAATGATCCGCATTCTAGGATCTTCCTAGGATCGTCCTCAATCCCTCCATGTAAAGGAGGCTTAGCTTAAGTAGAGAGAGATGTAGAATGTGAGCTGGGTGTCCCTGAGTCTTCAACGTGTCTGTTGTAAGGGATACCTATTTTGAGTCGGTTGCGATGGCGATAAAGGAACGTCATAATTACGATAAGTATACCAAAAAATACCAAGGATATTAGTGTTGCCGGCAATATCGCTATCCTGATACGGTCACTGGAGTGCTCTGAAGTTGGTGTACTGGGTCCTGAAAATAGAAAAAAATCCGCTACTGAGTTTCCATTTTATAATCCAACGCGCCTTTCTTGGTTTTCAAATTCCTTTAGTAGGTAAAAGCTAAAAAGGTCACCATCACTTATACTAAGGAGCAAAGCGGCGCGTCTCAAAAATTATCACAGCAGTGGCGGTATTCTGTCAACGTCAGGAGCCCATCAAGGAGCCCGTCAGAAGCCCTTAATGGGCTCCTGGTACGTCTATTCTGGGTCCCACCCAGGCAGAGTCCTTAAGCTCCTTTAAAAACTTCTAGTGATAGCCCACTCCACTCGAAGGCAGATTGTTTCGAAAATTAGAAAACGCGGTTTATAGACCTTCTCGAAATTTTGGGGGGATTTGGCGACGCGGCGAATGGTCATCAGTTTCCCGTTTTCTAATGCACCTTTTCTCACGGTTTTTGGGGAGGGTAAAGTAGAGTTTTTGTGATTCCCATGATCTTACCTTAAGGGTTTGTACTACTACTAAGCTACATGTATACTTACTCGTATTTGGCATCATAGCGTGACTCGCTTCTGTTTGCATTGATTCTTCGTCATCTAAAACAGTTACATTAACCTCCATGATGTCTTCCCCGGCCACGTTAGACGCTTTGCAAAGGTACAGTCCACTGTCCACTTTTTTCAGTTGTTTGAAGACAAGAGTGTGCCTTTTGATTTGTCTTCCGAGCCGCGTCCACGTGACTTGCGGGTTGGGGAGTCCCTTCGCCGCGCATGTCAAATTCAGGCTCGTTCCAGTCTTTGTGTAAAAGTTTCGTTTTAAGGGTCTGATAATTTTAGGCCGATCTGTGGGTTAAGGATTAATATGAGATAGTTCTAGTTTTAAAGAATATCAAATGAAATGAATATGACGTTGCCAATGAAAATATTCAGTCGATCGACAAACGTTAATGTCAGAGCTGGTAAGAAGTCTACAGTCAATATCTGATCCTTTCCTTTTTATGTTTGTTGCTCAATATTGACGGGGATACACTGATCTATAGATTTAATTTATGGAGAAAGTTAAAGAAAATCCCATTAGGACTTGGGTATCAGAAGATAATTTTCCAACTAGGAACTGTTCATCCGGATGGAAATTCATTGGATCAAAAGAGCACTAAGATTACGTATACAAACTGTTTAATGTTGGCGGACCTCCTAGGCGAAGCATAACAGCGTCCGTCAGGGGATTGTAAGCCAATCCAAATTCCACCTGAAACCCATACTGCTTCTGATCCAGTTCGCTTAAATTGTGCAGCATGAAGGCCACTTGCAATCGGGGTATGTTAATAACGCAGCTCACTTTCTTCTCAAAATTTGGCCGAATTAGTTTATCTCCTTGTTTGGTGACAACCAAAAGTTTTGGGTGAAGGATTCCTGACGGCTTCCAGACGCCGAAGACAACCTCCACTACGCTCTCATTCCAAGCCTTCCCCGGCCAGAGCACAAACGTCCAGTTGAACTTTGCGTCTCCTTGGCTTTTGCTTATCAAGGGATGGCTTGGCCCTGAAACAATTCTTGGACGCTGTTGCTGGTGTGACTCTAACAAAATGAAAACGAAACGGAATAAAACAATGGTTTGTATGACTTACCGGTAATAGCTGTAATACGAACCTTCAAGAGACGTCGCTTTTGGCTGTTCTAAAACCTTTTAGCCGTGCAATAAAATGCCCTCTTTTAATCAAAGCGAAAGTGCACTGTACTGTTAGTCTTCACTCAGCCTAGTCCCTAGGCGTTCCTTCTTACCCCGGCCTTGTCCGGGCGAAGTCTGGGAAGGAGTGGGCGAGATAACGCCTAGTAAATACTGCCAAAATACCCCTGAGTTTAGGACAACTAGAGGCTACAATTAGCCTAAACTTGGGCTTGCAAAAAACAGGATTGTATCCCTAATTTACCGCTAAAAAAAGAATAGAGAGAAGTCTGTCTTTCTTAGTCGGACGCATTGTACTTGTGTTGGAGTCTATTTCTTTGCAATATATACCCATAGACCCCTATCAACATATATTTGGCTTTAAAATTACAAAATTGCTTTACAGCTCAACCATTGAGAACAATAATAATAACACTCGTAAAAAATATTTATAAAGGAAGAAGAAAAAGAGAAAAATAAGTGTCACTAGTAGGAGTCGAACCCGGGCTACCTGCATGACGGGCAGTAACAATGCCCTCTTCACCACTAAGCGCCCAACCTCGAATTAGCGCCCACCTCGAATAAGCGCCCACCCTAAAAGTAGAAAAAGTTAATAAGCGCCCAGCCTCGAATAAGCGCCCATCCCCACCCTACCTCCCTTCCCACTCAGACCCCCCTAAAAATGACACTGAAGTGCACGAAAGTAGTATTTGATTATTATTTATTCAGTGGCTTACAATCTCTAGATTCATTGTCTACGAGGATTGACATTGAATAAGTACTAATAAGAGACTTTCCCGAAGATGGAGTTTTCTTCAGAGTATTCTACAGAAACTTTGCTTTGTTACCTCTTCGCGTTTTGTTATTACCATTTTTTTGTTGTTGCAAAATTAACATACTACACTTGCTGAAAATGGTGAAAATTTAAGAAGCGCCCATCCTCGAATAAGCGCCCACCTCGAATAAGCGCCCACTCTCAAGGTCCAAAAATTTAGTAAGCGTCCAGGGCGGTTAATCGAATAAATACGGTATCTGATGAGGTAAAAATAGTGTATTTATTCCCAAAAAACTAAGTAAACTTGTTTTCGCTTCGATGGATATTACTGCTAAGTGTTTGAGAAAGGAAACGCTTACCGAACGATGTAGTATTTTTTCGCATCAACGTTAATGGAGTCGCAGTGAAATGTGAGGAGAAAAAATAATCAACAGAGTGAAACTGTTTACAAATACGTCATTTGAAACATAAGGAACAGAGTAAGGTTTCTGCGGTCAGTCTCACGTCACGCAAGTAAAAACTAAAATCTTATCATTCAAAAACTAATGTCCAGAAATTGAGATATTGTGGTAAAATAGTAAATAAACTACCTGCCAAAGTCACAGGGGTGAATAATATCCCGTACTTGAGTTATTCAAGAAAATGTGCTACTCAAAATTAGTTTAGCGCAGAAACGCCGGAAGTGAGCTTTGTGGATGAAACACGACAAAGAAAAAAAAAGAAGAACGGACGCCTTTTTTAACCTCGGGCGTTCTACGAAGCCCGAGCAAAAAACCCATGGTTGGAATTTACTTGTTTCCATGCAGTATCGTGTGAAAGCTAAGCTTCCCGCCGATACGACAATCCAGGGTAATGGAAGTGTCCACAAACGATGGTATAAAGTTTTAACTTTGTGGAATAACCTTTTTTGTCCGTTATTTTGCGTGTTCATTACTCGGGCGGCTAGGACTGCCGCCGAGTCTGAAAATGAGGTCCGTTTTTCTTCGTGTCTTTGACGTCGTCGAGTTTCGCCCGCAAAGCTCACTTCCGTCGTTTCTGCGCAAGCACTAACTAAATATAACAACTCACAACAGCAAGCATGATGCCTGTTGTCACGTATCGAAGAACGTCGATTCACCTGGTATCTTTGAAGTCTGAACAACTGATATGTTAAGAGAAGTGTCTATACGAATGTTTGCAAGTTCAACTGTGAGAGGAAAGCTTTTAATATGGCCAAACTTAATTCCAGATGTTTTGAATTAGCCTGCCGTGTTTCCCCGTGGCCGCTCCATTGAGAGGTACATTTTGTTGAATAACTCAAGTACGGGATCAGTCATACACCCATGAGACCCATGAGTGTATCAGCCATACACCCACTCAATTTCTGGACATTAGTAGTTTTTGAATGATAAGCGATTAGTTTTCACTTGCGTGACTTGAAACTGACCGCAGAAACGTTCCTTTCTTATATTTCAAATGACCCTGGATTGTAAACAGTTTCACTCTGCTAGTTATTTTTCTCTCCACATTTCACCGAGACTCCATTAACGTTCATGCGAAAAAATCCTACATCGTTCGATAAGCGTTTCCTTTCTCAAACAAATACCCATCGAAGCGAAAACAAGTGTGCTTAGTGTTTTTCGGAATGAATACACTATTTTTAACTCGTGGATACGCGAAGCGTAGGAACGAGTTATTGTGGGCACTGCGTGTCACTGTAGACACACTTCGTAATTAGTCGGTCCCGAACGAAAGCACTCGGCACATCGATCGTTCCCGAAGGTCACTCCGATCAAAGCTCACTCCAGCTGAGCGTGCATCGTGTTCGGAGGATTTGCTGATTTTGTAGCTTTCACACGACGATAAGGTGTCTTCAGGTGGACTGAAGATGTTTCATATTAGCGCTGTAACCAACTTGGATACTGGATTTCGTTACCTTTGTCTCGTCCAGGTGCTGAACATGACGAGGAGATGATCATTTGGTCTCATCAGTCGACCCCTCAAGCTCACAGGGGAAATCTAAATTCCATTGGAAAGTGACCTGAAAATGAGTAAATCTCATGCCAATGTGGTAAGCTTTGTTGAAAATGAATCATATGTCAAGCACATCGAACTTACATCGAATCGAAGCGAGTCGAGGACTTCTTGAACGAAACAACTATTGAAATACCCTGGGTGCCAAAGGTTTTATTTTTCTTAGCGAGTTCGGCGGTTAACCCGCTAAACCCAAAGCGAACGGAGACGCGAAAAATAAGAACATCTGGTCACGGCAGTTGAGAACCTCACTTTTATGCAATTTCGAAATAAGATATCTCGGCAAACCGGTTTTCTACAGTGTTTGCTTGTTTTCATAATTTGACATGACGTGTCGCCGCGGTGATGCCTAAAACCGCTTGCGAAATTCGTGAGCTGCCCTTCCACAACCCGGGTAAAATTAATTAGCGTCTGTAAAAAGTGTTTAAATTTGTTAATTTTTCGATCTGGAAGGTTCAATGTTTTCGACGGTGTCTACGCGAGAAAGACAAAGATAAAGATCGAGGTTGTACCCTGGGTGCCAGAGCGGTTCTTTTTTTCCATTTGAAGGTGGAAAATTACGCGGCGAAGCAGCGGCAACGAGGCTATGCGTTTCGCGGGTTAACCGCTTCTCGCTAAGAAAAATAAAACCTCTGGCACTCAGTGTATCGAGGTTGCCGTCTGTGTTGTGATTTCCGGTAAACAAAGAAACCACTGCTTCGTCCATTTTGTGCATGAAATGTCGAAGAGACGAGTAGAAATAAGAAAAGCTCTTTGAGGCACTGAATATTTTTAGAAAGAAAGCTAAACAAGATTTGTAATTAGTAGGCGAAGAGCCACCATGTGGAAGTACTACTAATAAATCGTTATTATTATTATTATTATTATTATTAAACAGACGCTTACGGAACCAAAGGAACTAAATGGGGTTGGAAATTCCGCGGAAAGATTAAAAGAGGTTTTACAGAACTTCGCCGACTATAATTAGCAGTGGTACTTTCAGGAAAAAGTCCGCACTGAAACGTCCACCCCACGTTCGACCGAAATCGCTTTCAAACCAACTTTATTGCCCGCTGGACTTCAACTTCACAACGACTTAGTTGTCCCATGGTTCGATCATCGATCGTGGTGTTGTGTAAATTAAATATCAAGGACGCTGTTAAAAGGACCGCAGACACATCCTCACGTTTGATAAAATGAAAACACTTCCTCACGCTTGATAAAATGAAATAAAGCCTTTTCCTGAACAGGTTTCAATTCTAAAATCTCCGAAAATCCACAATTAAGTGCGAATTGTACTGCAGCTCAAAATGTTCGCTCGAATTCAAAGCCTTCCATCGCCACTTTTGTTTTGCAAGCCTTCCTCACGCTAAAAAGGTTAGCACTCGTTCACAGGGATGAAAGGACCTCATTAATTATGCTAACCCTAACCCTAACCACAACACTAATCCCCAACCCCAACCCTAATCCTAACCCTAACCTAATCCTAACCCCTATCCCTAACCCCAACCCTAACCCTTATCCTAACCCTAACCCTGACCCTAACCCCAACCCGGACACTAAAGGTCCGTTCCATACCTGTGAACAAGTGCTAACCCGCTAAAAACCGGTTTTGTGGCTCCTGGGGAGCATTAATACCGTTCAACCAACGAAATTGAGTGTTTGATCGTTTTAATACAAAAAACCAATCAGCTATCGAGTTCAATATCTGAATTCATAGAGGTGAGGTTCTCGGCAGCCGTGACCAGAGGTTAATTTTTTTCCCTAGGGGCTCCGCGCCTCGTTGACGCGGCTTCGGCGCGGAATTTTCCTCCTTCAAATGGAACAAAATAGCCTCTGGCACCCAGGGTACTATTGAAAAC
>JAEMWC010000149.1:270000-312500 GCA_016490735.1 Pachyseris speciosa | reverse complement strand
CAATTATCACTATAAGATGGTTCTTTAAAATAGTCATTTTTACACTTGCATAATTTATTTGTGGTATATTTCAATCACACACTCAGTTGCTGATGTTTGGAAGAAGCCATGGCATTTATGAAAGTAGAAAAATATATCAAATATATTTAATATACTTAATTGTGCACCAGAAAAGCTCTCATATTTACTTGTAATCAATGAATCACGTAATCAATTAATATTAATTTTATTGATTAATTGTTTTGGGCGACCAGCTTCTAGGCCTGGGTACCCTAGCCAGAATAGTTGAGATTTTTCTTAGAAAAAATTCAATGCACAGTACTTTTGTGTTTTTATTGGACAGGACTCGTATCCCGAAAAAAAATCTGGAAATCCCATAGCAATATCATATTATCAATTTCAGTTATAATTCCACACGCCTGTTGCTTTGTAGTCTCCTCTGCACATAACTTCTTGAAACCCACTGGGTCTAGCTCTTGGGCTTCCTCACTGCCTAACTCTCTTTGCAATCGTTTGCATAACAAAAACACATGACTAGAAAGGAACTGGGGATGAGTGGCTGTCATACAGTTGTAAAACAGGAGCCCTACAGTGAGCTAGAGGACAGTGATACCAAAGAGGCTCTAGATTCACAGGTAAATACTATCACATATATGTTCCCTACAAAGGGCAGAAAAGTCAATAAACTTCTAACACTCCCTTACATGTGTCTTCTAGTAATACCTGTGCTACAAAGGCCGGTAGACAAAGGCCTGGCTTTGTGTACCTTATCCACGAGTTAGCCATAGGCACCCTTTGATTATGCAATTAAGATGTGTTGGACCTTTGTGATCTCGAGGTCATTGTTCCTGGCTTTGACGCAGATGACCCGGGTTCGACTTCTACTAGTGGCACATGTCGCGGGCTTTTTTTTTTGTTCTCTTTTTCTTCTTCTTTTAGAAATGTTTTTTTACAAGTGTTATAATTATTATTCTCAATGGTTAAGCTGTAAAGCAATTTTGTAATTTTAGAGGGATATATGTTGATAGGGGTCTAAACAAAAATAGACTTCAACACAAGCAAAGCGCAATGCGTCCGATGTAAGTACGACAGACTTCTCTCTATTCTTTTGTTTAGCGCTAAATTAGGGATACAATACTGTTTTTTGCAAGCCCGAGTTTAGGCTAATTGTAGCCTCTTGTGAGTACTTCGCCGCACATTTTTTATCGCGAGCATAATTAATTTTTGTTGATTCAGAGTGGGAGACCGAGTGCGATGTGGAGCTTGCCATCCATCCTTTGTGTAGCAACCGCATGCCATTATTGTAATGTACGATCTCGTGCATATTTCATTGTTGTTTATGGTGGATCTGGCAAAATGTGCTAGGCGTTCTCGGTGAGTCTCTCGCGGTGACGTCACCGCTGACAGTTGGGTTTGACCAAGGCGAGAACGCCTAGGGACTAGGCTGTCCTTACCTTATACTACTACTTCTGTGCTCAGATTCGCTCAGTACGGGTGAACCAGACAAAGAAGTTACTACGCTTCCCAGTTGAGCGCGACATCACGCAAGTTACCAGACAAAGTTTTGACGTCAAAACTTTGACGCTTCCGATGGCAACGAGAATGTATCCAATGGAAACTGTCGCGTTTCTTAATTAATTTAGAGTTTGGACATGTCAAGCGGAGCTGTCAAAACTTGACATGTTCACACACGACGCGCTCTAAATTAATCAAAAAACGCGACAGGTTCAATTGGATAAAGTCTCGTTGCCATCGGAAACGTCAAAACTGTGGTGTCGCGCTCAACTGGGAAGCGTAGTAGGTTCCTTGGATTAGATAAGAGTTCCTTTCTTGGATTTTTTTTCTGTTAAACGTCTGGAAAGTCAAGCGTGACTGCGTGAGTATACCGAGGAATTAAACATTTTCGGGTATTCCAGAGAGCTGGATCTGGATTCCATATTCCGGGATTCCTAATTTTAGGCCTGGTTTATACGTCGAATTTACTTGAGACGAATTTAATTCCTATTAACTTCGTCTGTGAGACGTCGATGTTAGAGATCCGTTTTAGACGACGAATTAATTTCAGACGAATTCAGTGCAGCATTCACACGAATTAAAAAATTAGTGAGCCAGTGAGCCGTGACGGCCATTGGAAAGCGAAAAAACACATGGCGCGCTTCAGGAAAGGGATTATTTATTATTTGCACAGTCGAAGCAATAGCCAACAGTACGTCTGAACTCTCCCCAACCGACCACCTCCTCATTACTCTCTGGAACCGAACACTCAGCTCGCCGAAAAACTATTTTATCACAAAGAATACAACTGTATTTTGTAACTGCACCACATGCATTACAACGGCTCAAACCTAAAAATCCTTCGCCGCCGGTCGCCATCTTTGCCATCTTTTAAAGGATATGTCATCAAGTCACGCCATCCTCACACTTTACACAACAGACACTACGTTACATTAATGTATTCCAAATTTGTGCATTAAATTCAATGCGTCTGAAATCAACACGCTTTTCAGACGTTGTATCCGTCTGGGCCAGACGGATACAACGTCTGTACGAATTGAATTATGGCAAACGGTTTTATACGTCGTTATTCAGACGAATTTAATTCCTTGCATAAAATTCGTCTGGATTTTCCCGTCTGAAACAGGCCCACGCATGTCGTTTTTAGGGGACTCGTATTTCACAAGGTGAAATACGATTCCCCTAAAAACGACTGCGTGGGAGGCCGTTTGTCTTCTCGGTCTGGCGAAATTTATCCCGCGGTGTTCACCGCGTGCAGTGCACGCGGTGAACACCGCGGGTGAACACCTGGTCGCCGAAGAAACAATTAGTTAGCCAATCGATATGTGCATTGTAACAGCCACTGTCACCTTAAGGGCCCATTGAAGTATCTCGTTGCTAAGCTACACGGTTGCTAACCAAGTGCAATTTCATTTCCGGTCAGCCCAAATTTTTTCGCGCGGGTTTCTTCGGCGTCGGCCGGTCGCTGGCTCGTTCAAGTCGCCGGTAACCTTTTTTTGCTTCGTTGCAACAAACACAAGATCGAAAACCTCTTGTTTACATTTTTATTAATTGATTTTCAGGGGCACCCAACGAGCCAAATCAACCAAAAGCTGTGGAAAGGCATTTTTAAGTACCTTACGGTGTTTGAAGTCTGTTTTAAGTGATGTTTTTGTTAGCTAGAAAAATTTCATCTGTTCGGACTCCCTGGCTGAAGTTTTTTTTGCCCGAAAATGTTAGGGAACAAAATCTTCCTTTGAGAAAATTCAAGCTGAAATGAACTTTCCACGAACTTTCTAGGGAATAATTTTCTTTCCGAAAATGTTAGCTGACGTTTTTAACTGCCAAAAACAGCAATTATGACCTTTCCGAAAACCTCAGGGGCCATTATTTCCCCATTGCGAATCTTTTAGGCCGAGTGCACTCTTTAATCGACACCGAAAGCCCAAGGCGAACTACCCTCCACCGAATAGATATCTACCGAAACTTGTCGTTGGGTGCCCCTGAATTTTCTGCTTTACGTTTACAAAATGTGAGTCGTACCTTTATTTTTGAAACTTGAGTGTTCTGCTTGAAAATGTCATCCACGTACGGACGTAAACAGAAAGCCGCATGTCGATGGGGAAATCTTGAAAAGGTGACAGTAAAAGATTTCCAGTGTCAGGTTGGAAATCGAAATCTCAAAGATGCGGAGACACAAACTGAAATTAGTACTGCGCTATCATCACCTGCAAACTTCAAAAGAAACTCCATGTCCGCGGCACTTTTGACCGCTCCGATCTTGCGATAAAACTGTGCGATCCTGTGAACCTGTGTCCGTGAACTGTCCTTCCGAACCTGAGAAACTCCATTGTTTAAATATAACACAAATAAACGAAGCTCTCCCAAGACAGCATGGAGCAAAAGACGGTGAGCATCCTTGAAAGCAGCTCTAGATCACAAGAATTTCATTCTTACATCAAAAATTAATGCTAACCACTTTAACCACTCGATAGAATGCCTGACTGATAAAGGTGAGCTCGAAACTTGTGATGGACAACTTCTCCTTACAATATCAGCCTCGCTTGAGAACCTAGTTAACAGTAATTTAAGTAATCTACAACACCGTGACTGTGAAAAAGAAAGTGAATTCGAATTTTGTTCGATAAAACAAAACACAGATGTGACTGGCCACAATGCTTAGGCACCAGGCCGCTGAAAATTCGCTCGCCACTTCCGGTGCCGCGAAAAAATTGACTTTTCTCCCCGAGAGATAATTGTAGTTGCTGGATTTTAAAACAATTCGAAAGAACATCATATTTTCTTGGAATTCAAGCATGGGTTTTGCGACAAAATGAAAAACAAAAAAATTATGCTCAAAAGAGTGGTCAAAGAAGCACATTTTCCATTCTCATTTTTTTATTTTTTATCATAAGCCAAAACGCATGCTTAAATTTCTTCAAAACGGCTTTTGTATTGTTACTGTACAGAAAATGAGGGTAAAAGGTTTAAGCCATTTAGTTAAAATGCATTTTTCTGTTTCTGGTCACGTGACATTGGGCGTGGTCCGATGACGTCATGTACTGGCCCATATTTGCCCCCTATGGGCATTGTCCGAATTTGGTCCCATTGAAGCATACATGTGCAGAGTTATAGCAAATTGATCTTTCCCTAGCAACGGCATCAAAAGATACTTAAATGGGCCCTTAAGGTTAGTTTTAGCAAATAATGGTTTTCCGCGAAACACGGGAAGCTTTTGAAACGCTAGCTCAAGACATCGCGTGAGGGACCCTTCAGGGGCTAATTTAAATATGCAGATTTCCGAGAAATTGGCTTGTTTACAACGCGATATTTCTTAGAATCAGCGCTTTCTGAACTCTCTTGTTTTTGGTTCCTTAAGGCTGATGAATTCTACATTAAGTATTTGTTTTCTTTCCCCACTGATATTTAACCGTACGTGGATCGGCTGATTGCTATACTGCCATTAATGGTTTTGTGTACTTCGCAATGCCTTGCATAATCTGAGACTTTCCCAGGGCTTTTTCAACGTTATATAGGCAATGTAACGAAAATCCGTCGATCATTGCTAAGATCACCTGAAAAGTAGTAAACTACTCAAGTTTGGGAGTCGTATCTTTTAAAATCGCAAAGCTATATATAGCTTCGCAAAGTAAACTTCACAGAATGACGACCTGTGTATGCTGGGGGCAAGTTTCTGTACCCCAGCAGACAATCGTCTGTAAGAGATTTGCCGACTTTGTAGAACCATAGTTTCGCTATTATCCAATATGTAACTCTCAAACTTAACCATGTTGCTAATTTGTAGCTGCTCTTTCTAGTGGTGTCGATAAATTTTCGTTTAAAGTTAATGAAAGCCGTGGAAAGGCCAATTTTAATGTGTAGATTTCTGAGAAAACGCTGTTTACAACACCACCGATTCTTAGAACTACGTAATAGCCTTTTGTCTTAACCTAAACCTGCGCTTCTTTGGCAAAACTTAAGTCTTTTGTTTTTGGTTCCGCAAGCCGCTGCCGAATTCTACATTAAGTGATATTTTCTTTCCCGATCGTGATTTAACCATACATGGATCGGTTATTCGCCACACTGCCATTAATGGTTATATGAATGCCCTGCTGAATTAAAGTTGGAACGACGCGACTCAAGGAGCAATTGTCTGCCCCAGTAGCGTGTAGAATCTTCTCGCTTTTAAAATAAAAAAATTTGCCGTTGCAGCTAGTTTGTTTCGCCCCTCTTTTTGTTGCTTAGCGTTTACTGGCGCCCATCTCTTTCTTGCTCCCGTTGGTTGCGTTTAGAAAGGTAACCTGAATCTGCAGCTCTGTTTAGGTTTGCAAGCTATAACACGAATTCAGGCCGTTTCATGCATGGAGGTAACTCAGCTTTTAAAATTCTCTTCCTGTCACTTTCACTCTGCGAAATCGCCGCGCCGTAATACTACAATAACAGATTCATACTACTTGCAATAAGATTCTGATTATTTGTCCAGTTCGCCACCGATCGCATTTTTCCCATGCGCGTTAAACGGGTTTCATGAAGCTCTTCCTCAATATTTTACGGATGAATAGCCAAAATCAGTTGACAAGTCGTACTTCTGGCTTATCCGGTCGTTCGCTTCGTTCAGTGTCCTTGACTCATCGTGCCGGTAAAACCAACTATCTCTGCTAACATTTTTCTTAATTAATAGCCACCAGAATTACCCGGAATTTAACCAATATCAAGCAACATGTTAAACTTACCAGAAATGCTCAGAGTCAAAATGATATAAATTAAAAACATAATTCAGAACATTGCCAGTGTTTCTTCGGGAATGAAAGATGAAGCTTTTTGTTCTCTTGCAGCGATATTTACCTCGGTTAATTTCTAAGTGGACTATAAATTTCTGAGAAGGAACCAGATCTTGTTGTTGGTGAATACTCTTAGTAATTTCCGAGAAAACCTGTAGAAAAGTGTAGCCAATCAGCACAAGCCACCCGAAGCGACCTGCATGAAGGGTGTGATTGGCATGCTTATTTTGAAACGTATAAATGACGGAACAACTATATCACTTTTCGATGCCCGCTTTAGAACGGGAAATTATTTCTATCGACAATGTTAGATAACTTTAATTTTTAAAAATGGGGTCTCGTTTTCCGCTGAACTGATTATCGTGTTGGTCACGAAACCATTCCCGCCTGTATGTAGGCAGGCTTTGACCACAGTTCATAGAGGGAAATGGTTATGAAACCTAGCAAAGTTCTCTGTAGTTATATGTTTTTGCTTGCTATTTTGGGGATTGACCGTGCACAATAACAATAGGCGGTTACGCGTGTTCATGCAACTAGCCAATAAAGACATTTCGATTTCGTAATTCATGCATAGTAAATAAGTGCAAAACAAAGAGATGTGCACGGTAATAGGCCTTCCAACATAAATATTGGCCTCTTTGTTTTGCTCCTTTGATGTTTGCCGGGTTTCCTAACCATCTCCCTCTATTAACTATGCTTTGACGGACTTGCAATATGCAGCATTTCCGCCTGCTTTACTCTCAGCACACGTGTATAGACTGGATAAAATTAGCATTACAGTCAAAACGCCTGAAGCGTTCCGCCTAAAAAATGATTAATGCCTTCATTAATCCAGAGCCGCTTCGATTCTTGGCTTCAAATTTCGAAAAGTCAACTAAACATTGTAATCATCCAACCGTAGCGTCCATTCGAATATCGAATGTTGATTGGACTACTGTAATGACAAAGAGTATCCAAATACGGAAAATTTGCGCGTCTCGCAAGGGTAAAATGGCGGCCAGAAATGTGTTTGGAGGTTTATATCAACCCCACGGGAGGGGGGGGGGGGGGGGGGGGGGTTACTCGGGATTTCAAGTGACGCGGATGATCGAAGGACTTTTTTGGATTTGAAATTTTCGATTCCTGGATTTTTTTGGGTACGATAATTTGGGAAGTATTTTTGGGGGTAACTTGATTTGGGAGCATTAAAAAGAATCGGTAGTGCCCTGGAGTAGTTCTGCGAATAAAGTACAAACAAACGTGTTTTACTGTTGTTTAATAGTTAACTATGGTGTCGCTTATTCAGATGGTATGATGAATAAACAAACAGGAGTGTTCAATTTCCAGTGTTTTTCTTTGTGTTATTGCATTACCCCTTTCTGGAACTTTTAAGGGCCACAAAATCGGCATGGGATTTTTTGGCGGTTAATTTTTGGTCCAGGGATTTTTTGGGGTTTTGCTGGAAGCCCTAGGGAGTTTTTTGGGTCTTGACTTTTGGCTCTATTCGATCATTCCCGTCACTTGAAATCCCGAGTATTCCCCCCCCCCCCCCCCCCCCCAGGATATCAGCCAGGTATAGCTTTTTTCCATTCCCATGAGAGAGGAGATAATAAATCTCTATAATCAAGGTTACCATACAAGGGAAATTTCCCAAGATTTAACGGTAACTGAACGTACAGTGCGTAATATACTGGACCATTTCAGACGTTATGGAATCCGCGACATTCGATATTCGAATGGACGCTACGGTTGGATGATTACAATGTTCAGTTGATGTTTCGAAATTTGAAGCCAAGAATCGAACCTGATCTGGATTAATGAGCGCATTAATCATTATTTAGGCGGAACGCTTCAGGCGTTATGACTGTAAGTTTGCATAACCGCATAACCGCATATTTACTCGATTAAGCGCCTTGGCGTTTATTAAAATTTTCGCCACTCAGATGAGGCGCTAATTAGGGGGCGACACTGTTTACAAATCATCATATCCCAAACAATGATACATGTAACAAGTAAAACAGAAACATGTTCAAAATGTCATCCACTGTCTCGTTACGTTTTGGTGGGAAAAATGTGCTTGCGCCTTGCACTGGCCGGGCATGGCTTGCTTTATGTTTTCTAATTTTCAATGTTACTGTGAATCCGAGTCCAAGAGCTGTATCGTCGGACATGGTTCCTCGACACTGCCTCCTGCGCTTTGCGAAAATCCTTGACTGGTTTTTCAGTTTTTACTGGATACAGGCCTGCCCAGTAGGGGTAGGCGCGAACGGGACTCCAAGGTCCCATGCAAGGTGCCCTCCCTACCCATTCCCACATCTCATGAAGGTTGACCACACCACCGGGGTCTACGTCCCCTTCTCTTTTCGAACAGTGGTGTGGGTTCTTTAATGTCCCACAAGAACAGATCAGAGAAAGAGCGGTGAGACGGGGCCTACGGTTTTTCGTCCTTATCCGAGAAGACTAGAAAGTCTAACCGTTTGCAGATGTAATTATAAAGGCGGCACTTTCTCCTCAATTATTTAAATCCCCTGAGTGTTGGTCCGGCCGGGGTTTGAACCCGCGTAGTCGTGCGGGTAGTCGTGCGGGTAGTCGTTAGTGTAGTCGTGTGGTAGTCAAATTCCTCTGACCGCGTTGTTTGTTATTTTCCAGGGTCAGGAAGGATTCGCCCTTTTTCCCACTGCCCGATATCTTTATTCCTAGAATTCGTTTTCCACTGAAGACGATTTGTAAAATGAATCTGTCGGTTTGGAAACAACTAATAGGTTGTCTTAAACAGCGCACTTTGTGATAATCTACTATGATTACTGCTGAAGTTGGACATTATGATTAAATACAATATACCAGAAGAAGAGTACAATACATAAAAGATACGATCCAGTGGTTTTCTGGGAAATTTCTGAACTGTTCTCTTATTACTCGGGCTTTCCGCGTCTCGCGGGTCGCCCGGGTCTAAAATTACCGACGGTTCTTCTTTTTCTTCGTCGTCGATTTTCATCCACAAAGCTCACTTCCGGCGTTTCTGCGCAAGCGCTAACTATTTTTAACAACTCACAGCAAGAGTGATGCCTGTTGTCACGTATCGGAAAATGTCGATTCACCTTGTGTCTTTTGAAGTCTGAACAAACAATATGTTAAGAGAAGTGTCTATGCGAATGTTTGCAAGTTCAACGGCGAGAAGAAAGCTTTTAACTTGAGTAAACTTAACTCCAGATGGACTGCCGTGTTTCCTCGTGTCTTCTTCATTGAGATGTACATTTTGTAGACTGCGAGTAGTCTCTAATTTTGGCGATGGATTGTGGGGCGGGAGAAAGACACGTGCACGCGCGAAGTTGCGAGGAGACGCGACGCGAAGGGAGCGCCAAAAATTAGAGACTATTGACCTTTCACGGCCGAGTGCCTGTTGTCACGTATCGGAAAACGTCGATTCACCTTGTGTCTTTGAAGTCTGAACAACTAATATGTTAAGAGAAGTGTCTATACGAATGTTTGCAAGTTCAATTGCGAGAAGAAAGCTTTTAACATGACCAAAATTGAACTCCAGATGGACTGCCGTGTTACCCGTATCCGCTCCATTGAGGCGTACATTTTGTTGAATAACTCAAGTATGGGATATCACACACCCCTGAGACTTTGACAGGTAGTTTATTTACTATTTTCCCACAATATTTCAATTTCTGGACTTTAATTTTTGAATGATAAGCAATTAGTTTTTAAAATGTACTTGCGTGACATGAAACTGTCCGAGAAACGTTCCTTTCTTGTGTTTCAAATGACCCTCGATTGACGTATTTGTAAACAATTTAACTTTAACTCTGCTAATTAACTTTCTACTCACATTTCACCGAGACTCCATTAACGTTTATGCGAAAAAATCCTACATCGTTCGATAAGCGTTTCCTTTCTCAAACAATTATCCATCGAAGCGAAAACAAGTATGCTTAGTTTTTTTTGGAATCAATACACTATTTTTATCACTTTGCATAATGATAAACCTCTGTGGCTTTAAGGCCATTGTTCCTGCCTGTGACGCAACTAACCCGGGTTCGATGTCTTTTAGTGGTATATATCACGGGCTATTTTAATTTTTTCTGTTTCTCTTTTTCTTATTCGTTTAGAAATATTTTTTACAAGTGTTATAATTATTGTTCTCAATGGTTGAGCTGTAAAGCAATTTTGTAATTTTAGAGGAATATATGTTAATAGGGGTCTAAAGAAATAGACTCCAACACAAGCTAAGCGCAATTCGTCCGATGTAAGAAAGACAGACTTCTTTCTATTCTTTTGTTTAGCGCTAAATTAGAGATACAATACTGTTTTTTGCAAGCCCGAGTTTAGGCTAATTGTAGCCTCTTGTTTGTATTTTAAGAGATGTTTACTTTCATTGAACTGTGATCAGCATGCCCAAAGCGTACTCCGAACAATTGCGTTAATGGACCCTATGGCTGCATTTCTAGCTATTTCTTTATGCACATAGCTTATAAAAAATATGTAAGCTGCATCCAATATTGTCCTTTGTTTGCCAATTTGGCTGCTTTCAAAAAAGTGTGGACAGTATCAATCTGTTTTTCCATATATTCATGAATATTAATGTATACTAGTTTAGCCCTCCCATAGTTCCATGTGGCCGTGTAGGTTTAGGTTTTTATACTTTTTTCGACAACATTTCTTCAATTCATTAGGTGATGCTGTAGTTCAGTTTTATCCTCGGTTCAATTCTTGTTTTCTTTTGTTCTTGTGTATGTTTATGTGTAATTAATACAAAACAACGGAAAATAAAAACTGAATCAAGGATAAAATTGAACTACAACATATACGGGATAGAGTATCGTATGCAAAATAACAAGGTTTTGTTCAGGAAGAAAAGAACTGGTCGAACGCGGTATCTCACTGGAAACTAAAACTACCATAAGTATAGGCTAATAACACACACAGCTACAATAGCTGTCAAAAACAAACAGTATAATGTTTTGGTAAATTTCTTGTAATAACGGGTAGACGGTGGAACAGTGTTTCGAGTGTAAAACCGCCGCTCTTGAAACGAAAAGCTGAGTTGAACACATTTTTAGGTCCCTGAAAAAATAAAACTGAAGGTTGACTTATATTTTGTAATTCCCAATTCTAAGAAAAAATAGAAAATTCTGCAGGATATAAACAGATTCTTTGTAACGCTAGCTGTAAGTGAGACAGTTCTAATTATATGTCACAGGTCGAACGGTTCGAGAGCTATTTGCACACACTAACAGCATTGTTTCACTGGATAGATTTGCAATTCACAACTTAGGTAGTAACTTCCCGGAAATCGGGATTGTTGATTTCGGTCGCGAAAGATAAGTTAACAAAGTATCAAAACAAACTTCCCTTATTGGGATAACAACCACAGCTCCTCATTTAATGGCACCGTTAACAAAGTTCTTGACAACATTTGATTTCATTTAATAAGACAATTAAGGTCCTGAGCTGTGTTGAATATACATGGATGTATTAATTAATACCTTACTTCGTTCATAGTGTTCCTATCTGACATATTGCCTAATTAGGAAATGATGCACAGCTTGTTTGACAACATTTGGCTTCTTTGGTTTCTTCTTGCTTTGGCAGTCATTCTTACTTCACGTACGTACTGAATGCATAATGTCCTCTATTAAAATGTCAAAGTCCTATTTTAAATAAAAAGCAAACTGCGCATGTTTAGTCCACCAACGGAATTCATATCAATCATTCGAAATAAAAGTCCCTTTAAGTAAAACGATCTATCTTCTTTAATGTTTGTTTAGAGTTGGAGTTGTTTTAGACTCGTTTAGACTGGCAGTTAAGAGGCAATTAACTGACTGATTAATTTCAATTAACGTAGCTACTGAAATTCCAAACCTGAGGAGTATTTTTGAAAACAGATACACCTTCTCGTTTTTGAGCTTTCCGATTAGCAGAGGGAGATAGGTTAGCTGAAACAGCAGCAGCCAGTGTACTTGTGGACACTTAAGGTTATTCCGCTGTCTGTCCAGTTTTCTTAAAGTGGCCTGTCGCTATTATTATCGCCAACATCAACACCACCACCATCACTGATTTTTGTTAACTTCCCTTTATTGTCATTGTTGCTATTAATATAATGTTATCGTACGATCAACTGTTCCTATAAAGGACACCTTTCTCAGATGGTTTCCTCTCCGAGCCTCGTTCCCCGGGTCTCTCTTCTTCTCCTCCCCTGGGAACAAGGTTGTCTCTAGGATGGATATTTTGAGTCACCAACTCTGGCTTATAACCGTATCTTTTTAATCTATTTCCCCCTGAGATGGATAAATAGACAGAAATTATCTACACGAACACCACTGTAAAAAGGTCATTCCTGTAAATTAAGCCTACTCATTTATCTCTTCCTTCCTCACCAGCTCCAGAGTATCAATTTAAACCTATTCTCTCCTGTCGCTTCCCGCCTCGACTAACCAATGCTATTTGCGGGAAGCGACCATTTTGTATTTTTCTTTTGTCAAATAGTTAATAAAGTTGAAGTTGAAGTTGAAAATTTTCCTCTCTTGTGGACATAGTGTTGCCACTCCCCTAATGGTGTGTTTCACAAACGGTTCAGAGAACAAGCACAAACTTGACTGGTAGTAATGAACTTTTTTTTCTGTACTTAGTAATAAAGACCAGTAAGTATCGATCATTCACTAGACTGGAGAACCTTTCTGGCTCCGATCTGTTTGCGTCTTTTAGACAAGAGTTGGAATAGGTCAGATCTCTACTGACCTCGTTTGTTCTCAGAAACCTCAGTGATCACTGGAGCGTTCCTTTCTTGGAATCGTTTAAAAATATACTCTTACATGTTCACTGTTGCATTTCCACTATCCATTTTACCGAATCCCGTACACATCCTACATTACTTGGTAAATTGGAATTCCTTTTTCTAGCTGTAACCGTCTTTAACGTATCCCTGCATACTAAACGAGAAGTTAGCATATAACGTACCAGCCAATTCAATCGACTGTTTTTGTTTACCTTATTTGTCCACTTAAGGTTATGATGTTTAAAATGTTTATATACAATTAAAATGTAAATTAAAATAATACCGTTTAGGAGTTCTACTGAGACTCACAAATCAAATGTCTCCTTAAAAATATGATTCTGATTCGAAGATTTTTCTGGGCAGTTAACTTTTTAAATGTTACCTAGTTAGTCGGTAAGTTTTCCATGCATGATAAAATAGAGAGACACCCATAATATATAATAAATCAGGGTGTCCCTTTCAGATCAAGCCTCAGTGTTTGTTTGTATCAATGTGTGGGCCCTTAGTGAAACTGAAATTATACAACACAACTAGTAGAAAAAATACCGTAATATTTAACCTGAAGCAAAGAGAAACATGTCAATTCCCTGTTATACGAGTTCCTCTGGAATGCGAAAAACAACAAAATCAAGTTGATGTTTTTAAGTAATCTTATCACACAGGATGCTGCAAGTCTCGGTCTAACTGACCCCTTCTTAAAAGAAGTTCTTGAACACTTGAAAAACATTAACCGTATAGAGAGGAAAATCTAGATTTTATGAACTCGTAAATATGGCAGAATTCATTAATCAGAATCGGAAACCAACCTTATTTTTACCCGTCCTGGTTGGAGGCCGAAGTGACGGTGGTCAAGGCCCTTGTATATTACACAGAAATTCGCAAGTGTTGATGTTTGAATATGAGAAGAATTGCTCGCTAGAGATGATATACCCCATACAGAGAGTGCGGTTGAGACTATACAGTTCTCGCAAAAGAACTTTATAAGCTGCTTATCCAAAAAAGGGCTACCCTTCCTTCAAGAAGTGAGGAAAAATGGAAACGGGAAATTCAGCCCTTTGGAACATAACGAGCCAGAGATAACCGGAAGTTAAAAAATCTCCCAAGTCTGGTTGCTAAGGAGTGACGTTATAGGTCTGCATTAGAGCCGTCAACGTACTTCATTAGTGGTTTCACTGCAGGAGCATCTTAGCACACCTTGAACGAAGTATTGTTTTTGCGCTTCAGCGGCAGAATTTAATTTACCGGCACGCGGCACGCTTACGCGTTGTTCTTATGGCATTTTATGGTTTCACTTGTACGATAAAACGCTAGTTTTGTCAAATGTTATGCTTTAGCGATTCGTTGAGATTTTCGAGGGGATAATCGGCATATCTCGGTATGTGATGGACAGAAATTACAGAGTGACGCCTTCTCAGGCTGAAATTCTGTTTTATCGGGTGATTTCATTGACGTGCAATGGACTTTGGTAAGTTGTAACTATATTTTAAGCCGAAGTAAATCGCCTTCAGACAATTTTAAAAGCGGAAATACGAACGTAAGAGGTAGGTAGGAATCGCCCTTGACATTATCCCTGGGATTACATTCTAATGTAAATTTTCTGTAAGATTTGATTGAGTTGGAATTCCTTTGGTTTCGGACCATTGTTGAGCGGTAATCTTTCTGTTCAAGCGTATTTATGTATATGTAGCAAAGTTCATGTATATTCCGGCGGCAAATTAATTATATTCTGGCGGCAAATTAAATATGATGCCGCGAAACACGCGCGCACTCGTCATCGATACACGATAATGAAGATCTGGCTGGTGAGGGGGCGCGGAAGTGGGCGGCTCCTTATTTTGTCTTTATAACTGGATATGGATACTTTCTTTTACATAACTGCTCTCTGTCAAAGCACAAAATATTTTATCTGGCGACTATTTCTTCCACTTATGGTGGTGATTAAAATAGTGGCAGTTTGAAAATTGAAAATTATCGTTGGAGAATATATTATCGTCCAGAAACAACTTCTGAAAGCCTTTTCAAACTACCAAGGAGTTTAGGACTCTGTGTTTGTTTGTGCGTGGAAAATAGCAATAGTAAAATATTCAAGTGATTAAGCATATGTAACTTGCAGATAAAATTTAGGCAAATGTTCTATATTTTTTCTGGTTCATTCAGGTTGAGGTCCTGGCATCACTGTATGCCTGAGTGCTTCTGGGATATATAACATGAACAGTTTTTTTAATGCAGATAAAAATCCAGGCAAATGTTCTATATCTTTCTGGTTCATCCAGGTTGAGGTCCATGGCATTACTGTATGCCTGAGTGCTTCTGGGATATATAACATGAACAGTTTTTTTTAATGCAGATAAAAATCCAGGCAAATGTTCTATATCTTTCTGGTTCATCCAGGTTGAGGTCCATGGCATCACTGTATGCCTGAGTGCTTCTGGGATATATAACATGAACAGTTTTTTGAAACGTAGATAAAAATCTAGGCAAATGTTCTATATCTTTTCTGGTTCACCCAGGTTGAGGTCCATGGCATCACCGTATGCCTGAGTGCTTCTGGGATATATAACATGAACAGTTTTTTTAATGCAGATAAAAATCCAGGCAAATGTTCTATATCTTTCTGGTTCATCCAGGTTGAGGTCCATGGCATCACCGTATGCCTGAGTGCTTCTGGGATATATAACATGAACAGTTTTTTGAAACGTAGATAAAAATCTAGGCAAATGTTCTATATCTTTTCTGGTTCACCCAGGTTGAGGTCCATGGCATCACCGTATGCCTGAGTGCTTCTGGGATATATAACATGAACAGTTTTTTTTAATGCAGATAAAAATCCAGGCAAATGTTCTATATCTTTCTGGTTCATCCAGGTTGAGGTCCATGGCATCACTGTATGCCTGAGTGCTGGGATATATAACATGAACAGTTTTTTGAAACGTAGATGAAAATTTAGGCAAATGTTCTATATCTTTTCTGGTTCACCCAGGTTGAGGTCCATGGCATCACTGTATGCCTGAGTGCTTCTGGGATATATAACATGAACATTTTTTAAAGTGCAGATAAAAATCTAGGCAAATGTTCCATATCTTTTCTGGTTCATCCAGGTTGAGGTCCTGGTATCACTGTATGCCTGAGTGCTTCTGGGATATATAACATGAACAGTTTTATGAAGTGCAGATAAAAATCTAGGCAAATGTTGTAAGTAGGTTTAATGACCAAAACGTTTTACCTTTGGTACATTTCTTTGCAGAACAATAACGCGTTCGGATGATTGTATTTTTCGAGAACGTTTTCCTTACTTTAATGCCCTTCAGAGTAATTTAGTCCTTGGACAGTTCGCCAGCATTTTCCAAGTTAAACAAATTTTAACAATTGGGAAAGAATTAGAAAAAGGAGAAGTTATATTTTGAAATGATGATTTCGATACCGTCGCCGTTGTCGCTTTTCCTGCCAAGGTCGGTTTCGGAAGTCGAATACTGAAACTTCCACTTCGACGTTTGCCGAGATTATTGAGGAATTATTCAACGAGAATTTGATCAGTTCCTAGGGAAATCGTACGGATAGTAAAAGTTCTGTTCATGGGCACGCAACGATATCACATATTGAAGCGAATTATTTAGCTCAGTGATGTTAATTTACTTTCACGGTGTTCAAGAAGGGTAATAATTGCAGACTGATTTGTGTAAATTACTCGCAAATATGTTCACTATTACCATGTATTGCAAGTATGTTTGATTTATTTTAATTAGCGTTCAAAAGAGATATATCTCCCTCCAAAAACAAAACACATTAGGGCCGTTTATACAAGAGAAAATAAGCCGCGGCTTACTCTGGCCACGGCTTACATAAGACGCGAACACTCCGTATAAATGGCACTAAATCTACGTTCACGGCTTTCTCAAGCTGCGGCTTATCCTGGCCTAGCTTGGTGTTTTTACTCGTAAAAATGGTTCCTTTCGCGTCTTATGTAAGCCGCGGCCAGAGTAAGCCACGGCTTATTTTTTTCTCGTATAAACAGCCCTATTATTTTTCCCATATTGCATGCGAAAGAGAAACAAAGAAAACTCGAGTCTTTGGTTGTAATTTAGTGCTATTTTCTGGAACCGGTGAGCCTACCTCAAGAGTAATTCATCAAAGCCAAAACAAACTATTGGGTGTCGTTTTCCCGTTCCCGCAGTCACTTTTCGTGTGCATCAGGTCTAAAGATAGAATTTAATTAAACTCTCGCCATAAATAAACGTTTACGTTTAAGGATTATGACAGATAAGCGTGAACATTGACGCCCCATATCAAACAGAAACGAGTGCCAGAAGCGATTCGATTACATTGGAATGTTCAGAGTAGCTGGATATCCTGCTGAGATTGGTGGCAAATTGCCCCCTATCTCAGCGGGATCCAGAGGTATTTTTGTGGTTGCTAAGAACCTCTGGCTCGTTATGTAACTAGAAAAAATCCTACCAATCACCGTTTCCCTGTAGAGGGGGGGTGAGGGGGGGGGGGGCAAGGGATGTCTTGTAACGAAGTCGCGATAGTAAATTTTCGATTTCACGAATCACGAAACTTCACTAAGGTCACGAAAAAAAAATCTGATCACAATGCGGTGAAATTCAGCTACGAACTCAACTTTAGACATTCACGATTTATTTCTTATCTGTTCAAGATTCACAGCGAAGGAGGCGCCACGCAGCTCTCGGAACAGCTCACAGGATTGGCTGAGAAAACAATAAACAAACAACAGAAACAATGGACCCTAGCCCTGAAATAATGGAGCTGCGTGGTAATAAGAACCAATGAAATAAGAGGTTACTGAGAGGTGCGTGGCATCTGCAGCGAAGGACTTTTGCATTGCACGTCTCACGAATACACTTCAATCACGATTCACGGAAGTTGTTTATCAAATCACGATTCACAGAGCACAAAAAACCGGATCACGGCGTCATTGTAAGGATCTGAGAGACTTAAAGCTTTCCCCTTCTTTCTGCTTGGGCCTTATTGACAATATCTCACATCTCCTTGTACACCAGATCATTCTTATTGCTGGATCCTACATATACATTTGCAAGTTAAAGAGCTCTTTGCCAAAGAGGGAAATGTTTATACAGCTAGTTGAGATAGTTTTGAAAGTGGAAAACAAGCAGCCCTAGAAAACAACACAGTCAGAGCTTTTGAAGTGAAATGGTCTCGAATTAAATAGTGCATTGCATACGAAGTAATCTAAATGGTGGAAATGATATGGCTGCCACTGTTGTACGAGGTACGTGATTACTGTGTCGTAAGTAGGTTAGTTTTCGTTGTAAGGTTGCGTATCATTGTTTATGAATAACTTCTGTATGGTAACGTAGTAAGCCACATGTAATATGTAGGTATGGTATACCAGTATTGTATGTGCTATGTGCAATATAAGTGACGTGAATGTAGTAAGCAAGTATGGTGTGTAAGTATTGTGCAAATATTATATCATGTAAGTTAGTATGTAATAGGTAATGTAAGTAAGTAGAGTGTGGTATGTAATTAATAAAAGTGAACATTATTTAAATAAAAACAAGGATAGACACCCATAATACATAATCAATCAAGGTGGCCCTTTCAGAAGCCTCGGTGTTTGTTTGTATCAATGGGTGGACCCTAATAAAAATTACTTAGAGACTGGTCATTATTTATCGGGAAGGGGGGCTGGTGCAAATAGGGGGTGGGCCACCATTTTTTATGCATGGCTTAAAGGGGGGGGGGGGGGGGCACTAAAAAATGTGCAAACGTTTTGCCAGCAAAAATGTTAAAAGCTGCATCTGGATGCCATCAACAAATACAGCCTATTAAAATAACTTTATAGAAACAACTTTTATTAACAGTTACAAATCAGAATCTTACAACATTGATCTTCTTTCTACTGTAGACATAACCAGCACCATCATCATCATCATTGTTGTTGTCATCAGCTTTTAATCATCATCCTTGTCATCATCACCATGACTATTGTTGTCATCATCACCATTGAATCATTGTCTACATCATCATCAATATCATCGTTGTCTTTATCATCATCATCATCATCATCATGGGCATTATCTGGTTCTAGGTTAGTGTTTTCTTTTCTTGGAAAATTGTCTACATATTTACTAATCAAGTTTACAGCTTCAGTAAATAGTTGTCTATCTTCATACATAAGTTGTAGATATTTTACTTGAGACAATGATAATGTAGATAGAGCTTCCAATTTTAGGTTTTGGATTTGAATTACTTCAGACGCAGAAGCATTTGAAATAAACTCTCGCTCTTTTTGTATGTTTGCAGCTTTTCTAGAAACTTTCCTTCTTTTGGCTTTCCTTCAGTTCTCTTTCTGAGAACGGTTTTTGGTTTTTGCATTCACATGGGGGGAATATTGGAACATATTTGATGTCTTCTCTGACTTTTCCTTAAGGCTTCCTTCTATTTCTATCACCCTTGTTTAACTTTTATAAGTTTGCCAATACGTTTTTCATCAAATGGTTTGGGATGGTTGTGCCCTGGAAGCAGTTTCCCTACTTCGGAGTAATAAGTACAAAGATGTTGTTTTGCATCTTCCCCCTGCTTCTGCTTCACGGTCAGGGCGGAGAGCAACTTGAATCCAAATTTAAGGTAGGTTTAAATAGAATGGTTATCAGTTGGACACGGTGACTTAATAAATACATACTTTTTGTTTCATGCATGCCGGAGGACAAGGGGGGATTGGGGGGGGGGGGAGGAGGGGGTGAGCAAAAATAATGTTTAAGTAAAAGGGGGGGGGGGTCAGCAAAAATCAAGCATGGCATATTTTACATTGCACCTGCCCCCTCCCGATAAATAATGACCAGTCCCTTACAACAACTGAAATTATACAACACAAATAGTAAAAAAGCACCGTAATAGTTAACCTGAAGGTTATTTACAAAGTGTTTTGGGATGCTAAAATTAAATGGAGAATATTAACCAATAAAAATCTATATGGGTTTAGGCTATTAAAATGTTTTCATGTATTATGATACAAAAATGAAAATAAGCTATGTATGTTTTCGTGCATGTTGGCATTTCAGAACCTCTCCTCACCCGCCGCCTGGGAAGGGGTACTGGATCGCTCAACCTTCAAGATGACAAAACAACTTATACTTTTTGTAACTGCTTCTGCGCGACATTCGTGGGATCAGATGACTTAACAGCTGTGAATTTTCATAACTATACTTCTGCCTTGCTCTAATACAGTGGTTCCAATACAATCACGGCTAGCTTGTGCTTGTTTGAGTCAGATTCGAAATAACCCATGTTTCCCTTCAGTTTTGATTTCAGATTATAACTGAGTCATAAATCGACGATGTCATACTCTAAATTTCTTTATCGTTCATCGTGAATTTGGCTGCTTTTAGCACAGAAGCATGGCAGTGCAAAGTGAGAAGACAGAGACCTATGGCATTACCCCTAGGATGTATACAGCTTTTCAAGGAACCCGTTTCTCCTGAGTCGGGGTGCCGAAGTAACCAGACCTAAAATCTACTTTATGCTGGGTGTGGATACAACAGAAGTTGTTTGTGTTTTATTATCATTATCATTATCATTATTATTCGCTTTAATGAACCACACGATATTTTTGAAGTTCATTTTTTAATGAAAACATGTTTCTTACTTCGTGCTGCTACGAAGCCTTGGAAACATATTATTATTATTATTATTATTATTATTATTATTATTATTATTATTAATTCTGAGACTTCCAAGCGTTTAAGTTATTACAGTCTGATGTTAAACAGAATAAAAGAAAATACTCATCTGGTCTGGTGTTTTATTGCTAGGTTCGAAATAAAACGCCGGCCGATCCAGTTCAGCTTCTCTAGGTCTTTATCAATAGACCGCCAATAACTGTTATATTCCCCCCTGAAAGGATATCGTTTTTGACGATTACCCGGAATTGCGTTAATGACCGTTTGCTAAGCTGTGAGGCTTTAAAATGCATCCAATCCTAATACTCCTCCACATTGAGCCAGCACTAAGAAGCCACTAGTATCGTCCATGATGTTATTTCGGGTAGTTCTGCTAACTAACTGAAAACTAGTCTCACGACGGCCGATCCTTAAACCGAACCTGTCGTCCCGACGAAGCTGGTGTGGCGTATTTCTTACCATGCTTTCTTTCGTTTCATCGGCTGTTGCTCAGTTTCTGGAACTGAGCATGATGGCTCGATCCATAACTATAGTTAAAACATTTAGAGCAGAAGAAGGAGAATGAAGCGGCTAATGTCTCAGTTCCTACGATGACATGACGTCACGCCAACTAGGCCAGGGTGCTAGGGGTATATTATACAAAATAGAAGCCATTGATGCCAAAAATATTTATCTTAAATTGCATCCCGCATCCATTAGTTTTAACTACTTGCAGGTTCGCTGATATAATTGTTAGGTAAGTTCTACAATTGAAATGAACTTTCTTGTTGTTATTGTAGAATCAAGATAGGGCTGGATGCGTTTTGAAGCTCAGGCACGGTCAGTAACTCGACTGAGCGTTATTTTTCGTATTGACGATAACAAAAACAATACCCTTTCTGGCCATACTTCTTTAAGGGGCTTTTTACATGGAGGCAGGAAGATCCTAGCACTAGGAAAATCCTAGAGAGCGATCCAACTATTCGTTTGGTTAACATACAGAAATTTCGTTCGGAAATTTCGACGAAATAGTCTACCTTTAGGCGCCGATCACCCGGCCGCCGCCATGTTTGTTTGGTTTGATGTTTTTCTCCCTGGTAGTAGGATCTTCATAGCGAAAGCACCTTACATTGTGCTAGGATCTTCCTTCCTCTCAGCTAGAATGATCCTAGGACTAGGAAGATCCTAGCGCTAGGGCCAAGTACAACCCTCGCATGTAAACTGAATACAGAAAACATTATGGCACTAGGATGATCCGCATTCTAGGATCTTCCTAGTGCTAGGATCCTCCTAAATCCCTCCATGTAAAAGAGGCTTAAGTAGAGAGAGATGTAGAATGTGAGCGGGGTTCCCTGAGTCGTCAACGCGTCTGTTGTAAGGGGTTCTTCTGTTGAGTCGGTTGCGATGGCGATAAAGGAACGTCATAATTATGATAAGTATACCAAAAAATACTAAGGGTATTAGTGTTGCCGGCAATATCACCATCCCCATATGGTCATTGGCGTCCTCTGATGTTGTTATACTGGTCCTGGAAATATAAAAAGAAATCCGCTACTGAGTTTCCATTTTATAATCCAACGCGCCTTTCTTGGTTTTCAAATTCCTTGAGTCAGTAATTTCTAAAAGGGTCATCATCGCTTATACTAAGGAGCAAAGCAGGGCGTCTCAAAAATTATCACAGCAGTGGCGGTATTCTGTCAACGTCAGGAGCCCATCAAGGAGCCCGTCAGGAGCACTTGATGGGTTCCTGGTACGTCTCACTGGGTCCCACTCCAATGTTTCACAGGCAGTGTCCTTAACCTCCTATAAAGGAAGATATGTTATTTAAAAACTTCTAATGATAGCCCACTCCACACGAAGACAGATTGTTTCGAAAATTAGAAGAAGCTTCTCAAAATCAGTTTTGGGAAAATTTGGCGACGCTGCGAATGGTCATCAGTTCCCCGTTTTCTAATGCACCTTTTCTCGCGGTTTGGGGGGAGGGCAAATGAGAGTTGTTGTGATTCCCATGATCTTACCTTACGGGTTTGTACTACAGACTGAGCTACATGTATACTTATGTATCAGTCAATTCCAAAAGCGCCCATCCCCAACACCCGGGAATTTGACTTTTTTGAAAAATTTTGATCAAATACCCGGCTGTGTTTCCAGTTTAGACGGTCAAATGCCCCACTGTCAGGGCCTCAGAAAGGGCAAATCAAGTGTAAATTTATAGCAAATCATTCGTTGCATGAAGCATTTTGGCACGCTCCCCGCTCATAGTGAACATTTTATTCTTAAATCGCTACCTTTTTCAAACCAAATCCGAAAAATTGTGTGCCAAAACTCGTTTTCGATCTCTTGTGTTCGGCACGGCACTCCAAACTTTGAATAAAGGCAAATCAACTGTATATTTAGTAAACAACAGAAATTCTACGTGGAATCTTGAAGTGAAGGGAGCGAAGTGGCTCCCGTGGTGAATGAATGAATATTTGGGCGCGAAAGACGTACGAAACCCTTTAGCCGGCGACCGCCGACCAATGTATAGCCGAAAGTCAAAAGCCCCACCGTGCGGAACAAATTTCGGGTCAAATACCCGTGGTATGCCCGGGGTGGGGGGGGGGGGGATGGGCGCTTTTGGAATTGACTGATACATTACTCGTACTTGGCATGAGAGGATGACTGGTTTCTGTTTGGATTGATTCTTCTTCATCTAAAACAGTTACATTAACCTCCATGGTGTCTTCCCCGGCCACGTTAGACGCTTTGCAAAGGTACAGTCCACTGTCCTCTTTTTTCAGTTCTTTGAAGACAAGAATGTGATTTTTGATTTGTCTTCCGAGCCGCATCCACGTGACTTGCGGGTTGGGGAGTCCCTTCGCCGCGCATTTCAAATTCAGGCTGGCTCCAGTCTTCATGTAATAGTTTCGTTTTAGGCGGCTTTCAATTTTGGGCGGATCTGAGGGTTAAGGATTCATACGAAATAGTTTTAAAGAATAGCTAACGAATACCAAATGAAACTAAAAGGCTCGATTTAGAATGCTTTATACTTTATAGTTCGGATTAAGTTAGAGTGAATGCTTTAATCCATGGATCGAGTTCGATTAGCGAGAGCTCGATTAACTAAGCCGAAACCAAGCACATCTATTTTGCTCTATTTATTTAATAGTTTTGCAACTCAGTTTTCAGTACATGATTTTGGCCAGGACTGACTGTACACGAATTTGCTTATAAGATCCTTTGTAAAGAGTGCCGCGCGCCTTCATTACAGCGCTATTGTTAACTTTATCACACCCCGGGATTCACTTTATAAATTGAACGGTTTGAATGACAGGCATTGAAATCTGCTAAGTGAGAGTCGAGTATTCCCAAAGCTGAATTTGTCAACCAATCACAACCGAGTCATCGTGGATATGCAAATTACTATGCCGCCCGTTGTAAAACAATGCACTGCAAGTACATGTCGCGAAAGACATATTTAGCATTCTGGGCGACGGGTGACGTTACCAATAAACCATTCAGTCGATCGGCAAACGTTTGCCAGAGTTGGTAAGAGATCGACAGTCAATATCTGATCTTTTATCTGTGTTATGCATGACTGCAATATTGATGGAGAAAGATGATCAGAAAATTCTCCTGACTAAAGTAGATTTAATTTACTATGGAAATTAAAAGAAAATTCCATTACGACTTAGGTACCAGAATCCAAGATCATCTTCCAACGTAACTAGGAACTGTTTAGCCGGATGGGAATTCATCGTATCAAAAGAGAAATAAAATTACGTATACAAACATAAATTTTCACCTTGCAGCCCGAGCATAACAGCGTCCGCCAAGGGATTGTAAGGCAATCCAAACTGCACCTGAAACCCATACTGCTTCTGATCCAGTATGCTTACATTGTGCAGCATGAAAGCCACTTGCAGCCGCGATATGTTAAACTCGCAGCTTAATTTCTTCTCGAAATTTGGCCGAATCAGTACATCTCCTTGTTTGGTGATAACCATAAGTTTTGGGTCAAGGATTCCTGACGGCTTCCAGACGCCGAAAGCAACCTCCACTACCCTCTCATTCCAAGTCATTCCCGGCCAGAGCACGAATGTCCACTTGAAAGTTGCGTCTCCTTGGCTTGTGCTTATCAAGAGATGGCTTGGCCCTGAAATAATCCTTGGACGCTGTTGCTGGTATGACTCTGTGTAGATGAAAACGAAACGGAATAAAACAAATGGTTTGTATAACTTAATAGTTGTAATACAAACCCACAGGAGACGTCGCTTTTGGCCGCTCTACAACCTTTAGCCGTACAATAAAATGTTACCGCAGTAGCCAAGAAATATGTATGCTCAAAATACGCGCCCTCTTTTGATAAAAGCTAAAGCGCACTGTAATTTTAGTTTTGACCTTATGCTTACATGCTTATTCGCTCAGTACGCGTCGGGTGAACCAGCCTATTATGACCGCTTCAGAAGACAGAGAGGTTAGGAGCCTTGGATTAGATAAGAATTCCTTTCTTGGATTTTTTTTAAACGTCGGGAAAGTCACGCGTGACTGCGTGAGTATACCGAGGAATCAAACATTTTCGGGTATTCCAGAGTGGTGGATCTGGATTCCATATTCCGGGATTCCTGATTTTACCTCCGTTTGTCGTCTCGGTCACTGGCATGGCGAAATTTATCCAGTGCTCGCGGTGAACACCTGGTCGCCGAAGAAACAATGTTATCGTTCGATATTTTTTCCCTTCCGTTTCATTGGCCCAGAGCCTTCCACGTGACCTACAAATTTGCCTACAAATAATGGTCTGCTCGTGCGCAGTACCGTCCAACTGTGATTTTGCTGCAAATATTCTGCTCATGCGTAGTTGTGTCGACGCGTCCAAGCTCTTAAAATGGACCATTTTACAGTTGTCAGTGAAAGCGAGGCTGGGGGTGACCTTGTTTTGATACAAACCTACCAACGTTTCTTATGTAAATCATGTTTTTCTTATGCTAACTAGTGTTTAATCAGCATAATTTCCATAAGAAAAGCAGGTAGGTTTGTATAAAAACAAGATCACCCCTAGCCTCGCATTCAATCAAAGGCCGCGGTACTTGGCAAAGAGCTGTAGAATGGTCTATTCATTGAAAAAAGGCAGATCGTTTCACGCTTCCCGAAAATAATTATGAAAAACAAGCTAGGCGATCGAATGATAAAACTATTATTGAACTCGGTTTTCGCAAAATATCGTGATTTGCCAGTGTCATGCAGATCAATTATTTAATAGGCCATTTCCGAATTAGCTTTGGCCTCTTTTTCAAAGCTAGGCCTGGTGCACAACCATTTATATGAAAATGAGTTTAATTTGCATTTGAATGAAAACTAATTTTCATATGAGAAGATGAGCACTAGGTCTCGCTTTGAAGAAGAGGCCAAAGGTAATTCGGAAATGCGAAAATTTGGTTTATCAACGGAGTTGATAATGTAAATTGACCACCGTACAGGGATTCGATTAGCTGACGTTTCGAGCGTTAGCCCTTCGTCGGAGCGAATCCGCTCCGACGACGCTCGAAACGTCAGCTAATCGAATCCCTGTACGGTGGTCAATTTACATTATCAACTCCGTTGATAAACCAAATTTTCGTGTTTCACTCCCCCACCGACGCAGCACCACAGTTTCTTTAGAAACTAATCCCGTAATTCGGAAATGGCCTATTAGGCTGCTGACGCCGCGGACAAATCACGATATTTGGCTCAACCTCGTCCAATAATTGTTTATTAGCCAATCGATATGTGCATTATAGCGGCCACTGTCACCTTAAGGATATTTTTAGCAAATACTAGTTTTCCACGAAACACGGGAAACTTTCAAGACATCTCTTGAGGGACCCTTGAGGGACTAATTTATAATTATGCAGATTTCCGAGAAAAAGGGTTGTTTACAACGCGATATTCCTTGGAATTAAGCCCGCCGCACACGTGAGGAAACAGCTGAGTAAAATGCCTCGCGAGGCAGATGGCTCAGCCGTTTCCTCTCGTGTGCGGCGAAATTTGCTGAGAAATTCGCCTCGCGAGGCCGTGAGATGTTTGATATTGATCTACGGCCTCGCGAGGCTGTTTCCTTACGTGTTCGGCGGGCTTTAGCGCTTTCTGAACTCTTCTGTTTTTGTTTCCGCAAGGCTGATGAATTCTACATTAAGTGTTTCGCAATGCCCTGCATAATCTGAGACCTTCCAGGTCTTTTTCAACGTTATATTAATATAGGCAATGTAACGAAAATCCATCGACATTGCTAGAAAGAGCGCTTGAAAAGTAGTATGAAATAGCCAAATTTGGGAGTCGTATCTTTTAAAATCTATAAAGCTATAGCTTCGCAAAGTAACCTTCCCAGATGTTTGTTTGCTGGGGGGAAGTTTGTGTACCCCAGCATACAAACGTCTCTAAAATTTGCCGACTTTATAGAGTCATATTTTCGCATATATGCACTTCATTAACGGACACTGTATTGCCCCGAAAGACCTTGACAGAAATTTATCCGTTCTCAAGAAGTGCATGAACAAGTTCGATTGTTTAGAGAATTAACACCATCTCTGAACGTCCAGCCGAACTCAATTCAAACAAAACTATTTGCATGACACTGCATATTTAATTAAAGGGACTCAACCTCGTACCCAAGGTCTTCGTTCCCCTTGACCAGCGGTCGTGAAACGAACGACCCTGGAAAGATCCGATTTGAAAGTCCGAAAATATCGGACTTCCGACTGAACTGCACATGCTTAGGGTTCAGAGAGTTTGTAAGAGTTCTGTTTTAGTTCCGTTTATTTGAATTGTTTCAAAAAGCCAATTAGAATCGTCAACCTATGGGATCTTTCGAGAGTCTCTCGTTTCGTCAAGCCTGCGCAGTACGGAGCGAAGACTCGAGGGGACTATGTCAGCTGGGGCACATGCGCAGTAGGGACCGGCTGGTACTAATTTGCATACAGATCATCACAACAGTCTAGCACGCCCGGACTCCAGCCATTAGAGAATGTTAGCATTGACAACGAGTACGACTTCGAGTACGAGTTCTGGGATTTTGATTGCTGCGCATCCATACTGCGCAGCTCCACGTGCTCAACTCGTCCCGCCAAGTCGGTCTGGGACGACTTTGCAGCGAAAAGTCGTAGCGGTGAGTACGAGTTTGTCAAAAGGAAATTGCGTTTGATTTAGAACTATTTCTTTTAGTTTAAAACAGTAATAATCATATACTAACAATCCTCAAGTGTTGGGTAAATAATTTGGGGGATTTCAACTTGAAAAGCAGCTTAAAATGTTGATATTTTGCCAAAGAATTGGTGTGGTTTTTAGCTCAGTTGAGTTCAACACTTTTCATAAGGTCTTTCTTTGCAATCTGATCAACTATCATTTCCTTTTTTATCTTAACACGCGGTTTCCACCAAGATGGAACTTACAGGAACGTAAGTATACTTTTGTTGAACGATTCATTCAACTTTGATGAAATTTAGTAACGATTTGTTGTGAAAATTTAGTTTTCGCGAACGCTTTGTGTTGTTCTTTGAAGTGACCTGGGAAACAAGACTCAGGGCTAAGCTTATCAAGCACAATACATGATCCTATGAAATACTTAATTCCTACATAAGCTTATTTCTCGTTGAAAAACGGAACAGCAATCTCCAAAACAGCTTATTAAGCTAGCACTTTGCTTTCTGCTGGATGATGCCATTCATACTCAGTGACAGGATATGATATATACTTATACATACACTTTATTTCAACTCGAATTATCAGAGTAGCTCTATTGAGCTTACATTTGATTACCGGTATTATGTAGTATACAAAAAAAAATAGTATTTTGTGCAGACTGGAACTCGTATTATACGCTTACCTAAATACGCGCAGCACAACTTCGAGAACGAGTACAAGTTGTACTTGGTCTCGTACTCGATGCTAACATTCTCTATTGTTTCCTACGTGCCGACAACATTTTCATACACCGCGGAGAGAAGAATTTACGTGCCTGTTTTTTCGAAATCGTGGAAATTGTCGTTGCTGTCGTCCAAAGCGAGTCTATTGTGGTGAGTCTAGCCTGTTTATTCGCGTTATATGTTGTCTGACGTGAATACTGCTGTCATTTTCACTCGGATCGATTGCGGCAAACACTTTTGATGACAGTGACTTACTTTGTTTCCCTTTGGTTTTTAGACCGATCCTTGCATCTGCAAGAATACTTGTTCTTGAAAAACTACCTCAAAAACCAATGGTTTCCCCTGTAAAACTGCAAAGTGCATTGCACCAATTTATGTACATGTGGCACGAAGAAATTAAAGTCATGTCAAAACAAACTGCTAAGCTTTAATGTCTTATCAAATGCAAAGCATCGAAGAAGATGTCCCGCGAACTTGGAATCGGTGGAATAACCGCACTTTAATTTCGCCGACACCCAAGAAGAATAAATTAAACAATCCAGACAAATCCACTGATTTCCACGTTCCTAAACTTTGCGTCTGTCTGGCGTTGGTTTCGTAAATTCTCTTTCGTCCGCTGCCAGCACGACGACCGCCGCTAGTAGACATCACAATTCCACGAAAATAAGTCTTCCAAAGTCAAATCCCAAAAAGGTATTTCTACAAAATCCGTCTGTATTTCCTTAAGACTGATTGTGAACAAAAACTTCCTCAATTCTTCTCAAGGTTAACGCGATTCAAACAGATAAAATTGGCTACTTGGAACCTTCGACAGCATTCGAAAAAGTTGGGCTAACGTTTTCAAAAGTTTTCTGACCAACTCGCGCATGCGCGTTGGATGATATAGTCCCTTCAAGAACTATGTTAATCTTAAGCGAAAAATTTTCTGACAATTTATTTGAACTTGTCACGATGTCACCGAAACGTTGTCCTTTTCTATCGCTAATAGTATACATGAAAAATTTCTCGATTCTGATTGGCTAAGAGAAATGCAGTTTTTAGTAAACACAATGCAGAAAAAAGGCAATTCAGTGCAAAAAAGAGGTAAACTACAGACGATTCTGATTGGTCAATAAACAAAGGAATAAAGGGATTAGTGTCTAAAGAAACTGTGGTGCTTCGTCGGTGGGGGAGTGAAGCACAAAAATTTGGTTTATCAACGGAGTTGATAATGTAAATTGACCACAGTACAGGGATTCGATTAGCAGACGTTTCGAGCGTTAGCCCTTCGTCGGAGCGAATCGAGGAATTTTGGGCTGTGTATGGTTTGTATACAGGAAATGGAGCTACGCTATTGGTGTAGCTCCATTTCCTGTAAATAAACCCTACACATTCCACAATTCCTCGATTCGCTCCGACGAAGTGCTAACGCTCGAAACGTCAGCTAATTGAATCGCTGTACGGTGGTCAATTTACATTATCAACTCCGTTGATAAACCAAATTTTTGCAATAAACAAAGGAACGGAAATTGAGCCAATCAAATGCGGCCTTTGAATGGCGCAAAGTCTGAAGAGCTGCGAGCGACTCTGCGAGCGAAAACAATGGCTGGCTTTTTGAGCAGGTTTTCTTTCGTGACAGCAATAACAGCAGAGAAGGTGCAAAACAGCTCTAAAAAGGACAAACGGCTGCGAAAAGCATTGTATTTTGGCTGTCTATTCGGAAACAGTGGTGTCCAGAGAAGGGAATTAACGACGTAATTGGAATTACGAGTCCGTTGAATTCAACACTACACTGGAGTGACAAACAAGGACAAACAAGGCGAAGATTACGAACTAGAAAGCCTGAAGGCAATGATTATAGCGCCTGATAGACACTTGGCAAACAAAGTAGCTTTATACTTATAGCCTGTAATTGTTTAGCGGGTTTTTACAGCTAAAAAACACGTTAAAAGCATTGAGAAAACTGTTGTTTTGATTCACCTGCGTTGCGTTGCTTCTGCAAAGAAGCTATCTCGCAATTTTTTCATGTATATTATTAATAAGTAATCACATGATTTTTCTCGTGCAATTTTGGAATAAATAAGCACTCGTAAATTTTTTCAAAGACTCACAAAATTGCAGTGAAATTTACTGGTGTCTTGTTGTGACAGGTGCCCTTCGTTGCGCCTCCAGTATATTACTTGGTTTTCAAACCAACCTCTTCCAACCCGTTCCAACCAGTTCGGTAGTTCACACCTCTATTTTTTTTTTACAACATGGCACCTTATTAAACAAGAGGGGTTGTTGTGTATCCAGGTAAATTATTTACCGTGCGAAATTTCCTCAGCAATATATACGCCAGAGAAATGGCAAGCAACCGCAAACCGGAGAGCCGGCAAGCAACGAGAAAACCAAAGAACCCCGAATTCCAACAAAATTCGAAAACTTCCGACACAACCCAACCGATTGACGAGGACGACCTTTTTGCCTTTCTGGACAGTGTGTTTGCGGAGCGGCCAGTGCCGGCTCCTCGCAAAAAGCGGCCAGCCCAGCGGAGTTGGGAAGAAATGAAAGAAGAGATTATGTGACTGTTCCCTCGTGAGGAGGGGAGGAGGACAAACCTGTCCACGTTTGCCACAGTGGGTGTAATGCACATGTCATCGACGTCTCCGTGGGGTCGACCCCCGGGCCCACCAGGGAGATATGTGGAGGAATATAAAAAGATGGATGGGATTCTTTGCCCGAGGGTAGGGGAAAATCTTGACATTGTTTTATGATCAAAGATTAGGGGTTGGGGAATTCACAAGTTTGAAAAGGATGTCACGGGGATTTTCAGCTGAGAGACACCTCACCCAGGGGGCTTTGTCTTGAGAGATTTCCCAATCCCCCGGGAAATTCCTCAACTTTACTTGACTGGTTTTACAATCCCCCTGGTTAGCCTGGGGGTCGACCCCATGGGGAAGCCGATGACATGTGCATAATGAGGATGAGGACGAAATTTGTTGGAGAACCAGCATACCCTCCATTCGTTTTGGGGATAAATGGTTGACCCGCGCCGCTTGGTTTTGGGGTGCGGAGGAGCAGGAGTTGTTTTCAAGCCCGCCAGCATCAGCTCGAGAGGGGGTAAAGGAGGAGGTGCCCGACTTCATCAACGTCGGCTATTCATTCTCAGAAGAGGAGGAAGAGGAGGAGGAAAACTGGAAGTTTTCACGTTGTTTGAAATGCAACGGGTGTAATGAGGGGGACATCTGTTTGAGAACCGGCGCCCCTCCCCCATTTTGGGAGGGAATGGACGATCCTCCTACGTGGGTGTGGGACGAGTGGCTACAGGAGGTGTCGCGATACAGTTAATTGAACAAACCCCGCACTAAGGTACAAACATGTCTGCAAGTTGTTCACTTGCTCAAAACATTCAAGTTCTTCCTGTTGAGCTTCGAGAAAGGATTCTCAAGGAAGTTGTCGCCGCGAAAATAAAAGAGCGCGCAGACCTGGGTTGGGAAAATGAGCCCAGTTTAATTGAATTTGGCCCTTATTCCAAAAAATGGGAGCGCCTCACAAAAATAACACATTGCAGAAAATGCAGCCATTGTGTGTGGAATGATATGTGTTATTAATGTTACAGACACGGTGAAGTTCACACTCTGTATCCATGTTTTTTCGAAGAATTTGAGACAGACTGTTTGGTATTTGTTTAGTAAACCAATTAAAGGTTTGGTTTGTTGGTGCATCAATGGCTCAAACCCCAATATCGTGGGAGGTGAGAGAAGCATTGCTTCAAGAAGTTGAAGCATGGTTGGAAAAAAGCAAACAAAGATTCAATGGATTATAAACCGATGGATTTCGTGAAGCTTCTGGTTCACAATTGGGCCAACCCTTTGGAATATGTTTAAAAAAAACGGAGAAACAGCGTTTATTGATCTTTTTTGTGATATGGTCGGGCGGGTGAAACAAACCGCCAACTGTCAAGAACCACTTCCGGGTATGTGTCGTTGGTGAAACAATTGAACACACAACCGTTTGGGAAGGTGAAAAATGTTGGCCATAGCACAAATCATTTTTTGTTTTGTGCAAGAAAAAATGAACCCAAACAGGGAAATCATTCAGGAAGTACAGCGGGTGATCAATGAATTTCAAGCCGAGAAGTCTCATCAAGAAAAAATTTTTGAGTCGGGTTTTTCTTTGAAACTTTTTCTCCCTGGCGGGGTGCACCCTTTTAAACAATAGGGAGGCCTGTGTATCTTAAGATGGAGCAAGTTGAGCAAGTGGAAGGCGATCAAGTGAGAGCACTTGGAGCTGCAATTTCACAGCTTTACAGTTTTAAGGAGCGTTTGATCAGAAAAAAGAGGAGGAGGAGGCTGAGTACGAAACGGAAATGCAATCAGACTTCTTGCACAAAAATATTGAAGAGTTGTGTGAAAACATTCGTCGCGAATCGACCTTCAACTCGGGTTTGTGGAAAGCTGTTTCAAGGGTCTTTCTTACCAACCTTGAAAAATTTCCGGAAACTAAAACTGCAAAAGTCAATTGCGTCTTAGCCGATCTTGTCAAACAACTGGAGGAAGCCCAAGCCCAAGCTTCTGTTTAGTGTTGATCGCATTTCGGGCGAAAGCATGGCCCCACTGTCTCTGTTTCCGCGGGATCGCGTTGAGCGCCTTGACCATTTTACGGTCGGAAACATTCTTACATTTTTTTTCGTCCTCACAATATTTTTTTGCACGGAAATTGCAGCTGCTGTAATCAACATCATGTTGCATAGCAACTGCATCAGTGAGCCCAGTGGGTTGTTGATGAATTTCTTGGATTTCGCCTGTTTCAGGATCGTGTTTAAGTTGTTTGTGGAGGGGCTTGTACGGCCCGGTGTAGTTGTGTCCAGGTAACGTCCAACCTTTTTCTGGCGCCAGCAATTTTCCAATCATTGCGTGAACGTCCACACCCTTTCCATAATAATTTCTCAAGGTTTTCTTGAGAACATCTGTGTAACCATGGTGGTTGGGGAGAGCTTAGCTAAAAGCATGCAAAAGTTTTGGGTCCGTGGCAAACTTGGGAACTAACACGCCTTGGGAAACGAAACGATCACCAAGACCCACACCAACAACCCCTCTCCCGTAACCCTTCCATTTGATCCACGAGCCATAGCTTCGTGTGTCCCCTTTGCTTTTGTATTCGTTGTATTGCCGCTTGTATTCGGCAACCATTGCGCGCCCTTCTTTTGCTGAAACTTCAGGTCGTTTGAAAAGGTTTGGGTTGGAAACAACATCCCACAATTTCTTGAAATCAACGAAAGGGAAAGGAGGCAAAGGAATCCCGCGGCCATCAAGATCGAGCCTGTCAGTTTTGTAATGAATGTTGGGTCGGACTTTTGCGGAAAGTTGGTCGAGCATTTCACTTCCGACTTTTTGAACCACCGGTTTTCCTTTCCTCACAGCCCAATCAATGGCGCGTTTTTGAAGCTCATGGTTACTCATTGCTTCGGAAGCATAATAACGCCCCATTTTCACTCCTTTTTTCGCGAGATATGGAACCCCATGATGAAGAAAAAGATCCATTGCAGTTCCAGCAGTGTCAGAACCAATTCATGCACCCTCTGCAAGAGAGGGCTCCGCTAGTTTCCCGGCAAGAACCTGGTTTTGGTGATGCCACTGACTGCACATTTTGCCTTGAGCAGCTTCCTGTGGTATTTTGTTGTGACAACACGTTCTGTTCCTGGCGCATTCGGGGTCTTGCGCTTGTCTCTCACACAGTTAACATCCACCATCACGTGGGTCTTATATTCAGGAAGTAATTTTTCACAACTCTTTCATTTGAGCGTACATCACCAGAAAATCTGCGCAGAATGTTTGCAAAACTCACCCCTTTGTTGCGCTCGTTGAGAAAAAGCAAACAATCATAGCCGCACCGCACACTGTCAATTGCCTGAGTTTGGTTGTCGTTTCACAGAAAGGTTTTGTGCCCCAGTTTCAACATTTCTTGTTCCCACTCGGCGGGGGTTGCATGCCGAAAGAGTCGAAATATTCCATGTCTTTTTTGCCACACCAGCAGCAAACCCAATGCGAGCCCAAACTTCCCAAATCGTTCATGTTGATGATGCAGGGGAATGGTGCAAAGGTTTGGTCTCATTGCGTGAGAAAATGCCTTTGAGGTGGATGTGGAGTTGTTCGCACCACTTCAACAAATCAATGATGGAAAGCAGTACGTCTTTTAATCTTCCCGCTCCTAGGTGGGGTTTCATTTTTTTTCACCCCACATCCCAAATAAAGGAGGCGGGCATTGCCACGGCGAGCTATTGCGTGTGTGCAGTGGCACCCCTTTTCCTTTCGGTTGTAGTGGAGGGGGTTGGGTGGGTAATGAGCGGCAGGGGCGGGTGTGCAACCCTTTTCCTTATGGTTGAGGTGGAGAGGGATGGTTGGGTATTGAGCGGCGGGGGCGGACATGCAACCCTTTCCCAATAAGTTTTGAAACGAGGTCGATAGCGAGCGGGACACCAATGGACGCCAACATTCCGAGGAAGCCTCCATATTGTGCAGCCCCGCCACCTCTGACCAACCCTTTGTCAACAATAAGGTTCTCGAGTTTTTTCTTTTGTGCGGGGGACAGATTTTGCGTTATTTTGTACACCTGTATTTCTTTCGGGCCGAACCCATTTCCAAAAACTTCCTCCAACAGCTTTTCTGCGCCGAAACTCAGACCCGCAAGTCCAGCTGTTTTTCCCAAAGTTTTTGCAACAGGCAGAGACAAACGAAGCGCTGTGGGAAAAAGGTTGCTGCCCCGTTGGGCGGTGTTTTCAATCTGGGTCTCGCTCATTTTTAGGTCTGCGCCGTGCTGTGCGTTTGCGGCGTTTTGAAAGCGGTTGATTTGGGTGGCCGTCACAAGGACTTTGTCGCTGTGCCTGATTTGCCCAGGCTTCAGCCGCAAAGTGACGGCTGTCTTCGAATTGAAAGCTTTGCGGAGCTTGGTTTTTTTCCCTTTGGACAAAAGCAAGTTGAATGGGTGATAGCTGTGCGCCATTCTATATCAGATTTCAGAATTTTCGTGGCTGGTTTTCACAGCACGACGAAATCCTTGTAGACCTGACGCAGGTCAAACTCTTTTTCTGAAACGATGGCGGCAAAGATTATGTAATCGTAGGCGTTTTCCTCCTCGTTCAACCGATAATGCAGAATTATTTTTCGTGGGTCGCCTGACATGCTCATCACACCTCGAAGGTCGAAGTAAAGGATTGGGTACAAGGTGGCAAAGTTGGCCGGGTCCAGTTGGGTTCCTGTGTTGTAATCGTTTGCGCGATATTTGTAGTTGATCGCCGCCCAGCGGATACGCGTCACGTCTTCACTGTTGTACTGCAGCTCGGGATAAAAAGTCCCGCCATACTCCAGGCGACAAGTGCTCAATTTGGCTGAGTCATCCCCGTCCAGATCCAACATGTCAAAGAAGTAGGGGTTGAAGGCGTACATGTTCTGTTTCCGCACTTGTTGAAAGAAAATGAAAACGTGTTTTGCCCCCACAACGCCGGCAGATATTTGAAACTGCCCTTCAGCCCCGCTTTGTTGCGGGCTCATTGAAAGTGATTCACCCAAATAAGCCCAATGGAGCAGTTTCAGAAAAAGTCTTGTCGGGGTGAACGTCAGCTTTGGCACCATCAAATCGAACTTGGTGATGACAATTCGCCACCTGGTGTTGTTGTTCTGGAACAGCAGTTCCTGGTCGTTTTGAAAACCGATTGTGAACCTCAGCTGCAACGGGGGCACAGTTTGTCTGCCAACGTTTCAAAAAATGGATAGCGGTTGAGGGGAATGATTGTTTTGACTGTGGCTCCCAAGTGGGCAAGCGGCAAGTTTTTGCCCCCGCGTTGGTCCCGGCGTCGGCGGTGACAGAAGAGTCAGCGGTGACGAGATACCAAAACTCGTCTCTTGCCACAGTCCACGCATAATCGTCAGAATACTCCAACAAACTTTTGATGAAAATTATTTTGTGGACATCGTTTGCCTGATAAAGGTGCTTGTCTCCAGAATCGATTGTCAAGTCTTTGATCGATGAAAAAGAGCCATTGATTGGGGCAGATTGTGTGTCAGCAGCCACGTTGGCCCCACCCGCTAGGACCTGAAACTTCGATCCGGAAATACGCGATGTACCAATCATAAATGAGGTAGCGGTTGAGAAAGGTCAAAGTCCAATTTGGTTTTTTCTTGGTGTTGCCCATTCGGAAGTGTTGTCAGCGGGTGGTCCAGAGTAATTTGCTGGAGCTCTGATGTCACGAGATATTTTTCCGGATCGCGAAAAGCCATTGCGTATACCCTTGAAAACAAAATTAACGTTGGTTTGCCAGAAGTCGAGCCAACTTCAACATCATTTCACGTTCGGAATGCGGGCGCGCTCTTGGGGGCTTGCTTCCGCGTGCTGCGGGAGCTTTGCTCTTGCCCAACACCGCGCGGACTTTGGCCCACCCTTTTTTTCACGACCATCTTCCCACCTTTTCGCCAGCAGCGGCCGCGGCTTTCTCTGCCACAGCTTTCGCAGTCTTGGTTGCGCTTTTTGTGAAGGCCCGGCCAATGGCCAGCAACAAGTCGAGGACAACCCCGGAGCCTTTGCGTTTGAAACGGTATCACCCCTTTCGTTCGTCAAGAAACTTAGTCCACTCGCTTGGGCTGTTCATTCTGTATACTTCCGGTGAAATTTTTCGGTTCATTCTCGCAGTCTCACCAAAAGCTCCAAAGCCACACGCAAACCGTTGAGATCTACAGGATTGTTGCCCCCATCTGTGACCCGAATTTCAATGGAGTCGATGGTGTTTTTGTTGACTGGATGGAATTTTGCCCAGCGGGGCTCTTTTTTGATGGCGTTGCTAGGGATGTAGTTTGCGGTGGACAAGCTGAACAAAACGTCGCTGTACAAATTGCCATCAACGCGGGTTATCAAATCGCAGTGGAATAAAAGTGAGTCACCATCCCTCGCTATGTTCGGGTTTTTTGTTCCGATGAAAGTGGTGTCGTCCTGCAAAATTGTTTTCTCAAAACTGATCAAATCTGCAAAATCACCTTCAGAAAGATCTAGCTAATAATCTTTCTCCACCACAATCACCACTCTCAAAACCCCATAATCGAAATACAGATCGAAAAAATAAGTTTTGTCTTTTTCCTCTGCTGACGGGTTGGTTGTACCGGTGTGTTTCTGCAGATACCTGTTGATCTACTCGTAATCATACACCACATTGGGAAAAGTCAAAGTCGTCGAACTGTCACCTTTTTGTGCCATTTCAGTGTGTCGTTGTTGTACGCCTTGCTGATGTTTTTCCAGGAGTAGCTCAACTGCAGGGTGTCCAGGGCCACTTCGTATTTGATTTGAGGGTCCAACTGCAAAGGGGGGTGGTCAAAAGTCATGAAGTGGTGGGTGCTAAAGCGGTCGCCCCCCGTTTGCGTCAGCGCTTCTGCGGAGTCTAGGATGCGAATGAAACTCTTCACCGTATATACTTGTTGACGATTTTCTGTGGCTGTTTGGTATTTATCACACCTCGATCAATGAGCTCCGCCAACAAAGAAACCATGTCTTGGCGGAGCTTGCAGGAATTATTCCCCGCGTCGATCATGCCGGCCATCATAACCAACTCGTCGACCAAATCGTGAGCGGCCTCTCCCCATCCCCAACCCCGCTGCCCTCCATCTCCCACTCCTGATCGGAGGGTTCTTGCGGGTCGATTGCAGGTCGGCCTTCCCTTTGTTCCAGGATTTTATCCCGCATTTGCTTGAGATCTTCATCGGACTTTCCATGCAAAGGAGAAGTGTTCTTTTTCACCCTGTAACTGGGGTCGTTCTCATGCATCATGAGTCTGTTGATCGTTCCCAACATGGCTGACTCGTTGGTTGTTTCAAGAAGTTCTGTCGCCCCAGCCCCCCCCCTCCCAATTTTTCCATGAGACTTCTTCTTCTTCTTCTTCTGGAGCGGGAGAAGGAGGAGGGGTTTCACCATCGGGCTGAAAAGCATTCCACTCGAAGAGGTTCAGTCTGTCAAACTCATCCATTGTGTAGTCGGGCCCTTCCTGTTCTGTCTTGTCTTCTTTCTCGGCAAGCTTGTCCAGTCTGGTAGTGATCGGCTGAAAAAGCTTTGCTGCCATTTCTTTCCCGAAAGCTTGGGCATATTTGTGTTTTTTGATCACGCGGTTGATTTCATCTCGTTGTTTTTCGAGAGCGGCCTCTTCTGTGCCCTTCACTCTCCACTTTTGAACCGACATTGTTTTTGGTGGGGGTATATAGAACAGATGAGATTCAGAAATTACGAGCTCAACTTGCTGCCCGCCAGTGGCTATTAACAATGGCACCCTTGCATGCCGGCGGATTATTTCTGGATGTTGATTTGCTGGCCAAGTGGCTTGGGCAAAACGAACACCCTGACGGGCATGATTTACGAGCTGTTGCTTTTCGCCAAAGTTTTCATTTTCTCGCGCAACTTGCACCAAAACTAGTACCCGGCCCTCTTGAGCAATTTCACCAAAAACGTCGATCTGGTAGCGGGTTACCTGGTCATTGAAGCCGTGGAAGGGGACCAAGTGATTCCCCTTGAGGAGCTGCCGATTGACAACCAAAAAAGTTCAGTTTTCGACGATCTGCTTTGTGTGAAAAACCAGGCTGACATTGTCAACTATTTTGTCAGTGGGCGGCAGTGCAACTGTTTGTCGATTACCTGTCTCAAAGCTACACAAACACCCCGAAAGACATTCGCATGAATTGTGGATACTTCTGTCTTCTCGACTTCGGGCTAAATGAGAACGGGAGGATTGCAAAGGATTTGGGCATTGATCCTGCCCTTTTCAACCACACCACCACCATCGTTTTGTTACGTGGGCAAAACACGAAAACAAGTGAAGAAAAATTTCGATAAAAAGATAAAGAAAGAAACATGGGGGTTTATAAAAACATGTGAAACGCAAGAGGGTGGAATCCCCGGTCCACCAGGAGCCCCCGATCCACCAGGCCAGTGCGGGCCGAAAGGTGATGCTGGCCCGCCCGGCCTGACTGGGGCGCAGGGGCCGACTGGAACGCATGGCCCTCATGGACCAACCGGCCCGCAAGGGGAGCAAGGAGAAGAAGGCCCAATGGGAGCAACTGGACCAAAGGGGGACAAAGGCGACCAGGGGGACAAAGGCGACCAGGGGGTCAAAGGCGACCAAGGAGACAAAGGCGACAAAGGCGACACGTGGCCTCAACGGTCTGCAGGCCCTCGTGGCGCACAAGGGTTGCAAGGCCCCCAAGGGGCACAAGGACCGCAAGGGCCGCAAGGGCAAGTGGGCACAGGGGGTGGCTATGTGAAAACAGATGGCAGCACCGCGATGACCGGCAATCTCGACATGGGGAAAAACCTTGTCAGAAACATTGGTTATGCGTCAAACATTTACGACGCGGTGAACAAAAGCCCTCTCGATTCATATCGCGCAATGTCTGAAAACCAACGGTTCCAACCCTGCTTGGGGAGATTTGAACATGGCGGGGCATCGAATTGTTGAAACGTGAAAGACGTCGATTCCCAAACCACTGAAGCCGACGTCGTCAACAAAAAATATGTGGACGACAATTTGCGGACCAAATTTGACGCAATTGTGCGAGCGGATTTGAACATGAACGACAACACAATCACCAATCTTGCTCCACCTTCAGCCGCGGAAGACGCGTTGATCAAACGCTTTTGTCCGAAGAGACGGGACAACAGCAATGTACGGGGATCTTGACATGGGGAAAAACCTCATCACAAACATTGGTGATGCGTCACGGCCTTCAGATGGGGTGAATCTGGGCATTCTCGATTCGGAAATTTCGCAATGTTTGAAAGTGGACGGTACTAGCCCCTCAGTGGATGATCAGGATATGGGCAGTCACCGTCTTCGTAACTTGAGAGACATTGATTCTGGCTCACGTGAAGGCGACGCTGTCAACAAAAAATATGTTGGTGCGGCTCATTTGACTTTTTCTGGGCACCAACCGAGCCCTTTCCAATATCTGATGGACGGCATCAATGAGTCTTCGAGCGAAAACAACATCACGTTCTTCACATCAACAACTATTCTGCCTCGCCCCATTTGATCGACAAAAATGCGTACCTTTTCACGTTGGTCAAAGACGACGATGACAGCAACCGATACCACTCGCACCTCCGGTTCAATCTTTTCCAACTGCCTGTTGGTTACTACACCTTCATTGTCGAATACTTTCCTCCAGAGATGCAGAATGTCAGTGTGACCGCATGTGGAACCACTTTCTCAATCAGGGTGCAGGCGTCAAAAACCTTCCCAGCGGTTGGTTTGGCTGCTCCTTATGGTTCAACTTCACAGATGGGCAAGCTAGCCACCCCATTTACATATACCTCGATTTGCATGGGGTATCAACGGATTCGTCCCAGCGGGCAGAATGGTGGTCTACGGTGTGAACGGTTTGGTTTCAAACATGCCTTCGACCGTCTTCGACTAGGTTTGGGCGGCAGGCAGCGGGGAAATGAAAATGCAGACCGACTTGGATTTGAACAGACATTTGCTTTTGAACACAATATTGGAGGGTGATTTAGATATGAATTACCACAAGGTTTGCAGCGACACTCTAACGCTTTTCAGTGGGAGCGTCCTTAGGATGGTGATGGGAACTGCCCTGGACTTGGGCGGGTATGCCATTTACCGAGCGAAATTGGGCGAGGATTTGGATTTGGATGGTCACTTTGTGAAAGATGGGAGAGCAACACTATTTGGTGGAACAAACGGACAAATGACAATGCAAAAGGACCTTGACATGAACAGTTATTTGATTCACCAACCAAAATTGGGGGGAAATTTGAATTTGAATAACAACGCGGCTTAGACAATGACGACCTTTTGTTCGATTACCGAAACGGTGTCATCTGCTTTTCAAAACCTGTGGTTTTGCCAGGCATGGTTTCTCAGATTGCAAGCGAACCTTTTGTGAACCCACGCCGCTACAACCCCTCAAACCCATCCTGGGAACGAATCCCAATGCCATCTTTTTGGGCAAGAGAATTCTCGGGTTCACATTGGCATTCGGAATCCCCCTCACCCACGGAAGACGGTTCAAAGTTGAATTCCAGGGCCGCGGCCCCGTTCACCATGTCTGAAGCATCTCAGCGAGCCGGAATCCTAAATACTTGAATCTGATTGGCTAGTAATACGATCTTAGCCGGTCCAGCTTTTTTCCATCCGGACCGGCTTGCCCGGTCCGGAATTGGCAGGAAATCTTGAAGTAAAATTATTTTACTACAGCGCGATGAAACGTTGGATTTTTCCTCTTAAAATACAAAGTTTCGCCTACAAAACTTTGCAAAGCGAAAGTGGGAAGCATCAGCAATGGAGTAAAAGCCCTAGTTATTTCACAAAAAGGCGAGTATTCACTTGATCTTGTTGACAACACTGAACTCGTTTTCTTGTTTTTCTTGAACTGTTGACATGTGTTAACTTAAAACGACTAACTGCAGAGCAGTCTTTTGAGCTCAGTTTTTCGGTTGACATTCGTTATTTTCTTTGGAGTTCTTTTTTCTAATCTCGTTCCTTTTGCTTCACTTAACAAAATATGATTCGTAGCCAGAAAATGGTCAAACAAACACATCACAACGCTGTGCAGTTTGCATGAACTAATGTCAACACGTGAATAAAGGGATTAGTTTCTAAAGAAACTGTGGTGCTGCGTCGGTGGGGGAGTGAAACACGAAAATTTGGTTTATCAACGGAGTTGATAATGTAAATTGACCACCGTACAGGGATTCGATTAGCTGACGTTTCGAGCGTTAGCCCTTCGTCGGAGCGAATCGAGGAATTGTGGGTTGTGTATGGTTTATATACAGGAAATGGAGCTACGCTATTGGTGGTAACATGGTAACGTGAAAAACATGAATAAATTAATTGAATGAAAAGCGCTCGTTGACACCGTGGGGATTAAGAGTGCCAATTTGAAAGATCAGTTTTTGCTCGAGATTTTTACGGCTTTCCGTGGTACCTTGATGTAGGGAAAGG
>JAEMWC010000149.1:257500-265000 GCA_016490735.1 Pachyseris speciosa | reverse complement strand
CGAGCAAAAACTGATCTTTCAAATTGGCACTCTTAATCCCCACGGTGTCAACGAGCGCTTTTCATTCAATTAATTTATTCATGTTTTTCACGTTACCATGTTACCACCAATAGCGTAGCTCCATTTCCTGTATATAAACCATACACAACCCACAATTCCTCGATTCGCTCCGACGAAGGGCTAACGCTCGAAACGTCAGCTAATCGAATCCCTGTACGGTGGTCATTTTAATGTCAACACGTCTTATTTTAGCATTGATTCGTGAAGTTCTTTTGAAGAATAACGAAGATTAATATTTGAAATAATAAGATATGAAGGAAGAGACTGAGATGTGTAAGTATTTTTCATTAAAGTATTCCTCGTATTTTACGAACTTTCGTTAACACCGAATTTGAAAGTGTGATTTCATTGTCAACAAGACAAAGCTCATTGTTTAGTCTCTTTAATTTATCTCTCTGTGCTTGCTATGAAATATCAGTTTGTTTTTTATATTTATTGCTCCAAGATATATTTGAAGGTTTGTTTCATCGTTAGTCTACCATTTTTCTCGGAGATTTTCGGACGGCTTTTTTTATAAGCTAAATTTAAACTGTGACAGTGCGACGAACCGCACGTAGAGAGACTTTTTGCACACCAGTTTTCCTTGTTCATCTTCAGGAAAAAAAAACAGCAGAAAAAATAAATCTGTTATTTACCGGCTTAGGTCGGTCCGTGTAGTAGTCCGAGTACGGCCCTCGGCCTGCGGCCTCGTGCTGACTCAAGACCTCGGCACAGTTTTTCCCTATACGGACCTCCCAGCCGTTGAATAACATATATTTCTTTCAATACAACAATGGACTGCGCATGCGCAATGACCGACGTTGACAGCTTTTTTTGCACATTCACTTGATGCGACTGGTGCAACAAATGTCGTCTGGTCTGCCCCTGCAGAAATCCAATTCCCGCCTTGGGGCGGGGACTCAGTGCATGCGCCAATCCAAAATGGCACGAGTGGGAAAATATACGCGCAGCCATGTTTGCTGCGAAACCAGATGGCGCATCTTACGACACAGTCTTCTGAAATTTTTCTGAAAAATATATGACTATGTGGGTTCTGAAAAGAAAACCTCGATCTCCCCCATCAACATTGTCGACTTCAACCACATCGACCCGACACTTCCGAAGGTCACCATCAAGATGTTGAAACAGCTTTACGCTTTTTACCACAAGAAACATTGGGGCTACGAAAAGCTTTTCCGAACATTTCAACGCAAAAATTTGCTTTGCAATGTGGCTGCAGGAAAAGCGGTGCTGACTGGGGCTGTTGCTGAAGGAATCACTCTCAATCCTGGCGTCATTGCTGGGTTGACCGCTTTTGGCGCTGTCGTGAAAATTGTTGCGACCGCCAAAAAATACGATAAAAAAAAACCGAAAAGGTCAGCTTCGTGCGGGTAGAATACAAAAAAATTCTGGATGCCACCAGGTTTCATCTGAGAGGTGAGCCCTTTGACTCGAAAGACTTTCTTGACAAGCTGAAAATGATCGACGACTTTGTCAGCGACCACTGCATGGAAATTCCTGAAAACATTTCACTGCAGGTTAAATCCCGCCTTGGGGCAGGAGGGGCCCTCTTCAAGAGCAGCAGTCCACCACCTGTCAAACCTTTCTTTCTCCCGGCGCTGTGTCTTTGGTTGAAATTTTTCGAAAACAGGTGCAGTCTTTTCAAGAATTTCTTTTTTGCGCAGCCAAGCTTCTTCTAGAACCGCTTGAAAGTAATCGTGGAAAAAACAAAGGTAATTGACCGACCGGTTGTTTTGTTGGGGGAAATTGGCAAAATTATGGATGGCATTTCCCAAAAAGCTCCACCGCACCGTGCCGCACACCTGCCCCCAGGAAACATGCTGTTGTTGAAGGCGTCAAAGATTCCATGTTTTTGCAGAGTTTTACGGATGTCATTGCGAGATATCACGACCGGCAACTACCCTTTCTCTTCTTTTTGGGGGACGTGGGTTGTTGTGTCGAGCTCCTCCACCCGCCCACATGATTGACAAACGAGTTTGAAATCTTCGGTTTTATCGTGCATCTTTTTCCCACAGCACACCCCAAAGGTGGAGGTTTTTCGAGAAAAGTTGTTGTCCACCATCTTTGCCCCCTTTTACATATGTTCCAGAAGAGGTCGCAAAAAAGTGGTTAATGAAACAAGCTCAATGGCAAGTTTTTCTCCCACCCAACACAGTTCACCAAGCAGACCTGCTTTTTATGCTGCATGACAAAGTCGGGTGCAAACTTTTCAAATACGCATTGACTGTTGTTGACGTGGCCGACCATTTCAAGGCAGCTGAACCCTTGACCTCAAAAAATTCTGATGAAGTTGCTCTGACCTTTGAAAGAATTTATAAACGTGGGCCGCTGAAATAATGGCCAAAACTGTTGCAAGTCGATCCGGGGCGCAAGTTCATGGGTGCTGTCTCTCGAGTGATGGAAAGTCATGGCACAACCATCCGACAGGGGCATCCTGAGGTTCTCACCGCTACCAAGCAATTGTGGAGCGGTTAACCGCACACTTGCTGAGCGATTGTTTGGCCACCAGTACGTTGTCAAGATGCCCCTGCCCGAGGATCAGCGGTCTGTGGTGTGGGTGCAGAGCCTTCCACGAGTTGTTGCCGCTCTCAACAACCAAACCACGCGGCTGACTGAGCAAAAACCTGTTGATGCAATCAAGCAACGAGGCGTGTTCGCAAAACTGGCAACGGCTTTTTTCTGGAGGCCTGTCAGGGAGGCTGAAAAAAGACTTCCTGCTGATGTTGAACTCCGCTATTTGTTTCAGCCTGAGGAGTTGGAAAGAGGTGTGCAAAGAGCCGCCGGCCCGATTTGGTTGCTGAAAACTTTCACCATTGAACGGGCTAATGATAAAACAGAATCAACCTGTCATGTATTGGATTTCCCGCCCTTAGGCGGGAGGTCATGATGGACCAAAACGCAGCTTCATGCGTGAAGAGTTGATGGCTGTCTCACTGGACACAGAATTACCACCAGCCAACCCCCGCTGATGCGCTAGATGATACTCAATCAGTTCTCTGTGAATCTCGTCAGGCAGCACGTGCCGCTTGTCATAATAAGCGCTCAGCCCCAGTTTCTGTTGGTGATATGTGACCATCTCCCTTTCATGCTGGCGAAAGCCAGTATTCTCAGCGATGTCCTTGTGTCCCTCCAAAGCTTTTCGGAACCGCTCCCATATGATTTTGTTTTGTCGCTTCGACATTCCCTTCGTGCTGAACTTCGAGTGTGTTTCACCGACATCCACGAAATAACACTTCGAGCAGAGCGCAATCATCCGTCGACCTTCACACTCGAGTTTGAATAACCCTGGTGTCCGCCCGCTTCACTTCTCCCACGCCAGCAACTGCTGTTTTTCTGCTTTAAATGCTTCCCTCATTTCCGGTTTGATCACATCTTCCAATCTTTCACCGCTGATAGCCATGTCGAAATCGCTGCGATCAACAATCCTGTCCAGAAAGTCGTAGTAGAACTCCAACATCCGCAGCTTTGCAAGTTGGTACACCGCAATTCCGACTTGGAAAGGGCGGTCTATCGTGACCTCAGCCTTTTGCGTTTCCAGCTTATACGCCTCAATTATTTAGTCCAGATCCTCGAAGAATGGGCTCCGCAAGACCCTGTCGATGGTTTTCTCTTTTTGCGTGTAAATCACATTCGTTCGCCGCTCCATTGCTTCAATCATTTTACTGTACACGTTGTTTCCCAACAATTTGAACACGTCAGCGAGAAGCGCTTTGCTTTTGTCCACGTCGCCTGTCCACCGGGCTGTCGTGACTTCTTCCACGAACCAAGTGAAAGGTTTGGCAGCTTTGTAGTCAATGGTGCGGTGAACGGCTGTGATTGGTGCACTGTGGTCAACATACCACTTCAACAGAGAGGCAAAGACCAACATTTTTTCTGCGGAAAGCGCTCCGACCAACTTTTTTCCATCCCCACGAGTCCTCCCAGTTTTTTCCAGATAGTCGAACATGTGTTGGGGAACATCTTCGGCCGGCACTTCTGTGTTGATGAAGAACGGACATATCTCCTTGAACTTCAACCACAGAGGTTTGGGAATCTCAATGTCCACTTCTGCGAGGCCGAACCAAATTCCCTTCCGGAGTCTCCACACGAAACCCCCAACTGATCCAGTTGGGTTTTTGTAATTTGAAACCCTTTCCTTCCTACAAGGCATGTCCTGCATCATTGTCAAGAGATACAGTGTGTTGCCATCGTAGCCCAGAATTTTCCGACAGACATGGGGGTTCGAAAATTGAAGGTCTCGGATGTTGGTTTTCCCCTCTTTCTGGTACCAAGTCAAAACAATGCTTGGGCCACCAACCACTGCTCCATTCAACATCTTGTAGGCTTCTTCCCTTGGTGTCCAGAGGTCTGCACCTCTCTCGACTGCTCCCCGAAGGAGATATTGCATGCTGACCCCTGGGATCGACACTGCATCTTTCAAAATGTCGATTTCTTTCTCAGTGTAGAATGCCCGCATTTTGTTTAAAGCTTCCAATCCTGGCACCACGTCCAAGTTGTTGTAATAACGCAACCAGAGGGCAAAATTTTTCATCCCCTTTTCTTGAAACAACCGGCTGCACTGCGTGTTCTCCTCTGGTGCCAACAGGAATTTGCTGTGCAGTTTGGAATACCAGTCGGAATGCGGTGGAAGGCCAGGAAAATCTAGTTTGTCTGGAGAATCGAACCAGTCAAATGGAAAGCACGATTTTTCTCCCTCACACTCGAAGGCTTTCACCCATTTGTCATAACTTGTTCCTGGTCCAATGTAGTTGACAATGTCAAGAAATCAAAAGTCGGGCATGTAAAGGTACATGATTTTGTTGGCTCTTTTCCCCACAACGACGCGATTGTTTTCTTCACAAAGTTGTCCCACAAAATGGTCTCTAATCAAATTCAGATCGTAGTTGCCAGAGTTGAACCCAAGCGTCAGAACTTGGTTGCACCAGTCCTCGATGTTCCCGCATTGTGGTTTCGGAAGAAAATTCATGTTGGGAAGGAACTCTGCTCTCACTGTCTCCCGGATTTTTCTTCCACGCCGATCCAACTCTTCCATGAAACGTTGGATGAGTGTGGCGGGGTTTTGACGCAAATGTGTGTGGGCTCTCGTTCCAGAGTGTCTGCGCTGGAAACGGAGATTGGCACGTGCACATTTTCGATTGTGAGGGTTGTTGTCTGTTCCTTCCGACGATTGCAATCTCCAAACGCTTCAAAATCATAAAGGATCGTGTGGGGGTAACTTTTCGAAAAAGGTTTGGGAAGAAGGTCGCTCCGCAAGGGTCCAAGTTCGCACCCCCACATCTACTACCATTCTACCAGTCATACTACCATTTAATGCTGAGGCGTCAATAACTGAATTGTCAATATAAATAAGGTTATTATCATCTGCCATGAGCTTGACCATCTCGTTGATTTCGATGCGTTTAGCATCGATGTTGATATCTTCTCTGTAGACTATACCCGAGATACCAATGCTTGAGTTAGGAAACTTGTTCTTCACTCTCAATACAAGGCTCTTGATATCGGCGACACATGATTCGGCAGACTCCGATGGAAGATTGTTTGTGCCAGTGTGGATTATGACATGAGATGGATCGGATGGGACGGCGATGTTGTCAACAGCTTCAGCTATTTCACCAGCTGTTTTCCGGGATATGAAAATTTGTATACATGTCTTTGCGAAAGCTTTTTTGGATCAATGTGTTTTATTACTGAATCACCAATTAGCACTATGGGTCTTGTTTTTCCGACTTCACCGCTCTTGGAGATATTTACATTAGCTCGTGAGGTATTTGCGTGAGCTCCAGACTGATGCAGTGGCCTCTCAGAGGATACTTGACTCGAAGGAGAAGAAACATGTAGGGCCTGAAAGCGGTTATGAGTGGTTGGAATTGAGTAAAATACCCGGTTCGCTTCAGATGAATCAACATGTGATTGTTGCTGTTGCTGTTGTTGTTGTTGGCGGGTAATTTGAATATCGTCATTCTGGTTTGTGTTCGCTGTATTAATCTCCTTGGTCATGATTTGAAGTGCTTTGCGGTAGGAATCCCTTTCTTCGGTGATTTCTTTCAGCAAGTTCCTCTCCTCTTGAAGTCGATTTTTCAACGTGTAAATTTCTTGAGAAAGGTCTTGATTTTCTTGTCGTAGAGTGTCAATAAGGTGACTATTATTCATATCACCTTCGCTGAGCTGATTGATCTTAGTAAATGTATCATTGAGGAATTTGATTTCTGTCCAGATTTTCACTACCTCTTTTGTAAAAATGGACATCGATACCACATCGGCTGGAAGTTGTTCCTCTGCGAGGTCATCTTGAGTCACAGGATTAAATTCCGACATGGCTTCGGTTCCATCTGAGTCAACGGCAATGGCGTCGTTTGAAGGGAGGGAAATGTGGCTTTCGCTTTTGTTTCCAGAATTAAGTAACCCACGATTCAAGAAGGCTTTGTACCATGTAGCCTGTGGTCCTTGCAATTGCAAAGTTCCTGTGGACTTATACCAGTTAATACCAGCAGCTTCGTCGTTTCACGATTGACATCGAGATGCTTTTCGGCGAAATCAATAAGTTCTTCGAAAGAACCCAACCAAGAAAACTTCGATTTGTTGAACTTCAAATATCTGGTATCGGAGAGGGATGGAGATGCAAGAGAATCGGTATTATCGTCATTTTCTTCGCTGATATTCGTGAAGATCAAACTAACACGTCCGTCAACTGCCATTATATAAAGAGCGCTTTCTCGAAGCCGGCTGCCAGTTTTTTGACCTGTTTCGACCAACAAACAACTTTGATTTCTTCATTTTTGCACCTCCCGTATGCGTGGCGATGAAGATCCCAAGTCTCGTAAATCTCGTCGAAGGTGCCAAACAATGACTTCTTTTTCTTTTTCAGGTTCGTAAACACGGATGCCAAGCCATTGTGAAACGAACAACCCCTTGTTGAAATGCCTTTCGATCTCATCCAACTCATCCAGAGAGGTTTTGTGCAAGTCTGTTGGTGGGGAGCAGAAGTTAAAATAACTCTCAGCCAACTCGGGAGCAGCGGTGGTACTTCTTTTCGGCATTGCGCCGCGATGCACTGCCAAGCAGCGCCAGAAGCAAAGATTATCTTGAAAAGTGTCAAGAGTAAACATAACGTGGTTTCCTCTTGCCAAACTACGCAACCAGATTGGTAGGGGGCCTGTTCCAAAAAGTGGTTGACGATCCAACACAACTTTCAAATCTAATCGAAAGAATTTTTCGAACACCCATTTCGTGTTGGGGCCTTTAATTTTTCTGAGCTCCAATCGTTCTCTTTCCTTCGTTTTCAACCATTCGTCTGGATCTGTCATGTTGTGAAACCAAGGGGATCGAGTATCAACGTTGTCCTGAAATTCCATTGTGGAGTTGTCCTCGACGTTGGGTAAAATGCAAGAGTGTTTGTGTGTCTCAAGGAAAACGTGTGGACATTATTTCGAATGAGTTTCA
>JAEMWC010000149.1:235000-252500 GCA_016490735.1 Pachyseris speciosa | reverse complement strand
TTAAATGAAATTCACATGGTTTTCACATGTACATCACATGCTTTTCACAGGGTTGCTCCCACATATGCGCGTATTGACATTGGGTGACGTCACCCAGTAGGGAGGAGAGATGGTGTGACAAAAGAAGGTCCCTGGAGGAAACTATACAAATGGTTGTTCTTACCTTCAAAAACCTCCAACTGCACCTCTTTAATATCATTGCGCTCCAAATTATTGAACACCCAATGGACGGAGTAGTTGCCACTGTCACTCACTGCAGTGCTATTTATCCTCAGCATCAGATGAGTAGTGTTGAGTATCACAAATACTGTCTTATGGTTACAAAATTCCTCTAAATCTGCATGATTTTGTGAGCACTGGTACACCGAGTTAGGGTAGTTTTCAAGGTGACCAAAAAGTGTGTGATTTTTATACAAACGATAGCCAGTGAAATCCTCGTGGGACTCCTGTGATAATCGCGCAAATAGAATCCTTGCTGTTTCTCCAGCATATTGAGTTATACGTGCTGCATTACCTGCTGATTAAAATACATATTTTATAAATCATTCACTTAATTCATTTTCCTAGCTTTTTAAGTTCAGTGGCAATGAGGCCGGTGTTTTAAAGAAATGTTCAGATACTACTAGTTCCCATGGAAGGTGCTTTTATCCTCATCGTTCAACTTAAAACATATCTATTTTTTAAGCAACTGTAGTTTTGTCACTTGCTATGTAAATGTCCTTAAGTGTTTTGAGTAAAAAAGTATTGTTGTTGTTGTTGTTGTGCTTTAAACTGGAAAACTTCTCTTTTAGATTACTTGTGCTGTTGTTATGCACAAATTTTGCTTAATAGATTTTTAATTGTAAATACATTTTAAATTTTTTAAAACTTTTTAAGTGCATATAATCTGTAAATAGTTTTTAATTTTTTGTACATCCAGTATCATCTTAAGATTTTTAACATTGGATCTAGTAATTTCTAAGTATGGGATTTCAGTTTCCCCAAATTTTTCCCAGTCATTATTTTACTTCTTGTTGACTTGTAAAACCACTTGTAGTTGATAGTTGTACTCATTTTAGAGTCACCACTTAGCAACAGTGGTAACCTTAGTCTAAGGCTGTGTTCACACTTGATGCTCAGGCATGGTGCCTTGAGTATGGTACCTGCTGGGCACTAATGTGAACACACCACGAGATCTTATGCACATGTCATCAGCTTCCCTATGGGGTCGACCCCTGGGCTAACTAGGGGGATTGTAAAATCAGTCAAGCAAACTTGAGGAATTCAAGGGGGTTGGGAAATCTCTCAAGACAAAGATTTTCCCCTACCCTTGGGCAAAGAATCCCATCCATCTCCTTGTATTCCCCCATATATCTCCCTGGTTGGCCCAGGGGTCGATCCCACAGGGAAACAGAGGGCACATGCATTAGTTTTCTAGGAGTCACTTTTCTAGGTAGGGGAAAATCTTGACATTGTTTTACGATCAAAGATTAGGGGGTGGGGGAATTCACAAGTTTGAAAAAGATGTCACAGGGATTTTCAGCTGAGAGACACTTCACCCAGGGGACTTTGTCTTGGGAGATTCCCTAACCCCCTGGAGAAATTCCTCAAGTTTGCTTGACTGATTTTACAACCCCCCCTGTTTAGCCCGGGAGTTGACCCTACAGGGAAGCCCATGACATCAGTGCATTTAACACTCAGGCACCGGCTCCATGTCAGAATTCTGGTGTGGGTACTTGAAAAAAGGTGTGTCGATCCACGCACATTAGTACCCAGCTAGTATCGTACTCGTTGTGCCTGTGTACAAAGCGTGAACATGGCCTAAACTGACACCAAAACAAAAATTTTTAGTTTATATTTAACATAGTCTCTTCACCTCAAGACTCCAGTACAACTGATGGGTACGTGATATCCATAATATTTTACTAAGACGTCACGATACTAATTTAATTTTTGTCGGATCAGACGACACGATTTCATACTTTCCATGTCATTGATTTGCTATGCTTGGGACTGAAATCTGGATCTAAAATTTCTATTCATTATGAATAATCGCACAATACATGTATGTCATGCAACAGACAAAATCCGGCCAACAACTCTGTTCTCAATTAATGCCGATGTATGAAATGATTCGGTACGGAAAGAAATTAGAATCTACCAGCAGCGTATGCTCGAAAAAAGAAAAAGAACTAAAATAAGGAAAATGTTTCAAGCTTTAGTCATGCTTTTCTGGTTTCTTTTATACTGTAAGTCCTGTTGTTTTAATGCACCTATCAATGTTAGTCCCGAGGGGGAGGGATACGGGATAGGGTGGAGAATTTGATCGGAAACGCAAATTTTGTGTCAAACCTCCCCAGTCTTAGGGTAAAGTTTTGAGTTCAAAGTTCCCTACTGTAGGGATGTGATTGAGATCCAAGAGGTTGACCTAGCTAGCTGGCCTGTTAATTTTATGCTTAAACAACACAAACACTCCAGGTTTAATGCCCTGCTGAATTAAAGTTGGAACGACGCGACTCGAGGAGCAATTGTAGAATCTTCTCGCTCTTAAAATAACAAAATTTGCCGTTGCAGTTAGTTTGTTTCGCCCCTCTTTTTGTTGCTTAGTTTACTGGCGCCCATCTCTTTCTTTCTCCCGTTGGTTGCGTTTAGAAAGGTAACCTGAATCTGCAGCTCTGTTTAGGTTTGCAAGCTATAACAAAAAAATAAAATTCTCTTCCCGTCACTTTCACTCTGCGAAATCGCCGCGCCGCAATACTACGATAACAGATTCATACTACTTGCAATAAGATACCGTGATTATTTCTCCAGTTCGCCTGCGATCGCATTTTTCCCATGCGCGTTAAACGGGTTTCATGAAGCTCTTCCTCAATATTTTATGGATGAATAGCCAAAATCAGGCTTCTGGCTTATCCGGTCGTTCGCTTCGTTCAGTGTCCTTGACTCATCGTGCCGGTAAAACCAACTATCTCTGCTAACATTTTTCTTAATGAATAGCCACCAGAATTACCCGGAATTTAACCAATATCAAGCAACATGTTAAACTTACCAGAAATGCTCAGAGTCAAAATGATACAAATTAAAAACATAATTCAGAATATTGCCAGTGTTTCTTCGGGAATGAAAGATGAAGCTTTTTGTTCTCTTGCAGCGATATTTACCTACGTAAATTCCTAAGTGGACTATAAATTTCTGAGAGAGAACGGCCAGACCTTGTTGTTGGTGAATACTACTAGTAGTTTCCGAGAAAACCTGTAGAAAAGTGTAGCCAATCAGCACAACCCACCCGAAGCGACCTCCATGATCATGAAGGGTGTGATTGGCATGCTTATTTTGAAACGTATAAATGACGGAAAACGTGACTATATCGCTTTCGATGCCCGCTTTAGAACGGGAAATTATTTCTATCGACAATGTTTCATACCTTTAATTTTTAAAAATGGGGTCTCGTTTTCCGCTGAACTGATTATCGTGTTGGTCACGAAACCATTCCCGCCTGTATGTATCAGGCTTTGACCACAGTTCATAGAGGGAAATGGTTATGAAACCTAGCAAAGTTCTTTGTAGTTATATGTTTTTGTTTGCTATTTTGGCCGGGATTGACCGTGCACAATAACAATAGGTAGTTACTGCGTGCTCATGCAACTAGCCAATAAAAACATTTCGATTACGTAATTCATGCATAGTAAATGAGTGCAAACAAAGAAATGTGCACGGTAATAGGCCTTCCAACATAAATCTTGGCCTCTTTGTTTTGCTCCTTTGATGTTTGCCGGGTTTTCTAACCATCTCCCTCTATTAACTATGCTTTGACGGTCCTGCAATATGCAGCATTTCCGCCTGCTTCACTCTCAGCACACGTGTGTAGACCGGATAAACCTATTGTACCAAATTAGCATTACCGTCAAAACGCCTGAAGCGTTCCGCCTAAAAAATGATTAATGCGTTCATTAATCCAGAGCCGCTTCGATTCCTGGCTTCAAATTTCGAAAAGTCAGCTAAACATTGTAATCATTCAACTGTAGTGTCCATTCGAATATCGAATGTTGATTGGACTACTGTAATGACAAAGCGTATCCAAATACAGAACATTTGCGCGTCACGCAAGGGTAAAATGGCGGCCAGAAATGTGTTGGGAGGTTTATATCAACCCCAGGGGGGCTACTCGGGATTTCAAGTGACGGGGATGATCGAAGGATATTTTTGGGTTTGAAATTTTCGATTCCTGGATTTTTTTGGGTACCATAATTTGGGAAGTATTTTTTTGGGTAGCTTGACTTGGGAGTATTAAAAAGAATCGGTAGTGCCCTGGCGTAGTTCTGCGAACAAAGTACAAACAAACATAGTTAACTATGGTGTCGCTTATTCAGATGGTATGTCCAGTATTTTTCTTTGTGTTATAGCATTACCCCTTTCTGGAACTTTTAAGAGCCACAAAATCGGCATGGGATTTTTTGGCGGTTAATTTTTGGTCCAGGGATTTTTTTGGGTTTTGCTGGAAGCCCTAGGGAGTTTTTTGGGTCTTGACTTTTGGCTCCATTTGATCATCCCCGTCACTTGAAATCCCGAGTATCCCCCCCCCCCCACCCCTGGGATATCAGCCAGGTAAAGCTTTTTTTCATTCCCATGAGAGGAGATAATAAATCTCTATAATCAAGGTTACCATACAAGGGAAATTTTCCGAGATTTAACGGTAACTGAACGGACAGTGCGTAATATACTGGCCCATTCCAGACGTTATGGTATCCGCAACATTCGATGTTCGAATGGACGCTACGGTTGGATGATTCAGTTGATGTTTCGAAATTTGAAGCCAAGAATCGAAGCGGATCTGGATTAATGAGCGCATTAATCATTATTTAGGCGGAACGCTTCAGGCGTTTTGACTGTAAGTTTGCATAACCGCATAAGCGCATATTTACTCGATTAAGCGCCTTGGCGTTTATTAAAATTTTCGCCACTCAGATGAGGCGCTAATTAGGGGGCGACACTGTTTACAAATCATCATATTCCCAAACAATGATAAAAATAACAAGTAAAACAGAAACATGTTCAAATTGTCATCCACTGTCTCGTTACGATTTGGTGGGAAAAATGTGCTTGCGCCTTGCACTGGCCGGGCATGGTTTGCTTTATGTTTTCTAATTTTCAATGTTAATGTGAATCCGATTCCAAGAGCTGTATCGTCGGACATGGTTCCTCGACATTGCCTCCTGCGCTTTGTGAAAATCCTGGATTGGTTTTTCAGCTTTTACTAGATACAGGGCTGCCCAGTAGGGGTAGGCGCGAACGGGACTCCAAGGTCCCATGCAAGGTGCCCTCCCTACCCATTCCCACATCCCATGAAGGTTGACCACGCCACCGGGGTCTACGTCCCCTTCTCTTTTCGAATAGCGGTGTGGGTTCTTTAATGTCCCACAAAAACAGAGCAGAGAAAGAGCGGTGAGACGGGGCGTACGGTTTTTCGTCCTTATCCGAGAAGACTAGAAAGTCTAACCGTTTGCAGATGTAATTACAAGGGCGGCACTTTCTCCTCAATTATTTAAATCCCCTGAGTGTTGGTCCGGCCGGAGTTTGAACCCGCGACCTTCCGCACGGTAGTCGTGCGGGTAGTCGTGCGGTAGTCAAATTCCTCTTACCGCGTTGTTTGTTATTTTCCAGGGTCAGGAATCATTCGCCCTTTTTCCCACTGCCAGATATCTTTATTCCTAGAATTCGTTTTCCACTGAAGACGATTTGTAAAATGAATCTGTCGGTTTGGAAACAACTAATAGGTTGTCTTAAACAGCGCACTTTGTGATAATCTACCATGATTACTGCCAGAAGAAGAGTACAATACATAAAAGGTACGATACAGTGGTTTTCTGGGAAATTTCTGAACTGTTTACTTATTACTCGGGCTTTCCGCGTCTCGCTGGTCGCCCGGGTCTAAAATTACCGACGGTTCTTCTTTTTCTTCGTCGTCGATTTTCATCCACATAGCTCACTTCCGGCGTTTCTGCGCAAGCGCTAACTATTTTTAACAGAGTGATGCCTGTTGTCACGTATCGGAAAATGTCGATTCATCTTGTGTCTTTTGAAGTCTGAACAAACAATATGTTAAGAGAAGTGTCTATGCGAATGATTGCAAGCTCAACGGCGAGAAGAAAGCTTTTAACATGAGTAAACTTAACGGCAGGTGGACTGCCGTGTTTCCGCGTGTCTGCTTCAGTAGACTGCGCGTACTCTCTAATTTTGGTGACGGATTGTTGGGGCACGTGCGCGCGCGAAGTTGCGAGGAGACGCGACGCGAGGGGAGCGCCAAAAATTAGAGACTACAGACAAAGGGAGTTTGACCTTTCACGGCCGAGTGATTCGGAAGTGTAAATCTCATACAACAGCAAGAATGATGCCTGTAGTCACATATCGGAAAATGTCGATTCACCTTGTGTCTTTTGAAGTCTGAACAAACAATATGTTAAGAGAAGTGTCTATGCGAATGTTTGCAAGTTCAACGGCGAGAAGAAAGCTTTTAACATGAGTAAACCTAACTCCAGATGGACTGCCGTGTTTCCTCGTGTCTTCTTCATTGAGATGTACATTTCGTAGACTGCGATTAGTCTCTAATTTTGGCGATGGATTGTGGGGCGGGCGAAAGACACGTCCACGCGCGAAGTTGCGAGGAGACGCGACGCGAAGGGAGCGCCAAAAATTAGAGACTAGAGACCTTAAGATCGAGGTTTGACCATCTGACCGCAAACGGCAAACCGCGGTTTGCAGCTAGCCGTTTCACGTTAGCTGTCTGCCCATATTCGGAACTTAAGATTCGCGGGTAACAAATAGCCGGCCACCATGTTTGTTTTCAGTCATTCGTTCACTTCTATTTTAGCTGAGAAATCGTCTTAAAATGACGTTTCTATGAAAAACAATTCGATAATTAATAGGCGAAGGAGTTCTAAAAAGTAGTATTTCCTCTCAAATGTGGGATTGTGATATTTTAGGGCGCAAAAAACCTTGTGGTAAATCACTTACCTCTAGAGCGTGGTCTAGCCGTACAAACGTGAACCTCAAACCGCAAACCTGACGGCAAGGCACTGGTCACGTGACCTCTTGACGTTCGCGGATCGCGGGAAAAGCCGAAAAACCTCAATCTTAAGGTCTCTACTATTGACCTTTCACGGCCGAGTGCCTGTATTCCATATCGGAAAACGTCGATTCACCTTGTGTCTTTGACGTCTGAACAACTAATATGTTAAGAGAAGTGTCTATACGAATGTTTGCAAGTTCAATTGCGAGAAGAAAGCTTTTAACATGACCAAAATTTAACTCCAGATGGACTGCCGTGTTCCCCGTATCCGCTCCGTTGAGACGTACATTTTGTTGAATAACTCAAGTACGGGATATCACACACCCCTGAGACTTTGACAGGTAGCTTATTTACTATTTTCCCACAATATCTCAATTTCTGGACTTTAATTTTTGAATGATAAGCAATTAGTTTTTACAAATGTACTTGCGTGACTTGAAACTGTCCGAGAAACGTTCCTTTCTTGTGTTTCAAATGACCCTGGATTGACGTATTTGTAAACAGTTTAACTTTAACTCTGCTAATTAATTTTCTACTCACATTTCACCGAGACTCCATTAACGTTTATGCGAAAAAATCCTACATCGTTCGATAAGCGTTTCCTTTCTCAAACAATTATCCATCGAAGCGAAAACAAGTATGCTTAGTTTTTTTGGAATCAATACTCTTTTTTTATCACTTTGCATAACGATAAACCTCTGTGGCTTAAAGGTCATTGTTCCTGCCTGTGACGCAGCTAACCCGGGTGCGATGTCTTTTAGTGGTATATATCACGGGCTATTTTTTTTTCTGTTTCTCTTTTTCTTGTTCGTTTAGAAATATCTTTTTTACAAGTGTTATAATTAGTGTTCTCAACGGTTGAGCTGTAAAGCAATTTTGTAATTTTAGAGGAATATGTGTTGATAGGGGTCTAAAGAAATAGACTACAACACAAGCTAAGTGCAATTCGTCCGATGTAAGAAAGACAGACTTCTTTCTATTCTTTTGTTTAGAGCTAAAATAATGATACAATACTGTTTTTTGCAAGCCCGAGTTTAGGCTAATTAGAGCCTCTTGTTTGCATTTTAAGAGATGTTTACTTTCATTGAACTGAGATCAGCATGCCCAAAGCGTACTCCGAACAATTGCGTTAATGGACCCTATGGCTGCATTTCTAGCTATTTCTTTATGCACATAGCTTATAAAAAATATGTAAACTGCATCCAATATTGTCCTTTGTTTGCCAATTTGGCTGCTTTCAAAAAAGCGTGGACAGTATCAATCTGTTTTTCCATATATTCATGAATATTAATGTGCACCAGTTTAGCCATCCCATAGTTCCATGTGGCCGTATAGGTTTAGGTTTTGTACTTTTTTTCGACAATATTTCTTCAATTCATTAGGTGATGCTGTAGTTCAGTTTTATCCTCGGTTCAATTCTTGTTTTCTTTTGTTCTTGTGTATGTTTATGTGTAATTAATACAAAACAACGGAAAATAAAAATTGAACCAAGGATACAATTGAACTACAACATATACGTGATAGAGTGTCGAATGCAAAATAACAAGGTTTTGTTCAGGAAGAAAAGAACTGGTCGCACGCGGTATCTCACTGGAAACTAAAACTACCATAAGTATAGGCTAATAAGACACACAGCTACAATAGCTGTCAAAAACAAACAGTATAATGTTATGGTAAATTTCTTGTAATAACGGGTAGACGGTGGAACAGTGTTTCGAGTGTAAAACCGCCGGTCTTGAAACGAAAAGCTGAGTTGAACACATTTTTAGGTCCCTAAAAAGTAAAACTGAAGGTTGACTTATATTTTGTAATTCCCAATTCTAAGACAAATTAGAAAATTCTGCACGATATAAACAGATTCTTTGTAACGCTAGCTGTAAGTGAGACAGTTCTAATTATATGTCATAGGTCGAACGGTTCGAGAGCTATTTGCACACAGTAACAGCATTGTTTCACTGGATAGTTTTGCATTTCACAACTTAGGTAGTAACTTCCCGGAAATCGGGGTTGTTGATTTCGGTCGCGAATGATATGTTAACAAAGTATCAAAACAAACTTCCCTGGTTGGGATAACAACCACAGCTCCTCATTTAATGGCACCGTTAACAAAGTTCTTGGCAACATTTAATTTCATTTAATAAGACAATTAAGGTCCTGAGTTGTGTTGAATATACATGAATGTATTAATTAATACCTTACTCCGTTCGTAGTGTTTATATCTGACATATTGCCTAATTAGGAAATGATGCATAGCTAGTTTGACAACATTTTGCTTCTTTGTTTTTTTCTTTTTTTTTGCTTTGGCAGTCATTATTATTTCAGTTAGGTCCTGAATGCATAATGTCCTCTATTAAAATGTCAAAGTCCTATTTTAAATAAAAAGCAAACTGTGCATGTTTAGTCCACTAAAGGAATTCATATCAATCACTCGAAATAAAAGTCCCTTTTAAGTAAAACTATCTATCTTCTTTAATGTTTGTTTAGAGTTGGAGTTGTTTTAGACTCGTTTAGACTGGCAGTTAAGAGGCAATTAACTCACTGATTAATTTCAATTAACGTAGCTACTGAAATTCCATACCTGAGGAGTATTTTTGAAAACAGATACACCTTCCCGTTGTTGAGCTTCCCGATTAGCAGAGGGAGATAAGTTAGCTGAAACAGTAACAGCCAGTGTACTTGTGGACACTTAAGGGTATTCTGTTGTCTGTATAGTTTTCTTAAAATGGCCTGTCGCTATTATTATCGCCAACATCTACACCACCACCATCACTGATTTTTGTTAACTTCCCTTTATTGTCATTGTTGCTATTAATATAATGTTATCGTACGATCAACTGTTCCTATAAAGGACACCTTTCTCAGATGGTTACCTCTCCGAGCCTCGTTCCCCGGGTCTCTCTTCTTCTCCTCCCCTGGGAACAAGGTTGTCTCTAGGATGGATATTTTGAGTCACCGACTCTGGCTTATAATCGTATCTTTTTAATCTATTTCACCCTGAGATGGATAAATAGACAGAAATTATCTACACGAACAACACTGTAAAAAGGTCATTCCTGTAAATTAAGCCGACTCATTTATCTCTTCCTTCCTCACCAGCTCCAGAGTATCAATTTTCCTCTCTTGTAGATATAGTGTTGCCACTCCCCTAATGGGGTGTTTCACAAACGGTCCAGAGAACAAGCACAAACTTGACTGCATGGTAGTAATGAACTTTTCTTCCTGTACTTAGTAATAAAGACCAGTAAGTATCGATCATTCACTAGCCAAAGAGAACCTTTCTGGTTCCGATCTGTTTGCGTCTTTTAGACAAGAGTTGGAGTAGGTCAGATCTCTACTGACCTCGTTTGTTCTCAGAAACCTCAGTGATCACTGGAGCGTTCCTTTCTTGGAATCGTTTAAAAATATACTCTTACATGTTCACTGTTGCATTTCCACTATCCATTTCACCGAATCCCGTACACATCCTACATTACTTGGTAAATTGGAATTCTTTTTTCTAACTGTAACCGTCTTTCACGTATCCCAGCATACTAAACGAGAAGTTAGCATATGAGATAACGTACCTGCCAATTCAATCGACTGTTTTTGTTTACTTTGGAACTTAAGAGGTTTTGAGTAACCATTATTCACTTTAACGCCAAAACACTAACAGTTTAATCAACTGAAGGCAAAATAGCCTTTGAAAATGGAACTCTGGTACAGTTTTATCGTGATGACACTCAGCCATCTTCTAGCAATCAAAGGTAGGTGATGCAGAGCTGATGTTAATCACATTGGTATCATGTTGATGTAAGTTACAGTATTCTTCGAGTCACTCATGCTGCGGTAATCTTAAAGAGTTAATTCTCGTCACTTTTACTGTAATCTTTTCGGCTTGGTGTGATGATGACCTTGTAAAGTAAATGTATAAAGGTATAGTTTGGCTGCTAGCTTAAGCCTTATGCACGTGTCGCTGTCCTTGTCAAGCCGTTATGTGATGTTAGTTTTAACTTCCTTCATATACTTTCACTTTGTTTCTGGGTGTTGATCGCTGGTCAGTCTATCGGTTTATCATACTCCAGTTTCGAGCGCCTTTTCAGTTTGCCTGATGACTGAGGCTCGCGCATGTCTTATAAATGAAATATATTTGATTAATGTTCTTAAAACTAGCATATTTTCCCTCGAAGCTTCGCTTGTCGGGCAAATATTTGTTTTAAGAACATAAAATTTCCGCGGGGCAACTATCAGCCGACCGTTCCTCGACAGAAACACTCTATTGTTTAATTAATATAAATCTACTGGCGTTCTGTCACGAATGCCGTTCTCTGATTGGCTACGCTACTCGCTATCTATTGTGTGATAGATAGTGAGTAGCGGCTGTCAACAAAGTAGCGGATGCTTCTTTGCGTTTTCCAAGTGTCTGCGAGGAGGATTTAGATAATTCACTTGTTTATTTTTGAACGACTAGAAGATTTATACTAAAACAATTAGATTATTCGCTCTCGATTTCTATACGTGATAGCTGATTTGGGCTGCGCCCTCATCAGCTATCACGCGATAGAAATCTTGAGCTCATAATCTAATTGTTAAATAGTTTCCCGAGTAATGTTTGTGTTCTGTAAACAAATCTTACCCCGAGAAGCTAACGATTTTTCGCGGATGGGTACTATCGACCCGGGTATTTTCGCCGTATGAACAAGGAGTGTTTATGCCAGGGACTATCAGGGATGTTTGTTCTTGAAACCATGACACGTGATCAATTTACGCTAATCAGACTAAAAAAAATTAGTTGAACTATAACGCCTACTAGTTGTCTATACAATTAAATCACATGATCAGTTTTAGCCAGTCAGACAAGGAGAAAGTTTAGTCGTGGAATATAACTCGTCGAACGCAACCCACAGGCGGTTTAATGCTTGACTTGTAGCTATCCGTGATACAGAATGTTCTCAGATCATAAGTCGGGTCGATAAATGATAAAACTATTAAAAAGGTTGGACTTTCAAGATAAATACCTTTCGCCCTCGAATAAGCACCCGGCCGCTTATTTGGGGGATCGAGGGCGCATATCTTAGCGTGGGCGTTCGTTCAAGGAAACTCTGGTATGTGATAAACAACACTTCTATGGCTCTTTGTACGAAGAATATGGCGTGCGCGCTCGACCTTGTAGAAGAGGAAAATAGTCCTATAGTTGTATCCATTTTATTATGTGCTGCCTGTTTTGATGAAGGAGGGTTGTTCTTATGCTTGTCGTTGTTTGCTGAAGTCAGATATACCCTGTTGGCAATTAAAATCTTTCTCTTCGTTTACAGGCGAGCCTCGGCAGAAGATGATATCCACTCCAGATAAGCGTACACGAGTCTTCGTTGGCGAGAACGTTTCTTTGACTTGGCGCTACTATAAGCCACCTCATCTAACGCTGGTGGAGGTCGTTTTCGGCCTCTGGAAAAGCACAGGGATTTTAAATCCAAAACTGGTGGCTGTCAGTGGTTCTTCTGGGATTCCTAAGCTGCGACCTGGGTACGAATCGTCTGTGGGCTGGGCGGGAAACCTCACCTCTTCGCTAGCGGTGTTCGTATTATACGATGTGCAGCCAAAGGACGGAAATGTGGAATTTGGGATACAGGTGGAGTTTGGGCTCGCTTATAATCCGCTGACCGACGTAGTGCGGTTTCAAGTCGAAGCAAAGCGTAAGTGCCATCAAAAGAACACAATGTTGTACAGTAACATATTTCAAACGGGTTTTTGTTACCAAACGGTTCGTTCATCGCCTTAAGTGGAACAACTGTGAACAAGTGATTTCGTTATTTTTTAACCCTTTGACTCCCAAAGACGCCAATTGGCGTATAATATACCGATTTTGCTTTTATGATTTATATCTTGTTTTATTTTTGTCACAAAGACATCATAATGTGCAAAAAGCACTAAATGGTGCTTTTTGCAATTATCAAATCCAAAAAACCGGCAACAATACTCGAATTCCGCTGCATAGCACGGTTTTTTTTGGCAGCAAAGTCCAAAACGCCAGTCTTTTGACCAAAGAACAACACCAAAAATTACACATTTTCGTGGTCAACTTTTTAATAAAAAACATTGCCCAAAAATCAAAATTCTACATTTACAGCAAACCTTAAAGCCAGCCCTTGGCATCTGGAGGGAAATTTTCCACTCACTTTTTTCCGCAAGCCACGCTTTAGCCATTTTATTGGAGCCAATCTCGCGTATCTCAAGTTGTCTTGTTCACGCCCCAAAATAATTCTGGGAACGTCAACTATTCCAGGAACATAGAACCCTTCCATTTCCTATTTCCAAGTTTTTTTGTAATGTCGGGCCACCCAGTACTACCAGGAAAATATGACGTCGATTGAACTTTTTACCAGTCAAAACTAGCCCAAATTGCCTTGGTAGGCCCTGGAATCCTTCCACAAAGTTAGCAGAGAGACAGCTTCGGCCATCCACCGCCATATTGGCTACGAAGCAGATTTAGCGTCTCATTCAGCAAGAAACCGTCTCTCACCTCTGGCTTCTTTCAAAGGCTTGCCTTCACCCACATTCCAGCTTAAGGATGCCAGCCTGGGAGCCTTTGTGGAGGAAAATGGCTCGAAAAAACCTCATAAAGCGGCAAATTTACCACAATCAAGCTTGTTCACTCGGTAAACGAACAACAGCTGCTAATGTGCGTGACGTCACACCTTTAGAGTGAGCCCACAGTGAAACAAGCCCGCTGTTATTTCCATCGCAACTCCTTAAATGGAGAAGATTAGTCCTCTAGACTAATTATCACTAAAAATTTACTTAAAAAAATGCAATAAATTGGTAGTCAAAGGGTTAAAGAACTACCCAGTTGTAAGGTCATAGGCACCATAAACTATGTTTAATTATAGAATATTAAATGTTCAAGCAAGCAACCTTGGACAATAATCCTGCTGGTATACGTTGGATCAAACTGCTGACGGATCAAATTGGCGTAATATAAACAACAAAGAATATAAAAGCAGGGACAAGTGTGCGCCAATCAAGTGTGAAAAGTCCTTCGTCCGGCGCCATATTAAATAAAAACTTTTTCGAAAGTCTATAAGATTAGTCACCTTCGCCATTCATCCAGACCCTTCCTTCCACTTGCGATAATCATACTTTCTTCTTACAAGAAATAACCTTATGTTTTCCTCGCAGAAAAGTCAACAAAAATTCCTTCGAGTTCATCCAGATCTAAGGGCCAAGATATAAACACTGGTAAGAGTTCTACTTCCTGATGGTTAACAAATATGTAACGGCTGCATTAGATTCAATATGTTTTTTGGGTCAACTTCTTCAACTTCATTCTTTCATAGCACTGTTTACAACATTTACACGCTAGCTATATGACGGTTTGCACATAAATATAAAATAAATAAGGTCAGGGAACAACTGAAAAAGGTATGTGCGCAGTAGAACAAGAGTAGCCATTGGCTTTCAAGCTGGTTACCACCATTCGTAAAATTTTAGAAGAATCGGACTTGAATTTATATAAGTCACGCTCTATTAGTCCTTGTCCTATTTCCTGCATATTACCAAAAGAAAAGGAAACAAATTATAACTTAAGGAAAACATCTGTAAAGCGCCCAGTAGTTAATACTGAAAGGTTGAAAAACTCGTATGTAAATAGACTGATTTTTAAATATAGTATTGAGGTTGCTAGATTATTGATGTTATTTCTACATTATTAATGTTATTTTGTAGCTATAGCTGTAATTTCTTAAATTTGATATTTGTAACTCGAGATATGTGCTTTTATCACGAGATAATAAAGATTATTATTATTATTATTATTATTATTATTATTATTATTATTATTATGTTAATCTACTGCGGCTACAAATAACAAAGAATAAAACAACATTACATTACATTACATTACATTACATCAAAAAGAATGGTCGGTAAATAAAATTTGCTCCCCACCTAGAACAACCGTCATTTTGAGGTTTGGCATAAAAAGGTTTTAATGGCGACTTTCTCAAGTGCAATTATACGCCCGCTGATATCGCCTGTCTCATGTGTTCGTGTGTACGTCGTTCTGAGAGAAAGGCTTTGTATGACTGCTTCAGTTTCTTATTTCTGCCGCAATGTTTTGTTTACATGTTGGAAAGCATAAAATTCAAGTTATTACGGGTATTATAGTAAAGATAATTTCAGCGTTAACGTTTATTAAAACTTTACATGCGTAAACGAGAGAATGATGTGGAATAGACCATTTTACAGTTGTCGGTGAAAGCGAAGCTGGGGTTGACCTTGTTTTGATACAAACCTACCTACTTTTCTTATGTAAATCATGTTTTTCTTATGCTAACTAGTGTTTAATCAGCATAATTTGCATAAGAAAAGCAGGTAGGTTTGTATCAAAACAAGGTCAACCCCAGCCTCGCATTCAATCAAAGGGGACTTAGCAAAGAACTGTAAAATGGTCTATTGTGGCGCTGGATCGTGTAAAATCCCAGGGAACTTACCGACTCCAGAGGGCCAATTTTGCTTCAATAAATAACAGGGCTTGTTTTAGAGGTTTCTTTGTGAATAAGCAGTAATATTTGACGCTTCTCTGTGAGGCCGCTCAGCCAATTTCTTTGTGCCATTTTGAATGGCTGGCTGTGAAGTAACTTTTTGGCTACTAACTCGGCAGGTTCTTCTAAAGCAACTACTTCAGTAGCAGTTTCGAAATCTTCTGGATCGGCAAGTGCATTTCTTTCTACCCTGTTAATGACATTTGCAATGATGTGTGTGGAGAGATATAATAGGTGGGTAAGCATTTGTGTGTGAAAAAATAAAAGAAGGCAATTTTCTCCATTTATTTACGAAGACACTGTACCAATCTCTTTTGCGTTTTTGACGATGACAGCTATCTTAATCTAAATCAGCTCAACCTATCGTCGTATGTGACTTGTTGATTTCCCTAAGCTAAGATTAGAATTTTAATCCTAGAAATCTACCCAGCTGTTGTTCGCTTCTGTAACGTAACGTGTAAGTTGGTTAATGAACTGCGGTATAATTTCATATCATGTAATAATATAGTTCGTCTCCGCGAGCGTTGAGCATTTCACTATCGTTAAGATGAATGACAATGCCATTGACAATGCTCTCACTGTAAAGTGTCTGATATTAAAACCGTTTTGCTTTTTTACCACAGAATTCTCCAGTGGAAATTCTGAATGATGTCTTCAAACATTTTTTTCAACGTAACGCTTGCAAGAAACGAAAACATGCCAGTAAACCAATGGAAATGAACAGAACCCATTTATAGAATGGTTGACCATCAGGTTAAACATCATTTTGACGCAGTTACTGTGAACTCTCAAGAACTCGAATGCGTAGATAGTGTTAAATTGCAAGGAGTTATTATTACCAACACACTCCAATGGAATTGTCACGTCTTGGATATACTCCAAAAGGCCAACAAGAGAATTTACTTTCTTATATTACTTAAGCGTGCAAATGTTCCAGCACACGATATTATTTGCTTCTATCTCACTTGTATAAGGCCTGTCCTAGAATATTGTGCCCCCCTGTATCATCACGCATTGCCTGACTAGTATTTAATTAAAGATATTGAACGCATTCAAAAACGTGCACTATCAATCATTTCGCCAGGCCTTTCCTACAATGACAGCATGTCAATGTTCAATATGGCACCTTTAGAGGACAGGCGCATAGATCAATGTAAAAAATAGTTTGATCCAGATCATAAGTTGCATCGTTTTCTCCCTCCCAAGAACTATTGTCAATATAACCTCAGGAGACAACGCCACTTTGCAAATCCAGTCATTCGGACCAAGCGTTTTTCTAGCACATTTCTGCCATCTATGTGCAAGCATTAGTAGTTTTTGTTTTTGTATTAAAGTATAATCTCATTTTAAGTATAACTTTATAAAGTAGAATTCTAAAGTACAATTTTGTCTAAATCAGTACTTTTTCATATTTTAAATCTTGTATCAAATGTATTTGTAAATTCATGCAATTCAGCCTTAGAGGGCTGCCATGTGATTTGAATTAAAGCTATCTATCTATCTATCCAATCGAACACCTTGGAGTATTAAATTGGATCCATATTACCCATCTACTATGGTGTTTTTTCCTGTGGAATAATCGGCTAAAACAGCCGGAGATTTTTCCAAAGCCTTAAGAATTTTGAGGACCGATTTCCAAGATACATATATTTTTCAAAGACTCGGTATTTTGTAGCACTTACTGTTGTGATTGTCAATAAAGTAACATTGGATTTCATTATTGCTGTGATCCTTGAGTGGAATTGTTGAACTCCGACGCTTTAATATTTTCAGGGACCGAAATCAGTTTATTTGTATAATAATACGTACAGTATGGTTTCAATGAGAAGACCGATGTGATGTGGCTGTGTCGAGACACCTTCATTTGGTGGATTCTTGTAAAAATTCAACCTGGTTGATTGACACGTCGATTTGTCTCTTAGAAATTATATTGCCGCCA
>JAEMWC010000149.1:200000-230000 GCA_016490735.1 Pachyseris speciosa | reverse complement strand
ACTATTAAGCTACATGTATACTTACTCGTATTTGGCATCAGAGGGTGACTCGCTTCTGTTTGCATTGATTCTTCTTCATCTGAAACAGTTACATTAACCTCCATGGTGTCTTCCCCGGCCACGTTAGACGCTTTACAAAGGTACAGTCCACTGTCCTCTTTTTGCAGTTGTTTGAAGAGAAGATTATGATTTTTGATTTGTCTTCCGAGCCGCATCCAAGTGACTTGCGGGTTGGGGAGTCTCTTCGCCGCGCATGTAAAATTCAGATCTTGCCCCAGTATTTCTGTAAAAGTTTTGTATTAGGCGGCTGATAATTTTGTGCGGATCTGCGGGTTAAAGATTAACAAGAAATAGGTTTAGTTTTAAAGAATACCAAATCAAATAAATATGACGTTGCCAATGGAAATTAGTATTCAGTCGATCGGCAAACGTTAGTTAATGTTAGCGCTGGTGAGAAGTCTACAGTTAATATCTGATCCTTTCCTTTTAATGTTTGTTGCTCAATATTGACGGGGGAACATGATCCATAGATTTAATTTATGGCGGAAGTTAAAGAAAATTCCATTAGGACTTGGGTATCGAACTGAGATAATTTTCCGACTAGGAACTGTTCAGCCGGATGGGAATTCATTGTATCAAAAGAGCACTAAAATTACGTATACAAACTGTTTAATGTTGACCTCGTAGGCGAAGCATAACAGCGTCCGTCAGTGGATTGTAAGCCAATCCAAACTCCACCTGAAACCCATACTGCTTCTGATCCAGTACCCTTAAATTGTGAAGCATGAAGGCCACTTACAGCCGCGATATGTTAAACCCGCAGCTCACTTTCTTCTCGAAATTTGGCCAAATCAGTACATCTCCTTGTTTGGCGACAACTAAATGTTTTCGTTCAAGGATTCCTGACGGCTTCCAGACGCCGAAAACAACCTCCTCTACGCTCTCATTCCAAGTCTTCCCAGGCCAGAGCACAAACGTCCAGTTGAACTTTGTGTCTCCTTGGCTTGTGCTTATCAAGGGATGGCTTGGCCCTGAAATAATCCTTGGACGCTGTTGCTGGTATGACTCTATCCAGATGAAAACGAAACGGAATAAAACAATGTAATACGAACTTACAAGAGACGTCGCTTTTGGCTGTTCTCAAACCTTTTAGCCGTGCAATAAAATGTTATCGTTGTAGCCAAGAAATGTGTATGCCCAAAACACGAGCCCTCTTTTGATAAAAGCGAAAGCGCACTGTACAAGTCTTGACCTCAAGTCAAGTCTTGACCTCAGCCTAGTCCCTAAGCGTTCCCTCTTGGCCCCCTTGTCCGCGCGAAGTCTGGGACGGAGTGGGCAAGAGAACGCCTAGCAAATACTGCCAAAATACCCCTGATTTTAGCGCATGAAAACTCCTCATTGGAATTTACTTGTTTCCACGCCGCATCGTGTGAAAGCTTCCCGCCGATTCGACAATTCAGGATGATGGATGTGTCCACAAACGAGTCTGTAAGTTCTAACTTTGTGGAATAACCTTTTTTGTCCGTTATTTTGTGTTGCTTTTCCGTTCAAAGCTCTGTCGTGTTCATATTAAAGTTACATGTACTTCGCCGCACATTTTTTATCGTGAGCATACTTTTTGTAGATTCAGAGTGGGAGACTGAGTATGATGTGGAACTTGCCACCCATCCTTAGTGTAGCATCCTCATGCCATTATTGTAATGTACGATCTCGTGCATATTTCAGTGTTGTTTATGGTGGATCTGGCAGTATTTGCTAGGCGTTCTCGGCGAGTCTCTATCGGTGACGTCACCGCTGACAGTTGGGTTTGACCGAGGCGAGAACGCTTGGGGACTAGGCTGTCTTGACCTTATGCTTATATGCTTATTCGCTCGGTACGGTTGAACCAGACAGAGAAGTTAGATTTCATTGGATTAGATAAGAGTTCCTTTCTTGGATTTATCTTCTTTTAAACGTCTGGAAAGTCAAGAGTGACTGCGTGAGTATACCGAGGAATTAAACATTTTCGGATATTCCAGAGTGCTGGATCTGGATTCCGTATTCCGGGATTCCTTCTTTTACCCTCGTTTGTCTCGGTCTGGCGAAATTTATCCAATGCACGCGGTGAATACCTGGTCGCCGAAGAAACAATAGACCGATCCAAGGTTATCGACGCCATTTTTCAAAGGGTGCAAAACCACTGGGGCGAGGGCGCGGCCAAGCATACTCTGCATCGTGAAAAGAATCTAAAGATCGTCGCTTGCTGTTCTTTGTTTGCTATTTTCCCTTGTTTTATTGATTTTTTAACGTTGAGAGTTTTTTATATTATTCAAAAGGTATTACTTGTCATACTTGAGCATTTTCTACGTTTTGGCCGATGCCGAGACAAGCAGAACAAAAGCTTGAATATCAGGACTTTTTCAACTGGACTCTGACTTCGCTGAAAGATTTTTTTAGCACTTCGAGGATTGAAACAGACAGGACAAAAAAGCCGAACTTGTGGCGAGAGCATTCGGTGCCTGCGAGCTTAAAGCACCTAAGAAGTTTTCTCAAGAAGAAATTGACAGGAAATTGAAGGAAGAGTACCAACAGAGATTTAAAAAAACATCGGATAAACACCGACCCCAATTCTATTTGGAAAGAAGACTGCAGCAAGGAAAACATAATCATGTTTTATAAACAGACCGCATTGTTTAAACCCATTCATGCCATTTGCATGTTTGGATGCCACATGCAAATGGCATGAATGGGTTTAAACAATGTGGTCTGTTTATAAAACATGATTATGCTTTCCTTGCTGCCTCACCAGATGGTTTGAGACTGTTGCAGTCCAGCTATACTTGAAGTGAAATGCCCTTTCTCAGTCAAAGAGGAAAATATAAATCTGAAAGCTACATACAACTGTGTCGATTTTTTGGAGGAAGTAGATGGGAGCCCTAGATTAAAGCACACTCACAAGTACTACACTCAAATGCAGGCTCAAATGTGGATGACTGGAACAAATCATGGATACTTTATTGTCTGGACAAAGGGACAAGCCATTGTATGAAAGAGTGGAGTTTAACAGAGAATATTTTAATGTGGTGCTAAACAACATCACTTTATTCTACAAAACATATATCTTACCAGTTTTGTTGGGGTACAGGGATATCTACCAGTGTCCAATTAAAGTGTGACAAAGTTATACTGGAGGAGCCAGAAATCACTGACATGTCAGCTGAGAACAGCATTTGTTGTGATAGCTATGGCACACGGTGGCACTTGCCATGTTCCTATCTCTCATAGGACGTGTTATAGTTGTCTGGTTGATGTTGCAGACAGTGACTCTGACAGTGATAGTGATTTTGATGATGTGCCCACCACTTGTACTTCTTGTGATATTGAAATGGATTTCATAGACAATGTAACTACAACTGTGTATAATGCTGTACAAATAGTCATTTTCATGACAAATGTTCAGGATGAACAAAAATAAAGGAATTGTTCACCTTAGTAGATGCGTGACACTTAAATTGATACAAAATTTCAAAAAAATATATTAAATTGAGAAAAAAATGTCAAAGTGACATCTTTCATGTACTGGCTGACCCTGTTGTGTTATGCAGTGTATGTTCATCTCAGGTGTTATGCAGTATATGTTCATCTCAGAGTATCCCTGTTGGTCAAGAACACATTTGTACCATTTGTTACAAACCTGTTCATGCATGGTGCAGCAACCATGAAGACATAACCAGATCATCGGACTTAGTATGTAAACAGTGTCACCTATGAAATGAGATGAAAACACTCTTTCGTGACTGAATGGCTAGTTGTTCTATTTCAAGACACAGGAATGGGGTCAGGAATAAATAACGGTCTTGTTTTGTCTTCCAGAGTGGAGACACTTAACCCATAACAATACACTTTAATTTTGTTTTTTTTCTGCATCTGAGTATTACACACAGCTGTTACATTTTGTTGGTGGGTTAAGTGTACTTATTCTGTAAAAAGAAACAAGCTACTTCAACTTACTCGCAAAGTGGTGGAAGTAAATTACATAACGCACAGCATACTCTAACGATATCATCCACAAGAGGTAGTAGAGTTATAGGTAGTTCATTTTTCAAAATATGAAACCTTTTTACTCTTCCAATAGCTTGTTCAACATACATGTGTATATTCTAACATTTGCAATATTTGATGTCTTTCTGACATCTGAGGGTTACATTTGCATAGAGGCAGCACAGCTAGGTGGGATACATAATGTAACCATTGACATCATTAGGTCTTCTCTTATCTTGAATCCCTTGTCTGCCATTACTTTATCATATGGCTCTATGATGTTCAGAAAACCACAGTCTCTGACAATAAAGGCATCTGATGCCCCCCCCCCCCCCCCCCCCCCATGCAATAAATACACTGCTCACAGTAGTTGAAGAAACCATAAATCTGAATGCGAGGTCTTCGTTAATGAGACCCAATTTCAAGTTTATCATTGTCAAAAGGAATTCTTGTTCTAAGTCTAGCCTTAGTCCCGGTCCTGGGCCACATTTTGGCAAAACTGTGCCAGGGTCACAATGGTCATTTGAGGTGCTTCTCTTGCTGTCTGTTTTGGACCTCTCCAGTACTGCATATGTTGGGCTTTGGGGAGGAGGCGATCAAAAATACATTTGAAGCACTTTGTTGAAGGTAGGCCTGTGAATGTTTTCACATCTGCTTCCCTTGAAATTTGCTCAAATCGCATTGGGACTCTTAAATGTAAATCACTGTGATCTAGATCGTCTAGGTCATCTTCATTGTCAGCCGGCTCCACAGTCCCCTCCGCAGTTGTTACTTCGTCTTTGTTTTCTTCGCCAGCTAAACGTTCCCTAACTTTGCGTTTTTTTGGCGATGGCTTGTTGAGAAAGTCGCTTAAACTTAAGAAAACCGAATGATGGTCCGCACTCGGATTGTGGCGAGTTTTCTTGCCCTTAGGAAAGTGATTTGAACTGACAAATGTGCCCTCCGATCCAGGTTCGGGATTGAAGTTATTATCACTTCGTCCTTTCGCGACTTGTTTCCTCCACAATTCAGCTAAATTTGAGTCTTTTGGCCATCTATGGACTTTCAATTCTTTAACGTGAGATCTCACAACCAACAAGTTAGGAAATTGCTTGTCGTTATCTCAAAATCCTACACATTTGCCATTTTTAAATCGCCGCCATTAGTTTGGCCGCGCGCTCGCCCCAGTGGTTTTGCACCCTTTACAAAATGGCGTCGATAACCTTGGATTGGTCAATTAGTTAGCAATTAAAATATGTGCATTGTAATGGCCACTGTCACCTTACGGTTATTTTTAGCAAACAATAGTTTTCTGCGAAACACGGGAAGCTTTTAAAACGCTAGCTCAATTGCTTGAGGGACCCTTCTGGGGCTAATTTAAATATGCAGATTTCCGAGAAAACGGGTTGTTTACAACGCGATATTTCTTAGAATCAGCGCTTTCTGAACTCTTTTGTTTTTGGTTCCGTAAGGCTGATGAATTCTACCTGATTAGGTATTTGTTTTCTTTCCCCATCTCCATTCAACCGTACGTGGTGGATCGGCTGATTGCTACATTGCCATTAATGGTTTTGTGTACTTCGCAATGCCTTGCATAATCTGAGACTTTTCCAGGGCTTTTTCAACGTTATATAGGCAATGTAACGAAACTCCGTCGACATTGCTAAAAAGAAGACCTAAAAAGTAGTGAAATACCCAAGTATGGGAGTCCTATCTTTTAAAATCGCAAAGCTATAGCTTCGCAAAGAAAACTTCACAGATGTTTGTATGCTGGGGGGGGGGGGGGGGCAGGTTTGTGTACCCCCGCATACAAACGTCTGTAAAATTTGCCGACTTTGTAGAACCATATTTTCGCTGTTATGCAAGATGTGAACCTCAAACTTTAGGGCCATGCTGCTAATTTCTAGGTGCTCTTTCGAACTGTGTCGATACATTTTCGTTAAAAGTAAAAGAAAGCCGTGGAAAGGCCAATTTAAATACGTAGATTTCTGAGAAAACGTTATTTACAACGCTGACCACTGATTTCTTACGTAGAACTCAAGTAAAAGGCTCTTTGTCTTAACCTAAACTTGCGCTTCTTTGGCAAAACTGATGTCTTTTGTTTTTGGTTCCGCAAGGCTGATGAATTCTACATTAAGTGATATTTTCTTTCCCGATCGTGATTTAACCATACTTGGATCGCATAATCGCTACACTGCCATTAATGGTTATATGAATGCCCTGCTGAATTTAAGTGAGAACGACGCGACTCAAGGAACAATTGTAGAGTCTTCCCGCTTTAAAAAAAATTGCCGTTGCAGCTAGTTTGTGTCGCCCCTCTTTTTGTTGCTTAGTTTACTGGCGCCTATTTCTTTCTTGCTCCCATTGATTGCATTTATAAAGGTAACCTGAATCTGCAGCTCTGTTTAGGTTTGCAAGCTATAACACGAATCCTGTCACTTTCACTCTGCGAATTGCTGCGCCGTAATACTACAATAACAGATTCATACTACTTGCAATAAGATACTGATTATTTCTCCAGTTCGCCTGCGTCCGAATTTTTCCCATGCGCGTTAAACGGATTTCATGAAGCTCTTCCTCAATATTTTAGCCGAATGAATAGCCAAAATCAGTTGACAAGTCGTTCTTCTGGCTTGTCCGGTCGTTCGCATCGTTCAGTGATTGGCATACTTATTTTGAAACGTATAAATGACGGAACAATTATCTCGCTTACCATGCCCGCTTTAGAACGGGAAATTGTTATTTCTACCGACAATGTTTGATAAATTTAACTTTTTTAAAAATGGGGTCTCGTTTTCCGCTGAACTGATTATCGCGCTGGTCACGAAACCGTTCCCGCCTGTATGTATCAGGCTTTGACCATAGTTCATACGGGGAAATATAAATGGTTTAGAAACCTAGCAAAGTTCTTTGTTATATGTTTTAGTTTGCTATTTTGGGGGTTGACCCTGCACAAAAACAATAGGTGGTTACGCTTGTTCATGCAACTAGCCAAAATTACGTACTTCATGCATAGTAAATGGTGCAAAACAAAGAAATTAATACGTTCATGGACCTTCCAACATAAATCTTGGCCTCTTTGTTTTGCTCCTTTGATGTTTGCCGGGTTTCCTAACCATTTCCCTCTATTAAAGGGAGCCTCTGCTCTTACAACAAATTGAGCCTAAACTGTTGGAAATAATTACTAATTTCCAAAATTTAGTTTATAACGTGGGAATTGCATTTCAAGTGCAAAAAAAGGGTATTATTAACGCCTTTTTTCACTTTTAAATTTCCCGTGCGCCGCCATTTTTGTTTTTGTGACGTCAAAGCGTTGTAGCTATTGTCAGGGAGTAAATGTGTTAAACAATTGGGCAACGCAGTGACGTCATGAAATCCAAAATGGCCGCGCCCTTGAAATAGGCGATGATGATAACGACTTTTTTGTACACTTAAGTGTAATATCTACGTTTGGAATTTGGAAATTTGGAATCTAGTTATTATTTCCAACAATTTAGCGCCAATTTGTTGTAAGAGCAGAGGTTCCCTTTAACTATCCTTTGACGGTCCTGCAGTATGCAGCAGTTCCGCCTGCTTCACTCTCAGCACACGCGTATAGACCGGATAGACCTATTGTTACCAAATTAGCACTAAGTTTGCATAACCGCATATCGTATTTACTCGATTGAGCGCCTCGGCTTTTATTAAAATTTTCGCCACTCAGTTGAGGCGCTAATTAGGGGGCGACGCTTATTTAAGAATCATCATCATTTTCCTAAACACTGATAAATGTAACAAGTAAAACAGAAACATGTTCAAATTGTCATCCACTGTCTCGTTACGATTTGGTGGGGAAAATGTGCTTGCGCCTTGCACTGGCTTGCTATTTGTTTTCTAATTTTCAATGCTACTGTGATCCGAGTCCAAGAGCTATGTCGTCGGACATGGTTCCTCGACATTGCCTCCTGGGCTTTGCGAAAATCCTGGATTGGTTTTTCAGCTTTTACTGGATAACAGGCCTGCCCAGTAGGGGTAGGCACGAACGGGACTCCTAGGTCCCATGCAACATGCCCTCCCTACCCATTCCCACATCCCATGAAGGTTGACCACGCCACCGGGGTCTACGTCCCCTTCTCTTTTCGAACCGATGGTGTGGGTTCTTTAACGTCCCACAAGAACAGATCAGAGAAAGAGCTGTGAAACGGGGCCTACGGTTTTTCGTCCTTATCCGAGAAGACTAGAACGTCTAACCGTTTGAAGATGTAATTACAAAGGCAGCACTTTCTCCTCATTTATTTTAATACCCTTAGTGTTGGTCTGGCCGGGGTTTGAACCCGCGACCTCCCGCACGGTAGTCGTGCGGGTAGTCGTGCGATAGTCAAATTCCTCTTACCGCGTTGTTTGTTATTTTCCAGGGTCAGGAATCATTCGCCCTTTTTCCCACTGCCAGATATCTTTATTCTAAGAATTCGTTTTCCACTGAAGACGATCTGTAAAATGAATCTGTCGGTTTGGAAACAACTAATAGGTTGTGTTAAACAGCGCACTGTGTGATAATCTACCATGATCACTGCTGAAGTTGAACATCGTGATTAAATACAATATACCAGAAGAAGAGTACAATACATAAACGATACGACCCAGTGGTTTTCTGGGAAATTTCTGAACTGTTTACTTTTTTGCATTTTAAGAGATGTTTACTTTCATTGAACTGAGATCAGCATGCCCAAAGCGTACTCCAAACACTTGCGTTAATGGACCGTATGGCTGCATTTCTAGCTATTTCTTTATGCATATAGCTTATAAAAAAGATGTAAACTGCATGCAATACTGTCCTTTGTTTACCAATCTGGATACTTTCAAAAAAGCGTGGACAGTATCAATCTGTTTTTCCATATATTTCTGAATATTAATGTGCACTAGTTTAGCCCTCCCATAGTTCCATGTGGCCGTGTAGGTTTAGGTTTTATACTTTTTTTCGACAACATTTCTTCAATTCATTAGGTGATGCTGTCGTTCAATTTTATCCTTGGTTCAATTCTTGTTTTCTTTTGTCCTTGTGTATGTTTATGTGTGATAATGAATACAAAAGGGTACAAAACAAAGGAAAATAAAATTGAACCAAGGATACAATTGAACTACAACATACACGTTAGAGAATGTCATATGCAAAATAACAAGGCTTCGTTCAGGAAGAAAAGAACAGGTCACACGCGGTATCTCACTGTAAACGAAAACTACCATTAGTATAGGCTAATAACACACACAGCTACAGTAGCTGAAAAACAAACAGTATGATGTTAATGTAAATTTCTTGTACCCACGGGTAGACGGTGGAAAAGTTTTTCGAGTGTAAAACCTCCGGTCTTGAAACGAAAAGCTGAGTTGAACACATTTTTAGGTCCCTGAAAAATGAAACTGAGGGTTGACTTTTATTTGCCAATTCTAAGAAAAAATTGAAAATCCTGCATGATAATAAACAGATTCTTTGTAACGCTAGCTGTAAGTGAGACAGAAATGTCATAGGTCGTACGGCTCGAGACACACTAACGGTATTGTTTCACTGGAGAGCTTTGCATTTCACAAAGGTAGCCACTTCCCGGAAATCGGGGTTGTTAATTCGGTCACAAATGATATGTTAACAAAGCATCAAAACAAACTTCCCTCTTTGGGATAAACAACCAGAGCTCTACATTTTGGCACCGTTACCAAAGTTCTTGGCAACATTTTATTTCATTTTAAGACATTAAGGTCCTGAGTTGTGTTGGATATACATGGATGTATTAATTTTAAATACCGTACTCCGTTCATAGTATTCATATCTGACATATTGCCTAATAAGGAAATGACGTATAGCTTGTTTGACAACACTTGACTTCTTTGGTTTCTTCTTGCTTTGGCAGTCATTTTTACTTCACGTAAGTACTGAATGCATAATGTCCTCTATTAAAATCTCAAAGTCCTATTTTAAATAAAAAGCAAACTGCGCATGTTTAGTCCACTAAAGGAATTCATGTCAATCACTCTAAATAAAAGTCCCTTTTAAGTAAAACGATCTATCTTGTTTAATGTTTGCTTAGAGTTGGAATTGTTTTAGACTCGCGACTGGCGGTCAAGAGGCAATTAACTGACTGATTAATTTCAAATAATGTAGCTACTGAAATTCCAAACCTGAGGAGTATTTTTGAAAACAGATACACCTTCCCGTTTTTGAGCTTCCCGATTAGCAGAGGGAGATAGGTTCGCTGTAACAGCAGCAGCCAGCGTACTTGTGGACACTTAAAGGTTATTCTGCTGTCTGAAAATTTGGTTTATCAACGGAGTTGATAATGTAAATTGACCACCGTACAGGGATTCGATTAGCTGACGTTTCGAGCGTTAGCCCTTCGTCGAAGCGAATCGGATTCGCTCCGACGAAGGGCTAACGCTCGAAACGTCAGCTAATCGAATCCCTGTACGGTGGTCAATTTACATTATCAACTCTGTTGATAAACCAAATTTTCGTGTTTCACTCCCCCACCGACGCAGCACCACAGTTTCTTTAGAAACTAATCCCCTTTATTCTGCTGTCTGTCCAGTTTTCTTAAAATGGCCTGTCGCTATTATTATCGCCAACATCAACACCACCACCATCACTGATTTTTGTTAACTTCCCTTTATTGTCATTGTTGCTATTAATATAATGTTATCGTACGATCAACTCACTTACGAGATCCAATAAAGGATACCTTTCTCAGATGGTAACCTCTCCGAGCCTCGTTCCCCGGGTCTCTCTTCTTCTCCTCCCCTGGGAACAAGGTTGTCTCTAGGATGGATATTTTGAGTCACCGACTCTGGCTTATAACCGTATCTTTTTAATCTATTTCCCCCTGAGATGGATAAATAGACAGAAATTATCTACGCGAACACCATGACTGTAAAAAGGTCATTCCTGTAAATTAAGCCGACTCATTTATCTCTTCCTTCCTCACCAGCTCCAGAGTATCAATTTTCCTCTCTTGTAGACGGATAGTGTTGCCACTCACCCAATGGGACGTTTCACAAACGGTTCAGAGAACAAGCACAAACTTGACTGGTAGTAATGAACTTTTTTTTCTGTACTTAGTAATAAAGACCAGTAAGTATCGATCATTCACTAGCCAAAGAGAACCTTTCTGGCTCCGATCTGTTTGCGTCTTTTAGACAAGAGTTGGAATAGGTCAGATCGATCTCTACTGACCTCGCTTGTTCTCAGAAACCTACATCACTGGAGCGTTACGTTCTTGGAATCGTTTAAAAATATACTCTTACATGTTCACTGTCGCATTTCCACTATCCATTTTACCGAATCCCGTACACATCCTACATTACTTGGTAACCTGGAATTCCTTTTTCTAATAACCGTCCTCGATGTATCCCTGTATACTAAACGAGAAGGTAGCATTCTCTGATAACATTACTATGAGATAAGGTACCTGCCAATTCAATCGACTGTTTTTGTTTACTTTGGAGCTTAAGAGGTTTTGAGTTACCATTATTCACTTTTACGCCAAAACACCAACAGTTTAATTAACTGAAGGCAAAATAGCGCTTGACAATGGAACTCTGGTACAGTTTTATCGTGATGACACTCAGCCATCTTCTAGCAATCAAAGGTAGGTGATGTAGAGCTGTTAATCACATTGGTATCATGTTGATGTAAAACTGCAGTGTTTTTCGAGTCACTCATGCTGCGGTAATCTTAAAGAGTTCTCATCACTTTTACTGTAATCTTTTCGGCTTGGTGTGATGACGACCTTGTAAAGTAAATGTATGAAGGTATTGTTTGACTGCTAGCTTAAGCCTCACGTGTCTCTGTCCTTGTCAAGCCGCTATGTGATGCTAGTTTTAACTTCCTTCATATACTTTCACTTTGTTTCTGGGCGGTTGATCGCTGGTTAGTCTATCGGTTTATCATACTCCAGTTTCGAGCGCCTTTTTCAGTTTGCGCTGAGGCTCGCGCATGTGTTATAAATGAAATACATTTGATAAATTTTGGAAAGATATGACGGAATCTTTTATAGACAAAGGAAAGTGCAATTTATGAAAGGAATCGTCTTAATATTTATAAAATTAATGATAGAGTGTTTCTGTCTAGGAACTATCGGCTAATAGTTTCCCCGAGGAATGTTTGTGTTCTTTAAACAAATATTACCCTGAGAAGCTGAGGTTTCGCGGATAAGTACTATCGTTCCGGATATTTTCGTCGTATGAACAAGGAGTGTTTATGATTGACCAGGGACTATCAGTATTGATATTGTTCTTGAAACCACAACACTTGATCAATTTACGCTAATCAGACTAAAGAAAATAGTTGAACTAAAACGCCTACTAGTTGACATGTCTATACAATTAAATCACATGATCAATTTTAGCCAGTCAGACAAGGAGAAAGAGAAAGTTTAGTCATGGAATATACAGTCGTCGACTCAACCCACAGGCGGCTTAATGCTTGACTTGTGGCAATCCGTGATACAGAATGTCCTCAGATCATAGGTCGGGTCGATATCGGTAATAAGACTATTAAAAAAAGTTCGATTTTCCAGATAAACACCTCTCTCCCTCGAATAATCACCCGGCCGTTTATTTGGGGGATCGAGGGCGCGTATCTTAGCGTGGGCGCTCGTTCAAGGAAACTCTGGTATTTTTAGCGGAGCTCAGGCGGCCCGAAGCGCCGCGAAGCGGAGCACCATTGGTAAGAAAATATGGTAACCCACCTGTTCGAGAAAATTTGGTTTTGGTCACCGTACGTACGTGCCTACGTACGTACGTACGTACGTCTGCCGATTCATGTATGCGCTGTGAAATGTCTTATAATAATAATATATAGATTTAGCCAAGCCTAAAAGCAGAGCTCCACGATTATGATTTTTTTTGTACTGGTAGTGAACAACTACGCATGGCTTTCCTTGCGCCAATATTTTATGTTTAGAGCAGTCAACAGGAATTGAAGTGGTGCAAAAACCTCTAGACGCACATAACATACAAGAAAACAATATACGACGCGGATGTTTGTACGAATACAAATTTAAACAAACAAAGAAACGATCAAACATTTCATCCAATGCAACGTCGTGTTGGACGAGCATGTTTGACCGTTTAGCCACATCTCTCAACATTGCTTTTAACTGGGTTTCCATGTTTGATCTAGATCACTGAAATATTTTCATCCAGCATTTCGCGTTACGAACAAATGTTTGATCATTTCACCCCAACCAACAAAGCATGCAACCAAATGAACCAAATAACGTCGAAATTTCAGCGATAATACGCAAAAAATCCTTTTGTGGACTCACTCTGTCTAGTGTTTGATCAAACATTGTTTGTGCGTTTAGCCACCCAGCGTTATGTTTGACAAATACAATGTTGGATGAAAATGTTTGATCGTTTAGCAGGGGCTTTAATCCTTTTTTACGAGGACTCATTACGGTGACGTGTAAACAAGATAAGGGCAAAAATGTCTTAACGCTGTTGAGGAACAGACGTCGAAAAGCAGTCAGCCAAGCGGAGTAAAAACACTCGTTCGCTATCGCTTGCAAGCAAAAAAGCAAAACAAACAAACAATTCAACTACTTCTTTGCGTCCAAAACGAGGAGAGATGATGGTTACCTATGTCCAATCGAAAGAAAAATACAAGTTTCATTCCCTTATCCAAGAAAAGTAAACGATTAAACCAGAAAGAAGAATCTTTAAGAATCTTTAAGTGTTCTTTGGGACTGATAGAGGTGCCATTAAATACTAGGTCATAAACATAAGCCGAGTTTCCAAGGATCATCCCTTGCGTCTTGTCCCCATTGGCCTGAAGATAATTGTGGTCAAGCCAGGAGGAAATAATTTCCATGTCTTTATTTAAGGTGTATTGCAGAAATGCAGAAATGGGCTGTTGTCCACCGCGTATTGGGTAGTATCGTCTGCGTAGAGGCGGAGTGACGAGACGATAACTGTTTCGTTCATATCGTTCATAAAGATGTTAAACAGTAATGGACTAAGAAGACTACCCTGAGGGACACCACAGCGTAGGGGGAACCAGTTAGAGCTTGAATCGTTGAATATTACCCTTCGATTGCGGTCATGCAGATATGATCTTATAAGCTGAAGGGCTGGCTCTAATACGTCATATGCTTTTAATTTTTCAAGAAGTAAATTATGACAAACACAGTCGAAAGCCTCTGATAGGTCGATAGCAGCCACTCCCACATCTTTCTTTTCGTCAAGAGCGCGTCTCCAATCGTCTGTTAATTTGATCAAAGCTATAGCGCAAGAGTGTCCCTTGAGGAAGCCCGACATATTAGATGAGAAAGTTGGTGTAAAGGAAGTGTACAGTTGATCAAACATTACTTTTTCGAAAAGCTTGGGGATTGCGGAGAGAACACTGACAGGTCGATAATTGTTTTTGTCTGTCGTTTCACCCTTTTTGTGGATAGGGGTGACATTACTCATTTTCCATTCGCTGGGCAGAGCACTAATGCGAATACAGTGATTGAACAGATTGGCTAGTGGAGAGGATATGGCTGGAGCAGATAGTTTTATGATCTTTGGGGAGAAACCATCAGGACCGGTAGATTTCTTAGCATTTATCTTTAATAAGTAATCTGTTACGGTTTCAGTAGTGATTTCCATAAAAGCAAAGTCAAGTTGGTACGGTTTGCTCCTAATTGTAGTAATGCTCGGGTGGTCATTAATTAAAGTCTTCTTCCGTTAAATTTAACGCCGATTCCTGTATTCTTGGGCTCACAAAGAAGTCACTGAGTGCAGTGCTGGGATTAGAGATAAGTTTCCCTTCGTCTAAAAGGTGGATATTGGTTGCTCCATCGACGTTAAACTTATTGTTTGGAAGAAGTGGTTTCAGCTTTTTCCAGAATTCGCCAGGGAATGATGTTGTCGAGGCTGCATCGATACAGAAATCTTTAATTGCTTTTCTCTTTAGCGCTGTAACCTTGTTCCGTTGTTTTTGTAGTTAGCCCAGTTTAAGTTTGTTGATGCACGAAGGAATTTCTTATAAAATCTATTACGTATGCGGATCAGTCTGGTTTTGAATGTCTGGGCTAATCTACGGCAGTTGATTATTACGGAGCTGTAGTCGTTTTACAGGTGCATGCTCGTCAAGAACCTGTTTAAAGAGACTAAACCAGTGCAACCAAATATCATCAATGTTGTCGTAGACATAAGAGCTGTCCCAAGGAACATTTTTAAGATCCGAGAGGAAAGCATTCATGTCCAAATTTTTCACGGATCTAAACTCTATTGTTATCGCTTTCGGTTTGGGTAGCTTTTATTTTCTCACAACAAAGATTAGGTCGTGGTCACTGATGCCAACGTGCAGAATTCCACTCGTCGATAGTCTCTCAGGGTGAGATGTTAAAACGATGTCCAGTAATGTACTTGAATAATTAGTCGTTCTCGTAGCCTCCTGAATAACGTTCGTTAGGCAGAATTGATCAATAAAGTTAGACAGGACTTTATTAGGGCCGTTTGAGTTAACGGTGGAATCAAGCATGTTCATGTTAAAATCCCCGATGAAAATTATTTCTTTACGTTTAACGTACATTCCCTCTGCTGCTGATGAACAGGCTGGAATGAAATCCGTAATTTTTCATTTACTAGGAGAGCGGTAACAGCCACATATCAGAAACCAGTTATTTGCAGTTGTTTTTACATCTAAACCTGAAATAGATTCAACGTCTTGTGGCTCCAGGTTTCGCCGTCGATAAGCCATTATATTGGATCTTATGTAAACAAATAATCCACCTCCTCCTTTCTTTTTATCTCTTCTAATAATTCGATATTGCGAATGAGCGAATAAACAAGAAGAGACAGTACCGTCCATCAATCTTGCTTTCGCTGATAAAAAGGATGTCAAAAGCACACTTGTCGAGTAGATTAATAACTTCGTCCGTCCGATTTGCCATAATTGCTGTCAACATTTAGATGGGCGATCTTTAAGTTATTTTTGTAATAACCGTTTATGTTCTCAGAGAACCACTCTATCGGTGTTTGCGGTGATAGTGAGTCGCTTACGCCGGAGTTGCAGTGTAGCTTGGTCCGAAAACAAAGAGCTCACTTCTTCTGTAGGAATTGTAGAAAAAGGTAGAGTTGCTAAACAACAGGGATTGAAAATCCATATGTTTGATAAACCTGTTGTAACGCTGTCATTTCTGTGTTCTTTACGTGGCATACCGCTACATTTTAAGTGGTAACTGTTATTGCAAGAGGAACATAGGGCAGAACGGTGATTCAAGGCGATACTTCGTTGGAAAGCTTGTCATTTAGGCTTATCGCCGGGGTTAGTTTCCACGTCTCCCGCTCTTAAGAAGAAAATATTATGTGTTGCCACAGCGTTAGAGTGGTACCAATAGATATCTTACTTGGCAAGAATTTCCGTCGTAAGCTCCTCTTTCGGCAAAAACTTTATACCACGTGGACGCCAAGATGGCGGTGGGCGAGTTGATTATGAAGCTGGACTTCGGCTGCATAATTCTGCTTTGAAGACCAAATTTGTCCCCGAAAAATGAAAGACTTGATGTAGGTTGAATTTGGAACGATGGCCTTGCTTGTAGGTGAAAAAGGTTGAGGGAACCACATAAATTTGACTAACAATGCCGACCGAGCATAAACGTGGCCAACCGCCATAGCCTTCACGCGAAGGCTATGAACGTTAAGAAACGTTTGCCCTTATCTTATTAACACGTAATCGCAATGAGTCCTCGTAAAAAAGGATTAAAGCCCCGGCTAAACGATCAACATTTTCATCCAACATCGTGTTTGTCAAACATATAAACGTTGGGTGGCTAAACGCACAAACAAACGTTTGACCAAACACCAGTCACAGAGTGAGTCCACAGAACGAGTTTTTGCGTATTATCGCTGAAATTTCGACGTTGGTTCGTTGGTTCATTTGGTTGCTTTTTACCACGGTTTGTTGGTTGGGGTGGCTGAATGATCAAACATTCGTTCGTGACTCATAATGTAGGATGAAAATGTTTGATCTCGATCAAACATGGAAAGCCATTTAAATACAATCTTGAGAGATCTGGCTAAACGGACAAACGACAAACATGCTCATCCAACACGATGTTGGATGAAAATGTTTGATCGTTTTTTGATTGTTTAAATTTGTTTTCAAACAAACATGCGAGTCGTGTGCTGTTTTCTTGTACTGTTTTAATGTTTTGAGGTTTTGAACTGCGGTCAATTCATGTTGACTGCTCTAAACATAAAATATTGCCGAAAGAGAGGAAAGCCATGTGAAGTTGTTTAATACCACTACAAAAAAATTATAATCGTGGAGCTCCGCTTTTAGGCTTGGCTTAATCTATATATTAAAAAATGGACAACCACTTTGAGTTTAAAACAAGACATGTTTCGATCGTTCAACGATCATCATCAGTTGTGAAATAGTTTACAGTTGTGATTTGAATTTATACTACCATTGACGCGTACAATATTTTAAGAAAAATTAACGGGCAACACTTAAATACGCGAGACCTGGGACAATACATTTCTTGAAATCGGATGTACATAGAGAGACTAAGTATAAACAGCAAAATAATTTACAGCTATTGCACAAAATTGTCGTAGTAAGTAAAACTAAATAACAAAAGGACTAACGCAATGGAAAACCACATCAGAAAGAAAGGGTCAGCTCGGCATGTTTAAGCTGCTTATTTAACGTGGTATTTTCCCAGCGGATATGAGCGGCTTCTTTTAAAATTAGCTGAAATCTATTTGGTGCAGAATCCAAAATAGAAAAGCACCTCTCTCTCCCTGGTATGTGGTACTGAACAACACTTTTATAGCTCTTCGTACGAAGAATATGGAGTGCGCGTTCGTCCTTGTAGAAGAGAAAAATAGTCCTATTGTGATAACAGTGTAAAGGAACATAGCTTTTTGCCGTTTCTGTAGCCAACAGTGGGCACGTAGTTGTAAAGCGGTGAATATTCAGTTATGAGCAAATATCAAAACATGTACTGTAACTCCTTGAGCTAATCAACTCCTGTCTTTAGTCAGGTAATTAGCTGCTCTCATTGTACGCTATCGCACGCACGTTCTGCGAGTTGTATCCATTTTATTACGTGTTGTCTGTTTTGATGAAGGAGGGTTGTTCTTATGCTTGTCGTTGTTTGCTGAAGTCAGATATACCCTGTTGGCAATTTAAATCTTTCTCTTCGTTCACAGGCGATCCTCGGCAGAAGATAATATCCACTCCAGATAAGCCTACACGTGTCTTTGTTGGCGAGAACGTTTCTTTGACTTGGCGTTTCTATAAGCCACCTCATCTAACGCTGGTGGAGGTGGTTTTCGGCCTCTGGAAAAGCACAGGGATTCTGGATCCAAAACTGGTGGCTGTCAGTGGCTCTTCCGGGATTCCCCTGGTGCGACCTGGGTACGAATCTTCTGTAGGTTGGGCAGGAAACCTCACCTCTTCGCTAGCGGTGTTCGTATTATACGATGTGCAGCCAAAGGATGGAAATGTGGAATTTGGGATACAGGTGGAGTTTGGGCTCGCCTATAATCCGCTGACCGACGTAGTGCGGCTTCAAGTCGAAGCAAAGCGTAAGTGCTATCCAAGAAACACGACGCTGTAACAACATATTTCAAACTGGTTTTTGTTACCAAAACGTTTCTTTCATCGCCTTAAGTGGAAACAACCGTGTGAATAAATGATTTCTTTTTAAAGGAACTACCCAATTGCAAGGTCATGAGCATCATAACAACATGTTTTGTAGAGGAGGATAAAGTAGCACTTGCGAACTTTCCGCCTTGTGCGATAAAAGTTTCTAGACTTGGTATAGAATTGGAAAAAATATCCAGACCTTAACTCCACTGGACATCATTGTCTCTTTTGCTTTTTAGCTATTACAGATCCTCCAAAAATCACGTATGTCAGCATACCTCCCCTCCTCAGGATAGGACAAAACTTGAATCTCAGTTGCACGGCCAACAGTTTGACTCTTCTCAACGTCACGTGGTACAAGCGAGGAAAGGTCGCTTCCAAACGAGGTAACGGCACTTCTAAAGCAGTCTTGAGATTGCATAACATAACGGATGAAGACTGGGGGGAGTGCGTCTGTATCGCGAAAGACGTATTTGGTGAAGATAGGGAAGCTGTTTTCCTCAAAAGTAAGTTGTTATTGTTTGTTGATATTGAAATACATTTCAGGCAGCTTTTTATTTCGTCAAAATAGGCTCATCAGCGGTTTTACAGATAAAAAATACCAGTTTCGGTTGAATAACGTGTTTCACGTCTTCAGTAAGAGGTTTCCTGCTTTCTTCCATAAACAATGCAGTCACTGTACGTATGTGTGTGACGCGTGACTGGATTGTTTGAGGAAGAGAAGAAAAATCACTTCCTGATCATGAAGGCCGTAAAAAATTATCCAACCGTAACTGACACTTCTGTCTATATAGAGAACCAGCAACACTTGGGAAAACGCTAGCAGACTCCTTGTGAATTTTTTTATTCTCGGCCATCAATCAGAAGGGCGAATGAAGTTTACTCTCTTATACTTGTCTAGTTTATCCATAAAATTCCTTCATATTTTCGCAACAGAATTATAAAGGTTATAAAATATTCTTTTTGAGAAATTAATAACCGTTTTTTTGCTCTTTAGTTCTTCCAGCGAGTCCGACGATTCTAAATACAAACAAGATAGCAAACTTCGCGAGCTGGGTCTTAAGGTGGTCAGCGGTCTACAGTGAGGGGCGTTTAGTGAATGAATATACAGTGAGGTACCGAGTTGTGCATGTGACAAAGAAACACGTCACAGATGATGGGTCATGGGTATTACAGAATATCACGGGAGTTGAATACCGCGCAGATCTTGCCGCTGACTGTCGTTACATGTTTGCGGTAACTGCGTGGAACAGATGGGGCGAGAGTTCGTTGGAGGATGACAAAGTATTTGTTATGTCAACAAATTTTACAGCAGGGATCACCGGGATCACACTGAAACCAACTGATGTTCTTCAAACAGGTAAAAGTGTTGTTGAAGGGCTGATAGCTATGTGTGTATGCAATGCATGATAGAAAGTAACGCGGACCTCGATTGCCGCTGACAATGTGGAGTGGACAAAGGGCTGATAAAAAGTAAAGGAGAAACAGCGGTTCGCCCAATAACTTTTCACCTTAACTGGTAAAAAGATATACTATCTAACAGTTAAAAATCCATGCCACAACAATGTAAAGAATGAATAAAAACATGTACAATAAATTGAGGCTAAGGACTAAATAATATTACGAAAACGCTTCAGTCCATTCTGGAGCTAATTCAAGTTTTCAGCTTCGACCACAGATCTCGGCACATTATTCTGTTAGTGCACCATGCGAACAGAGAAAGAATGCTTTCTTTATGTGGATGTAATGTGGTATCGCAAGTAGCTTGTAATTCATGTACTTTGATTTGTCGTTTTGTTTGTCTCAACAGGTTCCGAGACATTAATGTCCCCTACCTCCAGCAGTAACAGGAAAGATATGAGAGAGGATGACATCATGTTGGCGACGCTTATTACATTCGCCTCGTTTTGTTTCCTCGCAGGATTGGGTTACCTCGCGAGGAAAAAAATAACTGGCAAAAGAGAAAAAAGCAAAAGTATGTAGACTGTTGCTGGCTGCCAGAATTCGCAACAGGGAACCTCCATTCTCACAACAAGTTGTTGGAAATATAATTATTAGATTCCAAACAACATTTAAGAACACACAAAGTTGGGTATCATTATCGTCTATTTTCAAATTTAACTTGTCCGCGAGCTGCCTGTTTTTGGCAGTTGGCTGCAGCTATTGTCAATAAGAAAATGAAGCAGAAAATCGTTTAATGCGTGTAAGACTTTTATCTGAGTAGGGTAATTCTTTCAGTATTTTACAATGTAAAAAGACTGCTATCAACAGAGGTTTTGTATAAAAGAACATAGAAAAGAAATAGTTACAATTATAAAACATTGGGCAGCTGAATAGCGTTACGAAATCCATGATGACGGTGCCCAGGAAATCTAAAAGCGAAAATAATGGGCTATAATTATTAATATCAATTTTTTTCTGTAAAGGTAAATTGTATTTCCATGTTTTAAAACAAACTTTGGAATCTAGTAATTATTTCCAGCAATTCAGGGTCAATTTGGAGCTTTCCTTAAGTTAATAATTAGGAAATGTTCAACGGTTATTTCATACCCGACGCAGATAGTATTGGGAGCTAGAATGCCTCGAGAGACAAATGAGTTGGAGAATTAAGAAACCATTCAAACCAACTTCAGAGAACAGTTACCGCTTAATTTGTTCCAACAGCTATGCTTATAAACTTATTCCTGAAAAAAGGCTAACATGAGAGGTTCAATCAATAGTACGTGGTTTTAAAACGAGTGTGAAATGTGGAATGGTCGTGCCCAGTTATCAGCTTCATCATGTAATAGGTTTAAACGTTCCGTGCCTAAGTATTTGTTCTGTCATCGAATTTTACAGCCGGGATCACCGGGATCACACTAAAATCAACGAATGTTCTTCAAACACGTAAAAATGTTGTTGAAGGGAGGATAGGTAGGTCTTGTAGGTGTATGCAATGCATGATGGAATGTAACGCGGACCTCGATTACCGCTGACAATATGGAGTCGGGACAAAGGACCGATAAAAAGTAAAGGAGAAACAGCGGTTAGCCCTATAACGTTTCACCTCAACTGGTAAAAAGACATCTAACAGTTAAAAATCCACAACAATATAAAGAATGAATAAAAATTTGTACAATAAATTGAGGCTAATCCTCCAGTTATTTCCTGCGAGTTGTAATTGCATTCATGTCTTCCGATTACCTTTCTTGCGATGTGGTTAGATAATTCTGTGTTTATGTTTTTATTTGCGTACTTAACAGGACAGCAAGGCAGCATAGGGTGAGTATGTACTTTCTCTCTCTATAATAATACAGTTGTAAAATGTGCTGTTTCCTGAATAATTTTAATTTTTTTTCCACTTGAAAAAATTACACCACAAATATTTTTGTAATTTTAGATTGTATTTTAGAATAGTTAGGTGTCCCCTGTCAGCAGTGGGGAATCCCCTCTGCTAGATTTTGCGACACGTTAATAAAGTCATTATTATTATTAACTCTTCAACTCGTAGATCTCAATTTCTACTGTAAACGATATTGATGAACGCAACAAACAATAAAACGTCTTAACAGCAATTCCATCGCTTCTTTACAGCATATCTGGAATGGCTTTTACATCTGAAGTGAGTCTAGCGTCGGAATCGGTAAGAGTCAGTCTAAAATTAGGCCTTTTTAAAAATGACCTTTCTCCCATTATTTATTTTTTTGGAAAAAATTAGAGTAAAGAAAACAAATTAAAGAAAGCCAAAACGTGATTTTGAAACCAAAATCTCATGCATTTCCCATAACTTTCTAGTAATGTTGTCTTCTTTTCTTCTGCACATTTTATGCTATAAAATATGAGCTTTTTTGCAGCCTGCAGAACAAGCGGCTGAACGGCGCTCCGTGATGGTATCAGGATCTCCAATGAGCATCCCAGAATCCTCCTTGACTGCAAATAAACCACCATCACCAGTGATAAACACGCGAGACTATTACAACCAGCTGAAACCTGGAGAACACTTTCCACTGACGTCGTTTCGGCCAGAACTAAATCCCAACACTCCTAGAATTATGGACAATAAACAGTCCTCATCACAGACACTTGATCCTGACAGAGGTGGAGAAGGGAGCCACCAGGATATAGAGATACCTATGTCTGTTATCAAACCGGGCACCTTTGAAGAGGAGAATCAGGTTGCCATGGAAATGAACACGAATGCTGCAAGCAATGAGACAGCAAATAGAGGAATCAATCGGGAAACTAAGACAAACAGTGTGAGAAACATAGTTGGAACTGATGCATACCAACAAACCAATTCTTCAGATGGTTATCTTCAACCTGTGGACGGCGAAAAGTTCCAGGATAAGAGAAGAAACAGTCCCAGGTTGTGCGACAGAAAAGCTCAAAATTTACAACCTCGTCCCCAGCCAAAACCAAGACTGAAAATTTTGGGAAGGAGAGAAACCGAAAAAATTCAACGCAATAATCCCGCGTTTAGTAGAACATCTTTAAGTTTAGAATTCACAGATTTGCGAGCCAACGATCAGCTAAACGAGACGACGAATAGCCAGCATTGCGCATGCGGTAAACCTTTTGTTCAATCTAATCCTAACAGTTCTCGACTGAGAACGTTCCCAGGAAGTCGAATGCATGGTTATCAGAACGATTCATTCTCAATGACTTCGTGCCAGAATTCAACCAATCAAGGCTCACCACTCCAGTCACTTGGTAATCACGAGTCACCATATACAAGCGTGCAGAGCAACATCAACTGGGAGCTCCCTCCTGGCCAGCTAACGTTATTTGAAAGAATCGGTGGTGGATCCTTTGGTCAGGTTTGGAAAGGAGCGGCGCGTGATTTGATTGGTGCTAAAGGCTGGACCGTTGTAGCTGTTAAAATGCTAAAAGGTGAGGCTCATAGAAACGATAAATTACAGAAAATGTTAAGTTCTCAACAACGATGGCGGTAAATAATTTGGCTCAGAATCTCGATTAATGCAACCACTCTGATAAAGGCGTGTTTATTTAATTAGTTCTCAAAAACACGTTTCTCATACAGTCGTGTTCTAATCACCCATGACCCTCAACGCGACCCCCGCCATTATGTTCTGCTTGAAGCTGTTTTGAGTTTAACCGCTGCACTGTTAGAACCATCTCGGCGTAATCGAAAAAAACTTACTCACAAAATATTTACGGTTATCGTTTTTCACCCACGACTCTCTCGTAAAAGAAGATACCTCTATATTTCCTGACCCTGTCAACGAATTGTCGCTGAGTTCAATCGAAACATGAAAAGTTAATCAGTTAACCACATGTTCAGTCACCAAAACACGTTTAAATTAACAACTGTAAACTTTCCTGGAAGATTATTCCACTGAAATAAGGCTTGGAAATCTCAAAAAATATTATTTCTGTCAAACGATTGTTTGATTGCTTGGTTGACTGACTGACTGACTGACTGACTGACTGATTGTCTAATTATTCTGCCTGCGGAAGAAACTTTTCAAACGAGTCTCCTAACATTTTTCACCTGCTGGTGCCATTATTGGTCATTATTTTTTACCCTTTTTTAGCTGGTTTTTCACTTTTGTTTTTGCAAAAAAATTAGTATTTGTCATCATGTCTGTACTCATGTTATGTTCTTCACATTTTTTCGTATAAAATTAGTGTTACAACTGGTATTTCCTTTGTAGACGGTTCTTCTCAGTCGGAACTCAGGGACTTAATGTCTGAACTGGATTTGTTGAAGAAACTGAAGCCGCATCCTAATGTCATACGACTGATGGGCTGTGTAACCAAGGATGTAGTAAGATGTCAAGGAAAGCGCGAGTTCAGTAAGTTTGTGTGCTAAAATAATGCTAAAGAACAATCTTGTAACTACAAAATCTAATAATAGAACTGTGGTTTATATCTAAGAGCAATTTTATTACAATTTGCTCACCACAGGATATGACAAATTTCGCCTTCTGATTGGGTCTCTTCGCGAGGTTTACTTCGTTATCGCCTTATTTGGGTCGGTTTCCTCATTTGAATAACAAGCATTTTCATTAAGATTGCCTCGCCGGTTGTTGACAACAAATTACTCACACCCTTTTTCTTTATACTGTGGTGTACAAGTGGGACCGAAAAACACGATGAAGTTTACATGCCAGGTTGTATGCGAAAATATGCGGGTAACTCGGATGTTGTTTTTTAGGGTTCTGACCAAGGACTTTATTGTCCTAATTTTCGCTTTACAGGGCCTCCACTTGTACTGCTGGAGTTTGTCCCTTACGGCGATCTTCTTGGATATTTAAAGAAAAGCAAAGGAGAAATCGATGATTATTATAATCTGAGAAAGGAAGAAGCCCCACGCAAAATATCAAGACAGCAGCTTTACCAGTTTGCTCGTGATATTGCGCGTGGAATGGAATTCATATCAACTCATCAGGTATGCCGCATGCCTTGCAGCACAACAAGAAAACATGTTCCTGTTTGGCAACGTTTTCTTCCTTTCCTCTTCAATGAGGAATATGGGCCAACAGTCACGTGATTGTTGGCTTCAGTAACCAACTGAGCCTTTTGCGAGTACAGGTGGTCAACCCGTCGCCCAGCCTCCGCCCAAACCGTAGATGTATAAAATAGGTCAGACCACAGCAAGGTGAACTACGTTCGCTACTCTTTTGGAATAGTGTGTGGGTTCTTTTACGTCCCCTTCGAGTGTTACGTGTGGAGCAGAAATAGACGAATGCCTTCACGTCATTGGCCAGTGAACGCTACCATCTGAGCTCAGTCAAGATGTTCAGCACACAGGCCCAGTTATTTAATGACCATGGTTTGAGCCCATGTCCTCAGTCCCCACTTGTCAGTCTGCCGGGTGCTCTTACTTAACGGGACGGCGGTTGTACAGCAGGAGTCATTTGGTTTCTGTTTATTTTGTTTGATATTGTGTTTAACTTGTTTCACTGAAAGTCCGTTATGATCGGTGCAAAGCTCTGGTGCAAAGTTTTGAGGATAGCTGGATGATATCTTTCTGTATTGCTGAATGTTTTGATCCAAACTGGTCTTCTATCCTGACATGGGTTTTACTAATGTACTTGAAAATTACAAATTCACCCATTCAACAGGTTTGTCCAAGGTTGGCGGGATTAGCTCGACAGACCAACCATGATTTCATTCAGGTTTTGTCTAATGATATTTTACAGTTCATTCATCGAGATTTGGCGCTCGGAATGTATTGGTTGGTGAGGGCATGCGCTGTAAGATCACCGATTTTGGAATGGCGAGAGACCTGGGTAAAGCTGAAATCTACGTCAGGAGATCCAATGTGAGTATTTATTTATCCACTGTGGAACTTTACTATTTCAGGCAAAATCTTAGCTAACGGAATTTCTCCCAACGATATTCTCGTGCATCATTTTGCAAGGGTTGAACAAGTTAGGGCTTTGGGTGTGGCTTTTTTTCCGACGCACTAGTATGGCGAAGTGATTCAGAAGTGATTCATTTGTGCTTTTGTCTGCAGGGATTGATGCCGGTAAAATGGATGGCAGTTGAGTCATTGGTACAACAGATTTTTACCACAGAAAGTGATGTGTAAGTACAACATTTGTAATGGATAAGTTTAGGCAAAAGGATGTCCTTTCTAGCAAGCGCTATCTTTTTGCAATGGTTAAGATTAGATAAAAAGGTGATCTTTCTAGTAAGCGCTATCTTTTAATTTCTTGGTTCAGTAAAGTTCGACAGCTAAGTTTTCTTTTCTTTTTTTGTCTTACAAAATACTGTTCAAGGACTAAAATGACCTCCTTTATCATCAGCATCATTGTGGTCCTCATTGTCTTGTCGTCGTCATCATCATCATCATCATCGTCATCGTCATCGTCATCATAATTAACGTTGTTGTTAGTTTAGGTTCCGCAGTTGGTTCGAAAAAAATATTCCATTTGAACTGACCACAAACAGCGTTAAGTCCATCGTGGCTCAAATCTCTCTACTCTTTTCGTCTCGAGTAGATGGTACATGCAACACTCGTAACATTATTACAAACCGGAACTTATGGGCGTGGGGCTAAGAACCAACCCTGGCTAACAACATCACCCCAGCCACGTAGATATCTCCATCTTGGCAACTCCACTTAACAGGAAAAACGAAAGTATCGGATTAGCGAACGCTCGGCTATTCTTATTGCTCGATTCGGCTGTTTGCTGCTAAGTAGCCTGTTTGAGAACCACCTGTTCAGGGTCTTTTTGCCAGTGCCAGTCTATTTAATTTTTGTAGGCATTCACGTATGACAGGAGCCCATAACTGGGAGCGTACAACGCCCATACGGTTTTACAGACCGATCTATTTTTAGACTATCTTTTCCCGCGAAAAAGGGAAACGAGGACGGCAACGGCCACGAGAGCGTCACATAACAATAGTTTTAATGAGCGAAACACAAATGCTCTGCACGTGCAGATTCTTGTGGCACGTGCAGCGACTTGTGATTGGTCATCGGGGCTCCTGCGGGAATCTAATAATCTGGCGGGAAATTCAATCTAAAAATAAATTGGTCTGTAAAAACGCCGTGACAGGAATATAGGGCACTTATACGCTCTTAGTAATGGGCTCCTGGTATGAGTATGTATGTTTTGATATTGGGAAAATGGGGCGCAATGAAGATGTTTTCCACTGGTAAAATAGCAAACAGTCTCTCTCGTATCTCTTTAAGTGAGACTCACGTTGAAAATGGCTCATCTACAGCATTTTTGTTTTTCAATTTTAGGTGGAGTTACGGGATTGTTCTGTATGAAATTTTCACTCTTGGTAAGAAACTGAAGTCTCCAATTTTTGTCATGTTGCATTTTCATGATACTTAACTAAATTTCTTTTTGTTTGATTGAGGCTTCTTAGACTTATTAACAAAAATTACTGTATATAGAACAATCAAATAAAGCAACAAAATAATAAATCAATGAAAGTAAAAGTTAAAAATCAAACCGATGGCAACAGTTGCTGGGTGTTGGTCCAGCCGTCAACTTTTCCCACAGTATAATTTAATTCTGAAAACATATTCTAACTCGTTGTAGGTGGGTGTCCTTATGACGGAATGGCCGGGGAGGAAGTTCTTAGTTTCGTCGCGAGTGGCGGTAGGATGCAAAGAACTTCAGCTATAACTAAAGACCTGTAAGTACAATATTAATACCAATGAATAATTAACCATTTGCTTTTGATATGTTTGGCTGTTGGGGAGAGCAAGATCGTCAGTGATTTGCATGAATTAGTTCTCCGAATAAATTAAGGTGCATGGATTAAACGCGGAGCGAGTCTGGGACCAAGTAAAGGGAGCACCAAAAACTGACATACTCAGAACTTAGGAATCATTTTACTTGAATATATTTATTGTTTGTTTACTTCGATTTGGGAGGCCGAAAAACCCTCTCATGTTTCTAGCTTACCATTTCACTTTCATTTTGTTCGATACCTGCTGATAAGTGAGCGGACGATACCCATCATTTTCAACCGTTTCAACGGCATACTGAGCTTGCTTTAAAAAATGGGGATCGACCAAATAACCCGGGGTGGGGGTACTCCCAGAAAAATTGGGTGGGGCTGTGCGGCCCGCTTCCTGAAACTCATATAGCCCATATAAAGGAGTACCCCGCCCCCCCCCCCCCCGGTCCAAATAACAGCCGCTACCGCACAACCAACCAAAACCAGTTGATTCCAAGACACAGCCTTAGCTAGTCCGGTGCTTTATATCTAATTTGTTCACGGAATGACAAACGCGAACGCGCGAAAGAATTATAAAAATGTGGTTAAAAGAAAACATTATAATTAGCCCATACGGCTACGAAGACACATTTTTAATTACTGGTTTACTTCCTCCTCGCTTCTGCTTTGCTTTAGCTATAAACTTATGCTACAGTGTTGGCAGGAAGACCCATTCAAGCGACCAAAATTCAGCACAATTGCGTCTTGGATGGAGATGCTTGGTAACCCATGAGCCTTCACTGACGTCACTACGTAAAAGTTAATTCAGTAACGCAAGAGAAGAGTGCTCCGTGCAGTGGAGAAGTAGCTACCTCACATCCCAAACCACCATGGATCCCTCAGTAACAGCGTCTTCGTGCTCGCCTGTGGACGAGTGATTACAGATGCTGATTCGGGCTTCAGTTCAAAGCTTCGGATTAAGACTTTCAGAACTTTCCTTTCTGGCCTCTGACTAGATTTGCAACACGTTATAAGCCACGAGGCGTTCGTTATTACGAAATTTCGTCAAGTATAAGTAAACATAACAATGCGTACCTACGAGGAATGTTTAGCAAAAACAACGAACGTTAAAGAGTTAGTAAATAATAAAAATAACCTCTCTCTTTAACGAGTCCTAAAACTACATGATAGACAATGTTGTAGCTAAATGCCAGTCTTGAAACAGAGCACTGCACTCTACATCAACAGCAACTCTAGACTCCACTAAAATAATAGAATATGAAGACTTGTAGGATAGAAATGTGTGAACTGCCCTGCCGACAGCGGCATAGCAGGGCATTACATTACCACCTCTCTTGTCGTCTTTGAAATAGTCTTCTATCGATACATACAGGCCTTTAGGCGAGTGTGTATGCAAAGGAAATACAAGTGACACTGTGGGATATTCCTTGGTATAGCAGGGCCCGCGCGGCAAGTTTGCAGTTGGGGGAGGGGCTCGCTTGGAACCCGTGAGTCAACTAGGGGGATTCGGGGAAATTTTTAAATTAAAGTCCCCTGAAATGGCTGGGAATGCATTTAGAACTAACATGGTGTGGTGAAACTTATATACTTTCAGCAACAACAAGAAAACGGTGTTTTAAAACACGAACACTCAGTTTTCGGTGAAACGTTAAATAGAAAAGTAAAATCGATTTTTTTTTTATGTAGTACTTGCTTTTTACTGTTTGAAAAGCGGGGTCGAAGGCTCCTCTCCCCCTGCGCGGTCCCTGTATATCAAAAGAAAGCTTGACATAACTATTTTATACCATGTCATTGAAAATATACAGTCTTACACAATCAATGCGGTGCCCAGTGGGAAGGTTTTCATGAAGTAAAAAAACGAAGAAACGTAGAAAACCCAACACACTGAAACGCTTCCTTTGCAGGTTATTCAAATAGTGAAGGGTTGTATTTCTATCATTTTGTTTTTAGAACGGCTTCAAGAGAGAGCGGTGAATTGTTGTATAGAACCCCGTGGATAAATAAAGGTTCATATCATTGTCATTTTGTATTGTTATTATTATAATCATAATCATTATCACTGTTAACGTGAGTGAGATGGTAAGTTTCTAGGGTTTTAAATGAATGAGATGTGATTTATTCAACCCTGTCACACGGAAACTCCCAAAATTTTACCTTTGTGAACACCGGGTCGATGCGATTGATCGCATCAGGCCGGTGATCACTGATTTTCGTGGTGCAAATAAAAGCTCAGCCATCTT
>JAEMWC010000149.1:180000-195000 GCA_016490735.1 Pachyseris speciosa | reverse complement strand
GTGCCCTCCAAACTTTTCAAGTGCCTCATATCTCTAAAAACGCACAGCTGTCGAAAAAAAAATCATCTGTTTTATAACATTTTCAACGCGGAAGTTTAGTTTAACGAGGACGTCACCAGCGCACACAATGGGAATATGAAGCACGCTCGCGCAATTGAATTTGATTCGCCACATTCACCAACTATGTTGCAAAAGAGCGCACTCCTATTGGGCATAGTGGGTGGGTGTTGGGCAGGGAAGGGGGGGGGGGGGAATAGGTTTTCTGTGAGTATTTGTTCTATCGTGGATCCACTCATTGACCTACCGTTATACAACCTATGCTTTACTTTGAGACCAGTCAGTAGAATTCCAATGACAGGTAGAAGCATCATCACAGCGGCACATTGGGTGAACTGTCCGTCTGCACCAATAAGAGATCCTCGTGATGGCTTCCTTGTAGTGGAACGCTCTAGATTAAAATAAACTATCCCAGAGTATCACTGAAATAATCAGGTAAGTACTTTTTCGGTGCGTTAGTGTATTCAGGAAGATTTTTCTTTGTTTTCCCTAATACCACCTGCCCAGAAAGAAATATATTCGAACCTCTACAAACTGCCACGTCTCCACAACAGCCACTTTCTTTTTTGTCCCGACGGACAGTCCATACATTCACTATTGTTTTAACCAATCTACAAAGGTCACCTCTCCACGATTAGGTCTGTCCCGATTGCGCTGGAAAAATCGCCAAAAAGTGCTCAAAACATGGCAAAAAAGTGCTCAAACAGTGCTTGATTTTTATAAAAAGTGCTTGAAATTAAATTTAGAAATAGTGCAACAAAGTTGCTCGCAGTGTTTTTATTATTTCCTAGCAGATGTTCATACATATTCCTAGTTTTATCAAACTTTTAACTCTCGACTTTCTAATACTGAGGTGACCATGAAGTATAACAACGTTTGTCGAACAAAAACTCTTTATTATCAGTCAAGCATAGTTTCTAAAGCACACAGCATCACAGAACTGTATGCAATCAGCCGTATAGCTACAACTGTTATTGGTCTCTCTTCGAAATATTGTATCGAAACATCACAGCTCAGTCTTCAGACTTGCTGCTGGTTTGTTGCTTCCATCTTTACACTATTTGACCGGTTTAGAGACAGTGCTATACAACACAATGCTTTCGTCAGAAGCTGCACTGATCAGAGAAGAGCGCTAAAAGTTCTGAGAAACACGAAGTCACGCACCAATCACAATCGACTCCGGTTCCCAATCATCCTGCTCAGTGTTGCGGAATATCGCCTGGTTTTAGTCCACTCGGGCTACGGCCTCGTCGGCTAGTCGCAAGAGATCAGTTTGGATCAGTTTGAGTCATCTGACATAAATACGATTTTATAGGTCCTAATAAGGCGGTACAAAGGTCTGGCAACACAGGAACAGCACTTGAAGTATTTTACTCGGAAATCGGCCAGTCTTTGTTGGATGTCCCTCACATATCATGTCTGATTGTGTTTGTTTCAAATCAAATTATCGGTGAGGATCACACCTAGCTAATACGTATTTGGTTGACACTTGCAATGATTTAACCCTTTAATAAACAATTAAGTGAATTGTTTACACTCCTTGCTGATAAGCTATACGTAGATCGGATTCACGGAAAGCTCTGATCTTGACAATCACCGGTCAAAGAAAAGAACATAACTCGTGCTAGACACAATGCTGGAAATCAGCCAATGTCCTACAGCACATTCTATCCTAGCCTGTTTTGTTTTTGTGGCATAGTTCTTAAAATAGCTTTCCAAGAATCAGAGGAAGCAAAACAAGTTTCACGCAAAGTGAAAACGTAGCGGCAGGCTTTAGATTCCATTTCGTAAAATTTACCCCTGCAAAGGCAACTGATTTAATTGTATAATTTCAGATAAACCTTCAGAGCTTCAATCGCCATATCAGGTCTTATATTTTTAATTTCTTACTGTCTTTTATTTGCCCGGTAACTGTGTATTTTTCTCTTACTTTTTTTGATCGTCGCTGCCGTGCGTCGAGTTACAAGAAACACCAGATGCCGATCTTACAAGTAAACTAACTCTCTCTTTCAGTTTTGTTTTGTCCCTAGCTGTTTTCCCTTCCTCGTCGATTATGTTTACTGGAAACGAATGTTTTTCTTTCTTCTCATTCTTGATTTTCATTATTAATTAACTAACACAACTTTAATTTGATATACCGGCAGACTGAGGATCTCTACAGATTTTCGGCAAGACTGCTTCAGTAAAGCACCGTAGTTTTACTTTTCTCATTTCTGTCTAAGCCACTACTCTCGCATAAAGACTTTTGGTTTGTGCTTCCCTTCCTACGTTAGGGAGCTCTGCAGTATTAGCCGTTTTCCGGGCCGGGTAGGCGACATTGCCAAAAATCAGAGACATTTCGCTCACGCGATACTTTGTGCCCTGCGGTTTTTTAAAAACCTACAGAGCATGCTCGATGGTATCAGATTGCCAAAACAACATGGCGCGGTCAATGGAAAGATGCGAGCGGATAGATTGTCTTGCTCTAAATAATCTATCGTCCGCGGACCTGGAATCTCTTTTACTACTAAAACGAAAACATAAGACCGGGAGTGAAACTGACCCAGTTTGCTTCTGGTCGTTCTGGCGATTAGACGCTCACTTTAGCTTCACCGGTTCGGATTAGGCCAGGGGAATAAACCCAGATGTAACAATTGCAAAATAGCGTGCTGTTAAAATCACCTGAATTCCACAGAGCTAGAATGGATAAACTAATTGCCGACTGTAGATTTGTTTTGGGTGTGCCGGAGAGTGTTGTCGCATTGAGTTACTTTGGTGCTTATCTCTGATATTTCTCCAACAAAAACGCGGAAACACATTGCATTTCGAATTGGGTGTTTGTCCGTATTTTGAACCTGTCTAGGGAAGTCCCGGGTTTCCCAGAAAACAAAAATCAGCGTATCAGTGCTCGCGTTGACTATAGGAAAACTCCGAATGAGGATGATTGGGACGAATATTTGTAACATGGATATGCGCGATGAAATTAAAACAAAGTCATCCTACACAAACAAACTTATTACTACTGGAATATATTTAACATAAACGACCTGCAAACACAACTAAACCGCATTTACAGTTAACTGAGAACTGTCATGACTGGTTTGGAACGGTCATAAAAAAAGGGTTATTGCTTTGCAGCTCGTAATTAATTATAAGGTCAGAGACGTCTTGCGAGTTGAGTCAACGTGGTGTTGAATAATGATGTGTACACTGTTAGAAATTTCTTTTCTTTCCGTTCTTAGAAATTGTTCGGACATAAATGTAATAGAGTTTTGCAAGATACCAGTCCCATCGAAACAGTCATACCGCTGAGAAAAGCCTGATAACGGACGCCTAAAAGCGGACCTGTGCAGTGTCTTTAAAAGTAGGTCCAAGAATTTTAAAAAAACTCTAATCAGCTATACAAACGTTTCTGAGTAAACAGTGGCGTGATTTTCAGAAATCTGTCAATTGTCTGTGAGGGCATGACATCAACTTTAAACTTAAGCCTATCAAATACAGCTACCGTTGAATATAAATATTAATACTGAAAGATTTGCTTAGTACACTACCAAAAGCCAACTACGAAGAAACACTGACCAGTTTCGAAAAACTGCGTTGCAGCCTAGGCTAGGCTTTTCGAACGGAAGCACATCAAAATAAGACATCTTCTACACAAAGAGGCTCCCCGGACTGTCCCTAACTAGGCCTCAGTGTTTGTCAAATCAGCTGATAAATAGTGCGAGAGAACAGAAATCTTGGCCGTGAAATGCATTGTTCGTTTAGGAATTCGGTCGACCTCTTGTTTCTTCTTTTAATGGTGGACTTTTTCCCCTCTGGTAAGAATGCGTTTTTAGTCGCTTTGTTTTTATGTTGGTGATAAAAAACATTTTCTATAATGTAATACAGATTTAGCTTCGTAACTGTACGCGGAAATTGTTAACAGCACATCCTCTTACATCGCGTTCGTAAGTCAGTCCAAACGGCTTCGTAGCTACGGTCACTTTTCTCATTGCTTCTTGCTGTTTATCTTCACTGATTTCTGATGACACACCTTCAGTCATTTTCAAAGCGGTCTTCAATGCCAACGATCACGTTCGTTATGGTTATCCTTAATCTATCGTTACTGTCTTTAACAGTCAGTGTTTTCGTGTTAAGGTCAAGATGGACACAATGCCTCAAACGATGGACAACTCCCAGTGCGGAATCTAAGAGGAACCTTAATCTGTCCTTCATATGCGGGTCTGGGTCGTGTACGTAGTTAGTACCCTCATCTCTTGAGAGGGGCTCTCGGTCTCCTTCTCTCTAAGGAGAATACCGGGAAATGCATTCCAACTGGTCGTTTGTTGCACTTCCTTTAACTCTAGTCCTTCTAGTCTGGTGCACGTGATAGGTTGGAGAACTGGAATGTAAAAAGTAAAAAGCATTTATCTGCGAAAGGAATGCCTGTTTACGAGTCAGCTGAGTCGACCTCTCCCAGCAGTGGCCTTACATATTTCTCAGAAATCTTACAGAGTGAAGCGTTAATTACTTTCTTTCCTCTAGAGGTTTCATGACCTTTCATGGGCATTATTTTCTGTGGTTGGGTTTAAGCGTGGTTATATGGTATGGCTTATGAAATGAATAGTTTTATTACAAACTACCTCAGTCTCAGGATTAGCTCGACAGTTGCCGCTCTATTGTGCGTTTGCATGTGTAATCTTAACTTCCTACATTAAAGTTCTCAGAAATGTTTTGATCCCTAAGCACTGGCTTTATCAGTTAATCATATTTCGCTCCCTTTTCGGTTCTTTTCTTCGTAACTTTGAGCTTTCAATTAAACTCGCCCAGTTTAAAAATAGCTATACACCTTTATTACTACTGATGCGCAAGTGTACGCTATATCCAGCGCATTACGTACGGGTGCATCGTTTTTTCTGTCCAGTGGGTGTGCAGTTTGTTTCCAGTGTTGTTTTGTGTAAATGAAGCCGTCATCCGGCTTCCGCTTTTTTTTTATTTGTTTGTTTTGTTGTTGTTTATTTTTCTTTTCTTTTTTTTTTTTTTTTACTGTCCCAGGAATATTAATCAAATACTTCCATCACACATCTGCATGTACAGTTACAGCCTGCAGTTAAGACTATGTGAAACTGAATATATGAAACTCATATATTTAAACTGTGGAATAAAGAATGAATATTTGAATGATCGTCGCAGTGATGAACACTCAAATTAAGAGTTTAAGCAGTAGTGAAAATAAATTCTGAAAAAAATTGGGGGCTTGTACGGGATTCGAACCCACCGTCGATACTGGTGCAGTGCTGGCTATCAACTGAGCTAACAACCCAACGTGGAGCTGGTCATTTTGTTGGTTTATAATATACCCTTAAGGGATAAATATGTGAGAATGAATGTATGAAAATCATATATAATTTTAACTGACTGCGGAGTAAAGAAAGAATATGTGAATGATCATCGCAGTTATGAACACTACTTAAGCAGTAGTGAAAATAAAGCCTGAAAAACATTCAGACTTGTACAGGATTCGAACCCACGACCTTTGCGATACCGGTGCAGTGCTCTACCAACTGAGCTAACAAGCCAGCTGGGAGCTGGTCATTCTTTCTTGGTTCACTGGCGTAATGTACCTGTGCGTAAGTATATCATAGTGTTCACAACTGCGATGGTCATTCACAGCTTCACTGTTGTTATCGTTGTTGTAATTGTTGGTGTAAGTTACGCATACTACCATTGCGCGCATTAAAATCTGGGGTTTCGTTAACAGGTCAGAATCAGAGCCGGTTTACTGAAACTCCAAAAAAGCCTACGTGTGTCTTCATTGGCGACAACGTTTCTTTAACTTGGCGTTACTATAGGGATATACCTCACAAATTAATGTGATTTGGTAAGCTGAAGCCACTCTAAAGGCACTAAGGCCACATGGTAGCGGGCATTACCCCTTAAATCTACCAAAGCAAAGATTGAGCCCAAGCATTAGCAGCCATGGACAGCTGTTTCGGCCTTGTTAGGCCTCATCAGCATGGCATAGCTAATGCTCAGGCTCAAGTACCCACATATCCATAAAACAAGCAGTAAAAACGTAAAGCTTGTGGGATGTGGCTGGAGTGACAAGGATATACCTCACAAATTAATGTGATTTGGTAAGCTGAAGCCACTCTAAAGGCACTAAGGCCACATGGTAGCGGGCATTACCCCTTAAATCTACCAAAGCAAAGATTGAGCCCAAGCATTAGCAGCCATGGACAGCTTTAGAGTGGCTTCAGCTTACCAAATCACATTAATTTGTGAGGTATATCCTTGTCACTCCAGCCACATCCCACAAGCTTTACGTTTTTACTGCTTGGCGTTACTATAAACCAGCCCATCTCACTCTTTTTGAGGTTGTTTTCGGCTACGCGAAAAAAGCAAGTCAGCTTCTGGATTTAAAACTGGTGGCCGTCAATGGCGCAAATGGGATTCCCTTAGTGAGACCCGGCTACGAGTCTTCCGTAGGTTGTGTGGGAAATCTCACGTCGTCGCTGGCAGTGTTTGTTTTGTATAATGTAAAGCCAGGGTATGGAAATGTGGAATTTGGGATAAAGGTTGAGTTTGGGCTCGCCTATAACCCTCTGAGAGATCGAGTGCGGCTTCAAGTTGAGACAAAACGTAGGTTGTATTAACTGAGTTAGATGTGTATTCTTGTATTCAGCAGCAGACATCTCCTCGAAAAGATTCAATTCGGGAGTAATCTATTCGTCTTCTCCATCTTGTATTATAACTCCACAATCTGGTCCCAGTTGTTCAAAGAGTGGACAACTCTATCCACTGGATAAGTCGCTATCCACCGGATAAAATGCATTGCAACTGATACATTTTCTCCGGTGGACAGCGACTTATCCACTGGGTAGAGTTATCCGCTCTTTGAACAACTGGGGCCTGTTGTCAAGATTAGAGCACCATAGAATGGGTTACCTATAAAGATCAAGTTTAGGTGGATGGCTGGTTTAACTTAAAAGAATGACCTTTCTTACCAGGATAAAACGTCGTTGCATGTACATTCACACTGTAGCAAGCCTTCTCGTTTATTCCTTGTAATTTGGTGGCCGGTTGACGTAACAAAGATACCCGTTTATAACGACAAATAAAGAGTTTATTTAAAATAAAACAAACAAACAAAGAAAAAACGACTGGCTTCCTGTCGGTACTATTGGGTAAAATAAGGTTTTCCTATCTGATAAAAACAACTATTTATTTAAAAACTATATACCCATGAAACTAACTAAGGCAAAGGTGGATGAGGGAAAGTTAATCACGTCAATGTTTCAACGACACAATAGTTACCAAAGAGACTATTAACATTTGAAATGTTGGTCCGATACAAATTGGCCCTTTCTTGGGGTGCCAGTCTTGTAAGCAGTTGTGACTGTGACATATTTCACGTGCGTCAGCACAACAGTAGATCCAGTGGCAACGAGTCAAAGAGGAATTTATTTCTGCGTCGTGAAGTCTTTCGCGTTCAAACGTTTTGATAAGCATATAGTTGTTTGGTTATTCCTTCATATCAGTCTGATTTTATTGCAAACTTTGGCTGCGTGACAAATGCAAAGTGACTATCAAGTGTTCCTAAAATATGTTTGCACATGATTCTTCCTTTGTTTCACATCAATTAAAAAAAAATTTTGTGTGTGTGTTTTCTAGCCATTATAGATTTTCCAAGAATCACGCATATCTCTACCCCTCCCCTCCTTAGGACAGGACAAAGCGTGAACTTCAGCTGTACGGCCAGCGGGTTGGCTCTTCTAAACGTCACGTGGTACAAGCGAGGAGAGCTCGTTACTAACCATGGCAAGAACGTTTGTGAAGCGGTGTTCCAGTTATCTAACATTACGGATGAAGACTGGGGCGAGTACATCTGTATCGCGAGAAACGCTGTCGGTGAAGACAGGAAAACAGTTTTTCTCAGAAGTGAGTAAAATTTGTCAACGTATTTCAAATCGTTCATTTGGTCAAATTTCTCCCACGATTCTCTAGATGCAATTGTCAATAAGGTGCACTCCATCTTCCGCCGAGAGCAGTTATTAATCTAACCTCTTTTCAAACTTCAACAACTAAAACTTCCTTCGTATAACGTTCGGAAATCTATTCTCGGCTTACAATTGGACCCAATCTCGTACCCAGAGTCCTCGGGCTGTTTGGTCAGCGGGTGAACGCTCGGAGAGACTCTGGGATAATGGACCGCCATTTTCCCAGAAAGTCTGGAGTAAAACAATGGAAGCCGTTACGGGCCAGCCAATAAAAAAATTTGATTTCATTTTTCCATTTTCCCAGAGTCTCTCATGACGACTAACCGCTGGCCAAAGAGCCTGAGGACTCTGGGTACGAGATTGAATTGGACCCTGAGAGAAACTTACGTCTCAATTAGCTCTTGCTGTGATTGGTCAGCAAAACTCGCGCCACTTTCTCAGCCAATGACAAGCAAAACCAAAATGAATCGCGATTTGCACGCGCGCATTTTCCCGCGCTTGGCGCCAGACGCTCAATTGAAAACTACTTTATTCTAGTCCTGACAAATTCCACTTCGCACAAATCGACAGTGCATCTGGACAGTAACAGTACAGTACAGTACAGTACAGTACAGTACAGAACATAACCACTGAGACTTTGCTGAATACGTACGATTTTCATGCAATGTTTCAGTCTCACTCCACAGCAATTTTTCTTGCGCACGCGGTTTTGTCATGATTTCAGCGCCACGTCACCGCAATTAATTCTAGTCTCTGGGCTCCTCGAAATGTTCGTCCCTTACCCTGACGTTCGTAGTCCACCGAGGAGTATTTTATAAAGGCATTTGTGCTTTGACCAGAAATCCCGCTGGTTGCAACTTGAGGTCGACAATGATAGCATTAAAAGGGCGCCAAAAACTGCCTTAATATTGACACATTTCCACGAATATGGTTAAGGTGGACTGAACAATTCGTGATCTTTTATTTGGTCCTCAAGTTCTACCAGCAAGTCCAACAATTTTAAACACAAACAAGAGGCTACAATTAGCCTAAACTCGCAAACTTGCAAAAAACAGTATTGTATCCCTTACTTAGCGCTAAACAAAAGAATAGAGGGAAGTCTGTCTTTCTTACATCAGACGCATTGTGTTTAGCTTGTGTAGGAGTCTATTTCTTTAGACCCCTATCAACATATATTCCTCTAAAATACAGCTCAACCATTGAGAACAATAATTATAACACTTGTAAAAAATATTTCTAAAAGAACAAGAAAAAGAGAAACAGAAACAGAAAAAATAAAGCCCGTGATATATACCACTAAAAGACATCGAACCCGGGTTAGCTGCGTCACAGGCAGGAACAATGACCTTTAGCCCACAGAGGTTTATCGTTATGCAAGATGATAAAAATAGTGTACTGATTCCAAAAAAACAACTAAGCACACTTGTTTTCGCTTCGATGGATAATTGTTTGAGAAAGGAAACGCTTATCGAACGATGTAGGATTTTTTCACATAAACGTTAATGGTGTCTCGGTGAAATGTGAGTAGAAAATTAATTAGCAGAATGAAACTGTTTTCAAATCCGTCAATCCAGGATCATTTGAAACACAAGAAAGGAACGTTTCAGGACAATTTCAAGTGACGCTAGTACATTTGTAAAAATCGCTTATCATTCAAAAATTAAAGTCCAGAAATTGAGATATTGTGGGAAAATATTAAATAAACTACCTGTCAAAGTCTCAGGGGTGTGTGATATCCCGTACTTGAGTTATTCAACAAAATATTACATCTCAATGGAGCGGATACGGGGAACACGGCAGTCCATCTGGAATTAAATTTTGGTCATTTTAAAAGCTTTCTTCTCGCTGTTGAACTTGCAAACATTCGTATAGACACTTCTCTTAACATATTAGTTGTTCAGGCTTCAAAGACACAAGGTGAATCGACGTTTTCCGATACGTGACAACAGGCATCATTCTTGCTGTTGATATGAGATTTACACTTCCGAATCACTCGGCTGTGAAAGGTCGAACTCCCTTTGTCTTTAGTCTTTAATGTTTGGCGCTCCCCTCGCGTCGCGTCTCGTCTCCTCGCAACTTCGCGCGCGCCCGTGTCTTTCGCCCGCCCCACAATCCATCGCCAAAATTAGAGACTACTTACGAGGAAACACAACAGTCCATCTGGAGCTAAGTTTACTCATGTTAAAAGCTTTCTTCTCGCCGTTGAACTTGCAAACATTCGCATAGACTTTTTTTTTTTTTTTTTTTTTTTAATAACAATATGTTGATTAATGCAGATGTAAAGTAGTTACAGTTGTACAAATTACAGTATAAAAATACAAAACACAAGAAATAAAAAAAGAAAAACCTATTTATATAAATATAAGGACACAATATAAAGAAGCAATTGCAATACGATACTACCACTAACAAAAAAAAGAGAGAGAGTGTGAGAGGCATGAATTATTACAAAAGATTCTGAAAGCCCGCCCATTTTTCCTTTAAAAAATCTTTTTTCCTACCCTGACGCCATATATAAAGTTTCATACTTTATTTGAACTTTAAGTTTGAATCCAGTAATATTTGGATAAACTTGGTTCCTTCTGCAGTCCCAAATATAAATCTTTGCAATAAGGAGAAAATAGTTGAGTAAGGGACAAGAGCGTGTCAAAATACCGACCAAGACATCTTGTAGAGTAAGGTGAATTTTTTCTTTTATAGATGAATACCAGAACAGTTCAAAGTTAGCCCAGAAGGTTTGAGAGTGAGGGCAGTTATACAGCAAATGATACAGTGTTTCTGGCTCGGATTTGCAAAATGTACACTTGTCATCAGTACTATAACCTATTTTTTGAAGTTTGGTATTGGTATAAAGGATGGAATTTAAAACTTTGTATTGAAAGGCTTTCACATAAGTTTCAAGAGCCACCTTGTGGGGTAAATTAAACACCTGTTCTACTTGAGAAGTCGTAAGATTAAATTCATTCTGTAACTTTCTGGCCGCACTGGGTAATTGCGCTTTTATACCTATCAATAACGAATAGAAATGTTTTGATTTCTTTTTTGTCACATCAAAATCGTTATTGTCAATAATGATGGAAAAAGATATCTCCGAATGCGCGGAATTTCCTTTCAAGGATGTTGGCACGGAATGTCGAAGTCCTGCCCAGACTAAAAAGTTAGTTTTATTTACTTTGTTGTTAATGACTTTGAAAGAATCGATGTTATTTAAAGAAAATAACAAGTCATTTACAAAAACAATACCAGAATCGAAGTAATTTTTATAGAATACTGGAGTGTTGTTTATTCGAATTCCTTTATTATTCCATACTATATTGCGCCAATCCTTCGTTTTTTCCAAAGTTTTCACGAAACTCCGACCACCACTGCAAAAGCTCGGCATAGAATTGTGAATCAAGTGAATAATCTTTAATTTCAAAGTTGCAATTAAATAAAAATAAACCTCCATACCTTTCCAAAATATATCGTAGATAGGTTTTCCAAGTGCCGTCATGAGCACTAAATATCCTTTTTAACCAGGCTAAGCGCAGTGACTTAATCGTACAGTCTAGATCAATCATTTGTAATCCACCCTTGTCGTAATCATTTATAGTTGACAATCGTGTAACTTTATCTGTACCATTCCACAGAAATTTATATAGTAAACGATTGAGTTCTGAAATAATTTCTTTGGGAGTTGGCATTAATGAGGAAACATAGACAAACTTGGGCACTACAAGAGACTTGATAACTGTCACCTTTCCATACAAAGATAAACCTCGAGAATGCCAGATATTCAAGAGTTTCTTTATTTTATCCAAATTCTCTATAAAGTTTTTTTCTTGAAGAAGTTTTTGATCGTACGTGTAAAAAATCCCAAGTGCTTTTATTGGTTCTTTAGGCCAATTGATACCAAATGGTTTTGCTTTGTTGGCTCGCGTGGACCCAATCCACATACCCTCCGTTTTAGCGCAATTAATGGTAAGACCTGAAGCTTTTTTAAAAGAGTCGAGAAGGCTAAAAAGTGCTAGAGCCGAATCCGTATCTGAAAGTACTGCAGTCATATCATCTGCATATTGCAGCAATTTTGTTTCCTGCTCGCCTATAAAAATGCCTTTTATTTCGGTGTTCTGTCGAACAGCTATTGCAAGAGCTTCGGCTGCCAATACAAAAAGATAGGGTGATAAAGGGTCGCCCTGCCTAACACCACGCTCGAGAAAGAAGTAATCAGAGGTGTTGCCGTTATTTATTACACAACTTGCAATATTTTTATAAAAGGTTTTAACCCAGCGACTAAAATCTGGACCAAAGTTAAAGGCATCCAAACAACCAAAAATAAAGTCCCATTCAAGGCTATCAAATGCTTTCTGAAAATCAATAAATATCAACATACCGGGCACATTCCTTTTAACGGTAAATTCCATTATATCAAAAATAGAGCGTATGGTTTCACCAATGTAACGATCCTGAACATAACCAGTTTGATTATGATGGATAATGTTAGGTAAAACACTTTTGATTCTATTAGCTAAAACTTTCGACATCAATTTTGCATCTACATTTACAAGAGAAATTGGTCTCCAGTTCTCTAGAAACATACGATCTTTTCCTTTCTTTTCTATAAGAGTTATCACTGCTTGCTTTTGAGAATTTGACATTTCCATCTTTTCAAAACATTCATTCGCACATTTAACAAAGGGTTCACTAATTAAATTCCAAAATTTTTTGTAGAACTCGGCAGGAATTCCATCATTTCCAGGAGCTTTATTATCCTGAAACGTTTCCAAAATCAGTTTGCATTCCATTGGACAGATTTTACCTTCACACGCATTTTTTGTTCTTCAGACAGTTTTGGGATATCAAGCGTATCTAAGAAGCCAATTACCGCGTCACTACCCTGGTGACCGCTGGCATACAAATCCTGATAGAAACGCTTTTGCTCAGAAAGTATAGTGGAAGGATCGGTAGTTACTGAACCATTAATGTCTAATTTTCGCATGTGTTTTTTAATGTGGTTTCTCTTTTCCAAATTCAAGAAATATTTTGTACTTCTCTCACCGTGTTCATGCCAGCGAGCTCGTGCACGTATGATTATTCCTTTAACCTTTTCTTCATAAAATAATTCTAGCTTCTCTTTTGCCGAATTCAACTGATCTGCAGTTATATTATTAGTGTCCTCTTCATACACCTTACTTGCCCTGGAATAATCTTCTTGGAGGGACTCCTCCTTTTGTTTTCTTTCATGAGCTCTTCTAATTGAATGCTCTATTGCATTTGCTCTTATATTATACTTTAGCCATTCCCAAATACTGCGATTATCCGTGAGGTCTTTTTCACCTTCAGCAATCCACACTGGAATTTTCTCCGTAACGTCATTAACATAACTTACATCCTCCAATAAAGAGCAGTTCATTTTCCAGATACCGGGGCCTTTCATTTGATTGTCTTCATTTTTAAGATCTACAACAATAGCCGCATGATCGGTCTTAATGGCTGGAAGTATGCAAGTAGACGCGATAAAGTCCTGTAAATTGTTTGAAATTAGCCAGTAATCTAGTCGGCAGAATATTTTGGGAGACTTTTGGCTCCAAGTGAAGCTTTTAGTGATCGGATTTTGAACTCGCCAAATATCAACTAAGTCGAGTTCTTCTCGAATGCAATCAATACTTGTAACAACCGATTTACGTGGGATCAGAGAACCACCTTTCTTATCCAATACTGGATTAAGTGGGCAATTAAAATCTCCTCCGACAATGAAGTTTTCTTCAGTATCCAACTCTTCTCTACGTATAGTGACCAACAAATCATTAAAGAATTTAGAAATTTCTTTATCCTTATTTGGAGCATAGACGTTAATCAAGACGTACAAACTATCTTCAATCTCCACCTTAAGAATAATAAAGCGACCCAAAGGATCAATTATCTTCGATTGAATACAGTAGTCCACACCTTTTTTAAATAAAATCGCAACTCCGCGTGCGTTGGGACTTCCGTGTGAAAATATTAATTCAGCGCCCCATTCATTTTTCCATTGAGATTCTAATTCTTTCTTTGAATGTGTTTCCTGTATAAAAATAATGTCTGCTCTTTTCCTCCGAAACCATGTAAACATAGATCTTCGCTTCTGAAAATTGCTAATGCCCCTTACGTTCAGGGAAATTAATCTAATTGTATCGGACATTATATAACTTATACTGGAGTAGAAGACTGAATTGCAGAAAGAACCAACATTCCAACATAATAACGTAAACAACGATCTGCAAACTGCTAATCAAATCGATATATGAATCAAAGCACACTACAAAGGAAACAGGGCTCGGGCATAGCAGGAAAAAAAGATAAACAGATGTAATACTAGAAACAAAAATAAAACTCATGCAAGAAGTAAGGGCAAGAAAAACAAAATGAATAACACAGAAAAACACATATATACATACAGTGAATAAGACGTGCCTTGTTTCGCAACGCTCCATCCGTGAAATTTGGGTTCAATTTACATTATAGACACTTCTCTTGACATATTGTTTTTTCAGACTTCAAAAGACACAAGGTGAATCGACATTTTCCGATACGTGACAACAGGCATCACTCTGTTAAAAATAGTTAGCGCTTAAGCAGAAACGCCGGAAGTGAGCTTTGTGGATGATACTCGACGAAAAAGAAGAACCGTCGGTAATATTAGACCCGGGCGCCGCGCGAGACGCGGGCAGCCCGAGTAACAAGGTAGCGCACAATAGCAGCTGGGTCCTGCGTTGGTCACCGGTCCACAGCCAGGGACGCTTAGTGACGTTTTATACTGTGTGGCATCGAGTTATTCACGTGATAAAGGACAAGTTCACGGCTGATGGGCCTTGGGCATCACAGAATGTTTCGGGATTTGAATACCACACAAAGCTTGCCGCTGACAAGCGTTACATGTTCGCGGTAACTGCCTGGAACAGATGGGGCGAGAGTTCGTTGGAGGATGGCAAAATGTTTGTTCTATCAACGGATTTTACAGACAGGA
>JAEMWC010000149.1:130000-170000 GCA_016490735.1 Pachyseris speciosa | reverse complement strand
CCCACAAAAGGTGACATGATACAGCTAACACTGCGGGGTTACAGTAAACCGAATCCTTCTAGGGACTCACGTTTGCCAATTTCTTTACCAATCCTTGAAAACATCATTTCGTCTTGTGTGCACAGACAGTCCACACTGTACAATAGGAAAATGATGCAAGTGTTTAATTGGGAAGCCAAAAATATTTCTTTAAGTTCCAGGTTAATCCAATTTATTGCTACGACTTCCTAGTGCGAAGTTTACTCATTAACACGAAGATCATTCAACAATATATCGCTTTAATCTAACCCAAAAACATTCAGATAGTAAAAAACGTCATATTTATTAACCATTTCCTTCGCTTTTGTGTTTGTCAGCATTATGACTTGCGATAATTCAGGTGCATGTGTTCGCAAGTTTGTTTTTGCATCTCATAGATGGTTGAATTTTCAATTACAACCTCTGTTTTGATTGGCCGCTCAGCCTCATTGTGTAGATAGTTCACCATTAAGTCAAAATAGATACGTTTCTCAGGAAACGAAACAAAAAATAAGTAGTGTTTCGTTTCCGGAATGAGCAGCTCTGGGGATGTTAACTCTGTTGGAGTTAACAGGAGTACCTATTGGAGCATTTTTCTTTTTCTTTTTCAGATTCGCCCAGCCAGCATTACTCCTAGGAAAATCCAGTTTCAGCGTCTTCAACAATGTTCCAGATAAGAGTCTGGTCTCGGGTCCATAACCCGACAAAGAAGGCTTCCTGACCCGACAGATGAAATGTAAAAATTAGGTTAAATATTACAACAAAATTAAAAAACAAACGACGGAAGTTTCTTAGCTAAAAAGTACGTTGTTTTACTTTGAAAGAGATAAACGATTTAACATTCTTCCCCGTAGTTCATTCAATGTAAACAAGAACGTTGACTCGAAGTGATCACGTGCACCTTTGTGGTTGCCTAGCTCGTGGTCAATTTCTTCCTTTTGACAGAACAGCATGACCTTGCCCTTGATTCATAAAATCAGAGACTGCAGAAATTTTGGTGTTTTCACGATTGATTGTCATTAGTCTTTCGCTGAGAATTCGAAATTCAGAGTTTTAAATGTTATTTTTTAATGTTATTTTTTTTTTTGTTCATCTTTCTTTTGGCTTGTCTTTTACTGTTAACTCCCGGCTTTTGCAGTACTTTTTCGTGCAAACGTAAACCCTAAAAAAATTTGACCTGGCATCAGAGTAGACTTAAAAGAAGAGGAATTATGAGGCGGAAAACATGTTCAGTCCTTCCTTAGTGTGTAGAATAAACGTTTGCTTAGTGCAACTGCAAGACATGCATGACATGCCGGAAAACGTCCGTCAGAGCAATTTGCAGTTAGTTTTTTTGCAGATTATTTAAATTAAAGAAGAAACGAGTGATTTTTACTCGAGAGCATGTTTTTGTTATATTTGAACTGGATTTATTACCAAAGCTTAAAAAAGTAAAGACCGCAAAACGGGAGAGAACTTTACAAAATAATTCAGGGTGAACGTGTGAGCCAAAGGGACACTGCTGGCACGACGTCTGGGTGACCCCTCAAATGGTATAAATGACCTCCACTTGAAAAAATTAACTGGAATGCTGCAGTTCAATAACACCCAACTCAGTGCCTTCTGTTTTTGTGTAACACGTATCGTAGGCAACCCAGTTTACGCTAATGGAGCGTCTAGTTTAAGGAAGCTACCTGATGAGAATTCAAAGAGGTAAGTAGTCTTGAAATCAATCCCAGTAAGACTGAAGCACTGTGGCTGGGCGCATGGAGAGACCGTATGGACGAAATCTTCGGTTTTGATTAGGCAAAGGAGGCTATTCATGCTCTCGGTATTTATTTTTTGTATGATCGTGAGCATGCTGATATGCTCAATTTCGAGGAAAAGGTGTGCAATATCCAGTCCACCCTGAACCCCTGGAAAAAACGGAAGCTTACTTTAGGTGACAGGGTGAACATTGTCAAGACACGAGGTCTCTCTAAACTTATCTATTGATCACACCAAAACTGATTTTTGAAAAGATTAATAAAATTATCTTCGATTTCATCTGGAGAATAAGGTCCCAAAATAAAGAGAAACAATTATTGGGGAAAAGAAACACGGCGGCTTGAAAATGCTTAATTTCGAACTGATCGAACGATCACTGAAAATAGCCTGGTTAAACGTTTTTTTTTAATCTAGTAATGCCTCTTGGATAATAATTCCGAACCACGCGATCAGTCAATTTGGAGGCTTTGAATTCTTTTCCAAGCGCAATTATGACTGTAATTTGATTAGTTTGGAAAATATTCCTGAATTCTATCGCACCATTTTAACATACTGGCAACATTTTAAGTCCTTCGGGTGATGTTGAGGAAACAAACGTTCTCAAACAGATAATTTGGAATAATCGCAGTATTCGTGTAGATAGGAAGCCAATCTTTATAGGTTTCTGGTACCAAACGGGCATACTCTATGTTAGTATCACCCAACCAGTGGACTAATGCAAATCCTGCATTTTAATTGACTTTATTATTGTCTTTTCTGTCCGGGTAATACTAAAACAGTTAGATACTTCGCCCTCAAGGGCCACGGGTCAATAGCCCATTCGGCTTCGCCTCATGGACTATTGACCCGTAGCCCACAAGGGCTACTGGTGTAATTGTTAATTGGAGACATCCTTGATGAAAATCTTAATTTCTTTCTCATTGTGGCTTTGAAACGAAGTTGAATTTTCAACCTCCTTTTACTATGTTTTATGGACTCATAACAGCTATTCTATCTCTGTGAAAGGAGTCAATCCGGAAGATGGCGCCCAGCCCAGTAATGAGGCAGTCGAATCTGCCTCTCCTTTAAAGTTCTTTTCAACTAAAATGGCATATGCAGTCTTGCTTGACAAATCCTATGCATGCATCCCCGACCGCTGAAACTAAGATCGTAAGGTACGGTTTCACAAAAGATAATATCTCTAGAGTATATATGTTACCATTTTGTATCCTAACAAGTAAAACTAATAATGTTTAAGTATAAAATCATCCATAACATCTTACCCAAACAGTCCAGTCCGTTTCATGCCGGTATTGTTCTCAATGCAATTTGCCCATTGTGCAGCGTCGAAAGGCAGTCTTTAAGTTACCTTCTATATTCATACGGAGTACTTTATCGTTTTTGGACTGTTTTGCAAACTGGTGGCAAGGAGTTTCCAATCAATAACTAACCCTGACTGAATCCTCGATTTTCTACGGCTTGCATCAAAAACGTGTCACTGGGTCCCGCTTAATTATGCCCTAATTATTGCGAAGTACGAAATTTTCGTAGCAAACGTAAGCAATGGAATTCTTGACTTTGAGTGCTTTCTCTTGCGCCTGTCTAATAAAATTATCATTCTTCGTAATGTAACTAAAAAAAATAAATAAGTTTAAGAAAACTTGGACCTTCTTAGTCTAGTTTTGTTTGTGTAGGTGACTCTGTGATCTAAAAATAATATGATAAAAAAGTGAAAAAAATATTATCACAATAAAGAAGACCTTACTGGAAAAAAACCCAAATAAAAGTATATGTGGATAAAAAAGAGTAATAAAAAAGCAAATTTCAAAAGAGTATAATGATTAAAATAGGTTAAACGCACAGGGTTTATTGGTTCCATATCATAAAGCCTAAGATTGACAACAATATTGCAAAAAATTGAAATGGTGTGAAAAGTGCAGCTGGTTATTCGGCTTTACATGCTAATTATACACTTATTAAAATTTTGATACTGCAGTGGTGGGAGCATTTCAAAGAAAAAAAAAAGCTACAGGTATACCAATAATTACATAAATGATTCCAACTTTTGCTGCATGTTAATATCATTTACTATAGTTGGCTAGCAAAAAAACATGGAATATTTTTCAGCTTTCATAGATCTTGAAGTAACGCGGATAAGAATCATCTCTAATGTTGAATTGAATGAAGCACGTTTTATGGTAATAATGCATTTCAAGCACTGATGCTTTGAAGTAGCAAGGATTAAACTTTCTTGAACTTAGAAATACGTCGAAAATTAACTTTCTTATGGTAAAAACTTGTACTTAATGATAACTTCGTAATAAGTTTGTCCAAAAATTGCCAGTAATAACTGAACATTGATATTGAACCACGCTTCCCTCTTATGCCGGATTTCATGTCTTCACTCTTAGTTTAGTCTTGTACAAAAGCCCCTACAATGCGAAGTGAAGGCTTTTGCTCACTAGGAGCACTTCTGGCACCTCCCAGTACCACAAGATCTTTGCCAGAGAACTTTGTCTATTGTACTTGCCGCTCATCCCGTCCTTGTACACAAGGTGCACCTCTAGGTTCTGGGGTTCATACGGAGCACTGTCCTCCTCTCTGATAGGAATGGAGACGTGAGCCATCCTGCGTCCCTGGCAGTTAGCGCAGTTGCGTCTGTTCCACCTGGACAGAACACCGCGCTGTCCAAGATAGTAGAGATTTCCAGCGGTTCTGTAGAACAATTGCACAAGGAAAGATCCTGAAATCTTGTCCTTGTTGACATCCTTGACCTGAACAAACTTTTTAACCTTGAAACCTCTGGGATCTCATAACTCTGAAAATCTTCACGTGTCTGCACTGCGGAAACAGCAGCTGGAGTGGGCGGAGTGAGCTGAGTGGGCTGAGTGAGGTGAGTAAGGTCAAACAGCATTCGAAGGCGTTGGGGACGAGCACCGACTTCCTGAAGACCTGGGACAGTGGAAACTAGGTTTGAGGTTTTGAGGCGTTGGCTACGAGCATCCACTTCCTTCCTCAGCTCAAGAATAACGTCCTTCCAATGTGTACTTGGCTTATCCAGAAGGGAGATGGTGTTCACTTGTTCAGGTTCAGGCCAGATAGCATGATCCAGCGAGCCAATGGAATAATCATAATCAAGCTGAGAGACAATGTCGATGCAATCCTTGGATGTTCGAGGGACACCGTATTCATCTTGAAACGGGTAAAGAATGGTGTTCTCATTTAGCTTTTGGCCCCATGTCTGGTTGGGAGTAGCACCTTGGTTGCTGTTCGAGGTGCCTTTGTCCTCTTCATCGCTGTTGTCAATGGTGAATGCGTCCGGATTCGTCTTCTTATGCTTCTTCTGCCAGACCCAAAGCATGCGATCAATGTTGGCGTGATGTAAGAAGAAAACTGGGTCCAACGAAGCCACCTCGTTTGCACCCATGTCACCATTTGCTCCGTCAATTGGACCACCCCATATGTAGTTGCCCTGGGCATCCTTTTTGACGCTTCCATCTGCATTGGTTTCCGGTTGTGTGAATCCACCTATGGCCAAATGTAGCCCATTATGCGGCTGCTCAACTGAAACATCAGCACTACCAGCAGATGTTGTGTTTGAGAATGGATTGTAATCTGTTGTATCAAGGCAATCTTCCAACTGCTTGGCAACACCTCCAGCATCTTTACCACTCTTAATTAGCCAGCCGACGATGTTTGCTTGCAAAAGGGATGACGCTGTTGCATCCAACCCATCGATCTCGTCGTTGTGAGTTAAAGCGGCCTCCTTAGCATCATCAGGACTTCGTATGCCCGAGTAGGATACCTGCAGGTCTCATAGCCCTCTTCTTTCTCATAAAACTGGCTATTTTCATCAGTGGTGTTAACATCATCTTTGATGGGAGTGGGAATCTTGAATTTAAACAGAGGATTGGGCACATAGTCTCCATCAATATACACATACTCGGCTGTGACTATGTGGGGAAGACCCTCCGACTTGCTTTCTTTGCTTGATGCATCCCAGTAGTGCAATGCCACTCGTTCTTGCCCCTTTTCCAGTACTGACTGCAGTGCCTGTTCTAGACGAAGGCAATAAAATCGGTGCCAAAATGGGAAGAGAACATTTCCATGTTGGCAGTAGCCACCCCATGTTTTTGGTTCCTTGTCCGTACCAGAGTTCTCCTCATCCCCACCCAGTGGAACTCGACGCTGTTTGAATGGCATTCCATGGTATGAGGCTATCGACCAGAAGGAGTTCGGATTAGTTGGTGGCAGTTCCTGAATTAGTTTCCATGCCTTGAGAAAGTCATTCCTCTTCTGAGCATTACATTTCTTATCTAGTTCGCGAAGAGACAGTCGAATAACTGTTCTGTAAGAGAAATGGAAAGTCAAAGTGAGGATAAGAGGTACTTGTTTTCCCAATTAATAGTAAAGTGCTCATGTAAAGATGAATTCAGTGGATCAACTCATTGTATGGCAAATTACTTGGAGCATCAATACTTGACCAACTGAAAGCATGTATTCAATCACGCAGGGTTAGATAAGATGGCACAAGAGTGATTGAGTGGTCAAACAAATTGACAGGAAGCCTGTTTTTAACATATATAGACATCACCTTTTTTTTGCAAGGATTGGTCAACACATCAAAAAAAAGTAGAAGTGCTTTTTGATCATGAAACATATGCGCATAACGGGAGTCTGCATGATTTTTAACACCAGGAAATAACGCATTAAGATTAATAATAGATTTTAAAAGCGTTGGGGGAATAATGGAAGATGATGCTGGATTGCCCAAAATGGTCGAGCAATGGTCACAAAGTGTTGCACGCAATGGTCCTGGGTAATACTCAGCATGCTAGGCAATGGTACGCAATACCAAGCATTACCTCGAACATTGCAAGCATTGACTAAATTTTGGTCGGAGTATAGCTCTGAGCAATGCTCAGCGCTGTGTAAAGCATCATCATTTCCACTGATTTTAACCTGTGCTTCAGTCAATGCCTGACATTGCACCAAGCATCACTTAAGCCTTGGTGTCTTAATCTTCTGGTTGGTTTGCCTTCTACACTGATCCGAGCATTGACTTTCTACTGCTCCCCGCAATCACGTAAACAGCATGTTTGCCAATGTTCTGAGTATCAGAGGTGTGCAATGGATACGTTTTAGCTGTTCGAGTCCGGCCAAACGCACAAACTGTCTGTCTGTGTCCGTCCAAATGATTCAGTCTTCTATTTTCGTCTACTGCTGTCCATGTCCAGACCCTCCCACCTAAGTTTGCAGTCTGGTCTTTCCATGTCCGTCCAATACATCTCCTATGAACATTCATGTTCGTCCTGCACATTTTCATCTGCATCATTGTCCGTCCATGTTCGCCCGGCTAATTGGCTTCAGCATGTCCATCTGCGCATGTTTAAAATTACCAATTTGTCTGGCCATATGCATGCCCGTCTGGACGGGCAATGGACGTCTGTAGCACACCTCTGCTAAGCAATGACAAGCATCACCAAACATCGACAAGCACATAATGTTATTCGTGAGAGCTCAATTTTCCTGTTGTAACAAAAACCTCTTCCCTATCCCACCATTGTTTGGCTCTGTAACTTTGATCTACCAATTCCACTCACTGACGTAAATGCTCAAGGACTGCACAGGATGCACAAAATAATGTTTATTCCTCACTTATTGAAATTTGCTCAAATTCCTTTGTCAGATAGATAGCAAAATGTATGCACTACTCCAAGTATTTAGATATGATGGTCATAAAATCAACATGGTGACCTACGTGTATGTAGATGCAAGACGGAGGGGTGGTACAGCTTCTTTCAATGTTTTTTATACCTGTTGTGATCAGCATTTGTGTGTTTTATTTAATTGACAATAAAACTTGGATAAGATGCAAGCTAGGAGCCAGGCGCATGAAACACGAAAACATTTTGACGTCTGTCACACAACTCTCTCGTATTTTTTTTTCTGCGTGTTAATGTGGAGAATCGGCTAAGGTGTAGCACAGGAACAAAGATTGAGTTGAGAAGAGGTTGTCTAATCAGGGTGGGAGGAAGGGGTTTTGAAGGTCTGGTAGGAGGAAATGGTTTTTACACCTGGAAAATTGACCCGTCCCAAATAACATTATATGCTTGTCAATTCCGCGAGCATTGGCAAAATGGCTGTGTACATGACTTTGTGGAGCAGTAGATAGTCAATGCTTGTCAAAACCTGAGGAAGTGTAGACTGCCATCCAATCACGAGATTGAAACACCACACGCTACAGTGAAATTAATGCTCATAGCGATATCAAGCATTGACTGAAGCTCTGGCTAAAATCAGTGGAAAGTTTGATGATAAAGACAGTGCTGGCATTGCTCAGAGCCTTACTCTGTGCAAAGGTAGGTCAATGCTCTGTGCACTATTGACAGCAATGGACAGCAATTACGCCAATCGTTGTGTGGGTGAAATCAGAATCAACATGAAATTAGCCTAATACTCACGCTTCCTTTTCACCACCGCTTGACATGTCGCTTCAAGTTTCGTGACCTTCTGGTGCAGCCGTCAGTAAAGAAATATGTGTGGCTTATACACTGAAATATGCCCTGCAAAAGAAAAAAAAAAACATTTTTAGTTGGACTCTCTGTTTTTTTTGGTACTTAATTGATTTATTGAGACACATAAAGCAATTTGCATACCCAAACATAAAAAATGTTAGTGCTTTCAATCAGTACTCATGCATGTACATGTAGCTCCTGAAAAGTAGTTTGCAAACACACCGAAACAAAAATCACGGCACAGTACGGAAAGTCAACTTCAAGTGACTATTCCGATTGGTGGCAGCAACTTCATCTCTGTTAAGAAGAAAACATGTCTGAAATATACTTGCACAAAAAGCCAGGAACAATTTTCACACAGAACCACAAGAATTTCGCTGTCTGCCTTCATCTGTTTTCGAACTTGCGATTGTTACGAAATTATGAGCTGGTTAAAAAAGTGGTGCTAAATCTGGCTAATTCAGAAAATTAAATTCCTGGTAAAATGTTCTAATTAGCATCATTAACTTAAGTGAAACCTGTATTAAGAGCTGGAAAAACGCCTTGATGGCACATACACAAGGTTACTTATGCGGGCTTAGAATCTCCCCTGGAAGAACCATCCACCAAAGGCCGAAATTTACGAAGAACGTCCTCCTATCTCCAAAACTGTGGCTCAAAGAAGAGCAAGATTCGGAGGCCACTGTTTACGTGCGAAAGACGAAGTGATCTCCGATCTATTACTATGGAGACTACCCTATCCAAGGAGGGGAAACAGGCTTCTCACTTATCTAGATACCTTGGCTAGGGACACGGGCCTTATACTAAGTGAACTTGCCCAGGCAATGGAAGATAAAGCCCTGCGGCGTGGCGTTGTATCTGCGGTCTCGAGGGCTGTCGAATGATGATGATTACGCGTTCACCCACGGGGAATGGCTAAGTGACCACTAAATACAGATATCGGAAATTCGACATCAGGGTTAGAGGGATTTGCATTTTATTTAATGTTTGATTATGTTATGTATATTTTAATTAAAAACACTTGCGTGGTGATGTTAAAAAACAGTAACTATAACAATACAAAGAAACAAGAAACCAAGCGGAGTAAACGTAGATCCCTTGTTCATCCAAAACTGTTTGTGAGGTCTTTTTTTGCCTTAAATAAATAATTCTTGAAACCACTTGTACAGTACTCAGTTATTTTAGTAAGAAACCAGCATTGACACATGTACAGTTACATCCAAAGTACAAGAGAATATCATATTACGTCTTTCCTTTTTCTAATGAAAAAGTCCGCATAGTCGGTGGTTCGCTCTAGGACTTGAAAACGTCTGAAATAAGAGACTGACGCTTAGGAGTTTTCAACTTTATGCTGTGGAGCAAATCACTTCGCTTCGCTTAATGGCATTGAAAGTTCTTGGTGACCATGGAACTGCGCATAATTCCTCAGTTGGTCTGATAGTTGCTCTGCCTCGGACACATTCCGCATGATTGGTGGTTGTTAGGTCGGGTCAAGCTCATCATCTTCCATTTCCAAAGACCGTTCAGTATCATTTGGTAATTGAGCACTTTCCTCTGGTTCATCCTCATCGTAAAGCAATTGATCACGCGTTGCATTTCTCCAGTTTGGATTGGCGTCATTGATGTAACCCTGTCAAACTTCGATTTCCTCTTCAGATGCAATAAACTCTTGTGCCTCACAGGAGGGGCGGATGGTCTTAAGTAGCTCTGGAAGGTCAGGGCGTTCATCTTTGCCTTCAAACGGATTGTCGTCCCTTCAAGTTCTTCTGGGTAGAGCTCTGTTGCTTTGAAACATTTTTTTTATCATTTCACCAGACACTTTGTTCCAAGCTTGCCGTCCCCACTCAATGCTCTTAGACAGATTAATGGACTTCACTATATATACACATATCGAAGTAACCGCTTCTTATACTTTTCTTTCCAGTTGGCTATCATGCCTGCGTAGAGGGGCTGGGTCTTTCATGTGGTGTTATTCGGTAGGAACCTAATTGTAATATTTGTAAACTTATCAGCCAAGCTTGGGGCTGACATGGTGCATTGACCAAGAACAATAAAATGTTTCTATATTTCCTCGCTGTAAGTTTTTATTTAGCCTCCGCAAACTTTACCCATTATTCTTCTGTTCATCCATGCCCTTCAATTATTAAAATACCAGCATCCATAGGAACGTTTAGTATCGCTCAGGTTCTTGAAGCATCTTCAATTATAGGTTTCTCACAATTTCCTACAACAATTGGGTCCTCTTTTTCTCCTGCAGCCTTAACAAAAAATCCCAAGTTGTTCTCTGTTTGGCTTGCTCTCCACCAATACAACGCCGCCCCTTTTTATTTAAACTTGTCTCGGGCAATCCTTTCCAAAAGCAACCCGTCTCGTCCATATTCCAGACGTTTTCTGGCTTCCAAACTTTGGTAACCTCTCTTGCTCGTTCATTCCAGCTTTCTATCGTTTCGTCTTTGACGTCCCCAATGTCACCCTGCTATGGTCATATTATGAATGTTGTGCTGTTTTTCGAAAGATTCTAGCCACCCATTTGAAGCTGCAAATCCTTTGATTCCCATTTCTTCAGCAAGAATCAAAGCTTCCTCTTGAAGCAGCGCAGGGGCACCCAACGAGAATATAGTTCAAAACGACTTAAACATAGCATTGTTAAACTATTTTAGAATTTAAACGGTAGATATGGACATATTTTTATCCCCTAAAAATTTTTCATCTGTTCGGATTCCCCAGCTGAATGTCTGGTGATCCGAAGATTATAGGGATCAAAAACTTACCTTTTCGAAAATTTCAGCCAGATAAAAGGCTCCCGAAAATTCTAGGTGACCTTTCTAGGGTAAAAATCCGTTAAAAATGGGCAATTATACCATCTTTTAGATGTTCCAAAATCCTAGGACAGGCAGCAAGCAAGGAATTTTACAACAAATGTTCCGAAAATTCTAGATCTCAAATCGTCTTCCGAAAATTGACGTTGGGTGCCCCTGGTAGCGTTTCTGATACAGGAATGTTTTAACTCTTCGATTTCATACACAGCAGCACATACCTATAAAAGGTACACTACTTCCCTCCCTCCCGCCCTCCCCCCCCCCCCCCTCCCTTTAGCTTACCTGGTGTTCAACAGGTGAAAAACAAAAAAGCATGGTAAGACAGGAAATTCCTAGCATTTTAACACTACACGCTGATAACTTATTCTTTCATGCTGCAGGTACAGTCCAACAGTAATTTAATACGGCGTAGGTTTGGTGTCATTGGTTTCAAGCTTCTGTTCTGGAAATGCTGCTGAGAGTTAAATCCTTTATTAGGAGCTACCATGAATACATGGATGCATGGGAACCAGTTTTAGAGGACGAGTATTTGCTCAAGCGTGAACCATACAACACAAAAGATGTCAACGCTGTTGCCGTCGTACAGAAAAAGTACGATAATCATGACCCCACTTTCTGATGTTAAGTGTCATTTCATCCAAACAATTTAACAAACAAATACGATGGAATTGGGCACGTTCCTAAGCTTATGGCTAACGAAGTTTTTAAAAATACCTTCAAATTCTGCCAGGTTCATTATTAAAGGAACGCGTGTTAACAGAGGAGTTGGTTTTGGTTTCGAAGTGCCTTGTGAATATCATTTTAAAGGGGGCAGTTTTTCGTGCAATTGGTTAAAAGAGAAGCTGGTTAAAGGTCAATTTTGATATTCAATGTTGTCACTGCTGTTAAAAATAACCGAATGTCACTGTTCAGACAGTTGATTTTGAGACATTTGTGGAAACAAGTTACACTTGTGATTTTAACTTTGCTGAACTTAACTCCCAAAATTTATTTTTTTGTAAACAAAGTGACCGTTTAATACAAATGAAAACAATAAAATCAGCACTTTGGGACCTTATAGAGGGTGACCGCGTCAGCTTTGTAGAGGTGACCGTTTAATGGAAATAAGGGAAGCGATTTCGGGACTTTGACAGGTGACCGGTTAATAGAGGGTGACCGCTTAATACAGGTTTGACTGTAGGTTTCTTTTGCAGAAACATTGTTTTTACCTATGCGCCATCTCATTTTGCCGAAAAATTATTTCCAAATGTAATTTGATAACAAAATTATTCACGTTCTTAGAAAGTGGACTTGTTCCTGTGTAGTTTATTCTAGCCTTGGTATGCACCTTGCAGCAAAAATCTCAACAGCTCAAAAAATTAAATGCGCAGGTCGACATATCTACGTTTTCAGTAATGACGCATAATTTTAATAAATATTATCTAATAAATTATTAAACAGCTAAAAAAATTCAACTTACCGGCCGCATTTGTTCATTATAAGCAGTACTTTAGTTGAAAAAAATATTATTATGATAACTGTTATAGCGTGTGTGTATATGAAACTTACCAAGGTATAACGTATAGATTCACTGTGGCTTTTTAAGAGTCTTGAGAATCTCTGCAACAAAAGTTGGAATAGAAGCACATTGATTATGTGCCTGCTTATATATACAGTACCCCAAGCAATGTTGTTTATAAAGCTTATATAAAATCTGCAAAAGACTGTGGTACAACTGATTTCAATTGGTACAATGTAACCAATCAGGACTATTAGAAATTATAATAAGCCTAATATTGTCTGTCTCATTGATATTATATAACATATATCATACATTTCATATTACATGTTCATAGTCTATATTACAAATCATACATTATATTGATTGATAATATTAATTTAGTTAGATCTGACAACTCAACCTACCAAAAGACTGTTTGTTGCTATTAGTAGAGAAATTCTCTCTCAGTTTAACTGCTGCAACCAGCTAAGGGCGGGAACGAGGGGAGACATAATGAGATCGGGTCAAATATGGGTATTGAAAGAATTGCAAGGCCGGGCCGGGGCCCGGCGTTTTGAGCATAGGCTCTGGGGACGAGATTGTTGAAGTTCACAAAGGTCGGTAATTCTCTTGAGCTTTCGTCTGTCATATATATAATTTCCATTTCTGTTCTTGCTTGCAAGCTCAATATTGAAGTCACCGACTATCACTTTATCACAGATCGATTCAATTCCAGATAGTGAGTCATTATTTGCTCTAGAAACCCATCAACACGTTGATTTGGAGGTCGATAAATGCATCCGATAATCTAAAACTGCAAGATGATGAAGACGTACTCCGGCATTATACGTCATGTGAATACAGATAAAAATGGTAGATTTACAATGGGAAAAGAGGGTGGACCATTGCCCTTGTTCTAGGACTATTACTGATGCCATGTTCTTGGGAAAGTTGTAGATGGGCCTCGCAGCCGTTCCAGAGACTAACCGAACAGTGTTAAGTCACTGAAGGCAAAATGTCCTTGAAGTAGGGATCCTCAAGGACGCTCCTAAGGAGAAAATTTGATCTCTTGAGTAGATCTATTTTTTAGCAAAGGCTTTTAAAATTCCAAACAGTGCCAATCTCGTACCCACAGTCCTTGAGCTCTTTAGTCAGCGAGCGGTCGCCCGGAGAGACTCTATGATTCAATTTTACCAGAAACTGTGGTAATCGAGTCGTGTTGCTAAGGCTTAAAGTTTGTGTTTCTTTTTTTATTATTTGGAATACCCAACAGATACCCAAATGCTCATTTTATAATCCATTTATTATCCATTTACAGACCAGTGATTGATACAATTCAGTCTTGTTTATTATAAGTATCAACTCTAACACGAGAAAAGGATGTGTTTCTTTTTGTTTTTTGTCTTTTTTTTTTTCAAATTGTCCTTTTGCATTTCATTCCTTTTACAAGAGATATAAAGTTAGTCACGTTGGTCATGGTTCCAGTGATGACACGATCCGTCGGAAAACATCCATATTTTTCTTGGTCCTTATTTCGTTACCTTCACATCAATATAAAGTTTGCCACATTTTTTTTTTCCGAACAGTCCCGAATCCCGAGTCACCACTGAAAAAAATATCACCTCTTTATTTTTAGCAATATTAAATTTCTAAGAAAGAGATTCAGTCAAAAGAACAAGTGATGTCAATGACAAAGGCACTTTTTACGCAAGAGGATTCCACTGATTATTTGACGATTTTCTTAAATTATGGCATCGTCATCTAAAACACCGAGGGTCAAGAACAGAAGTCTGGAAATATTCAGGCACTTTTACGATTGCCATAATTTATACAACGCTCTTAAGAAGCTGTCCAAGCGAAATTCCCAAACATTCTTTAGAAACGAAGCATCTCAAAAATTAATGACTGACATTGTGTTGTGATTTGCTTTGCCACGGGTCGCGATCACGTAATGCGACTCTTCTGGAAAATTTAAGTCATCAAACAAGGGAAAAGAAGGCTAAGGCTTCATCCACAAAAACCCAAACTTACAGCAACTCCATATTTGCTCATAAGAATGCAACACATCCCTCACAGCTAAAGTATTCCGAATAGAGTCTATTTTTACATACTGCATCATTATTTTGATACTTCCTCTATGGAGTGTTTCATTTTCACATGACGCCACGGCGGCCATGTTGGAAGAGTGAAATATTCTTTTGGGAATTGAACTCTATTCTTATGAAAATTCTTCCTGTTGTTTTAGTATGCAAATATGGCTGCTGGTCACATGAGCGAAAACGCTCTATTCGTAAAATGATTACCTTCGATTGTGTCGTCTTGTTTCCAGCCTCAATTCCGGATGTTAATTGTAGATCTAGGAATAAAGACGAGCGAAATAATTTTAATACAACGCGTCAATGTCTCCATGACATCATTTTCAAGTAATAACTAAAAATCTTACATCGACTAATTTATACAAATGAAAGGGTGATAGATTAAATTAGCATATCCACAGGCAGACAACCCTCAGGGGCACCCAACGACAAGTTTCGGTCGATATCTGTTCGGTGGAGGGTAATTCGCCTTGGGTTTTCGGCGTCGATTAAAGAGTGCACTCGGATTTTCGTAACTAAAACGTGACCTAAAAGATTTGCAATTGGGAAATCATAATCCCTGAGGTTTTCGGAAAGGTCGTAATTGCTGTTTTTGGCAGTCAAAAACGTCAGCTAGCATTTTCGGAAAGAAAATAGTTCCCTAGAAAGGTCGTAGAAAGTTCATTTCAGCTTGCATTTTCTTAAAGAAAGATTTTGTACCCTAACATTTTCGGGCAAGTAAACTTTCAGCTAGGGAATCCGAACAGATGAACTTTTTCTAGCTTATGAAAACATCACTTCAAACAAACTTCAAACACCCCAAGGTACTTAAAAATGCCTTTCTACATCTTTTGGTTGATTTGGCTCGTTGGGTGCCCCTGAACCCTAAGGCCTGTCTAGCCCTGGCTGTCCATAAAATAGATTTTCGTAATAGAAATGTCGCGATTTGACGTTTTTATGGAACATCTTCTTCCATCAGTTCAATCGGCCGTTACAACTGTCTCAAAATAACGTGGCGTCACACGCTCTGGCATCCTTAGGCTGTGGCATATCCAGTGTTTATCTTCACGCATAAGCATGTTAAGAATGTCAAGTAAATAATTTTGCGCGGATAGAGTCCGATTGCGTGTTCAGGCTTGGCTTCTTCAATTTATAAATAACATCTCATTTATTAAACAATGCAATCGGAATCTATCGGCGCTAAAGTATTTACTTAACATGGTTACGTGTGAAGTACAACACTGGATACGCTAATTTACTCTATCACCCTTTCATTTGTATAAACAAGAGGCTACAGGTAGCCTACGCTTTGTTCGAAGGTTTTTAGCCTATTTCCTTTGAAGTTCACAGTATTTTAGTGTTTTTTTTTTCTTTACAGTATCTTGGTCATTATCCAGTTCAATTCCCTAGTCTAAAGTCCAAAGTAACGACATTGATTCCAATTAAGGACGGTGCCTACTAATTCAAAGGTATTTTTGCCCCGGTTTATGGTTATGCAGGAAATGTAGATGTTAACAGTTGTTATTTAAATTCAAAAAGAAAATTGGGGGTAACCAAACATTTTTCAAAGATAATTGATGGATACTATTTGTAAAAAGCCTTAAAATACATACCAATGTATGGCGTTCTTTCTCAAATTGAAACTTAATTATCTCTCAAAAATGCACGGTTACCCCCAATTTTCTTTTTGTATACCAAGAGTACTGATCTACTTTCTCCCGATAGTCTTAGACCGCGTAAAAATATCACCGATAGGAAACCCGAGTGTCTCGAGATGCGCAGAACGTATGCGCAATAACAATAGTAGGTACCGTCCCTTAATTAGTAAGCAGATGCTTCACAAGTTTCTACTATGGTATTTACAAATGTTTAATACTGTTTCTTAACCATAGCGGGAGAAAAATAAAAATGTGTAATTAGGCTGGCGAGATATATTATCGGGTCGCAGGATCATGATGGGTTATTGGCTGGAACGAAAAACACAAAAACTCGTCACCCAAACAATTTTTTCTAATAACAAGAAGCTACAGGTAGCCTACACTTTGTTCGAAGGATTTTTAGCCGATTTCCTTTAAAGTTCACAGTATTTCAGTGTTTTTCTTAGGTCACAGTATTTTAGTTAATATCCACTTGTACTTCCGTAGTTCAAAGTCCACATTCCGGACCCAAGATGGGGTTAAGGTAATTCCCTTGAAAATGACGTACTATCCAGATTTTTGTCAAACTTGGCACAATTGAAATTCATGCACAGGACATTAAAAAAAATACAATAAGATGGGCTCACCGTGCTTGTTTTCGCGGCGCATGCCCTTTATTCTAAGTGTTTTTTACCGAATTACGCGAGTCGCGTTCGAAACTAGATCAACCGGAAAAATTGCTGTTATGTAGCAAAAGCTGCGTAATATTACTGAAAACTTGAACCTACTTGTTTGTCCGGGATGAATTCTTTAAGTAAAGTGATTTTAAATTGCTCAATCTTGCAAAAAAAAAAGTAAGCAAACTGAACCGATACAGTCATCACCTGGCGCTCAGTGTCGGATTCCAAATGCAGTTTCACGTGATTTACATGTAAATACTACAATACTGCAATACTATAATACTATAATACTATAATACTACAATACTATAATACTATACTATAATAATACAATACTATAATACTTTAGTACTATAGCACTATAATACTATAGTACTATAATACTTCTACTACCCAACTTTTTTCCTCCTTAAAATATGTTTTCCGTGTACCTACTACGAGTGAATAAAACCATTAAAAAATGGGGGTTCACCGTGCTCGCTTCGTCGCAACACGATGATGAATGGATGGCAAAGGGGCAATTTCGGCTTCAAAATGATCACACCCGCCAAAGGACTGGGGAGAGTTCCAAAACATCACCTTCTTAACCGAGAATAATTGTCATCATGATTGCACTTAAAAGCTATTGAACAGCAAAAGCCGCCTTTGATGGCCGGCGTGAAACGCCGCCATCTCCGAGGTCGCAATGTTATGCGCAGTATGAGCTGCGCGGCGCTAAAAAAGGGAATCACCTTAAAGTGCCTATGAAGCGAAATTTGTTTCTCGCTAATTTTAAAGTTTAATCTATAAAACTCAACATTCCAAAATTTGAGGTGCTCTTGATTAAAATCGGCGATTATACAAGCGTTTGAAATTGGGCTATTTTGCCTTCAAAAATGGCATTTGAATCGCGCGGCCAAAAAGACACGTGACAATAGCTGTGACGTAATTTTGACGTAATTTTGGGGACAAGTATTCCAACTATTTCACTATAGTTCATAAGCGCAAACACATTTTTGTACCCAAAATGACGTCACATCACGACCCAGACCCCTGACCATTTTTAAAGGCAAAATAGCCCAACTTCAAATGCTCGTAAAATCAACAATTTTAATCACAAGCACCTCAAATTTTGAGATTCTTGCGTTTTTAGGGGTAAACTTTAAAATTAGCAAGAAACAAATTTCGCTTCATAGGCACTTTAAGTGCGATCGCACAATAGTTGTTTACATTTAAATCTGTTTTGTTGACTCCAATCAAAACCAGTAAACGTATGCTTTACAAGTTTCTACGTTTAGCTTTGAGTCTTTTCTTAAAAGTAGTAAAGAGAGTGGGCAGAAACAACATCGAAATTAGGAGAATTGTAAAACTTATGACCTTGATAAAAAGCGCGGAGAACTGTTTAGTATTACTTCTACAGTAAAGTAATTAAAAGGTCTTACAATTTCTTGTAATATAATAGAAATGTATTTGAATTTTTCTGTTTAAACAATTTTGTTTGCTAACGGTGAACAGGAAGGGTCGAGATTTGGTAGAAGTACCTGAGTTTGGGCAATTGCAGGGTGAATATGTGGCAGGTAATACCCAGTCTCAGGTTTAATCTGTCTATTACAGGTTAAATTGGTGATCCTCATTTCACCTAGGTTGAATATGCACTCAGATTAATTGAGGAAACTTTTTTGGAGCCTAAATTAAACCTAGAGAAAAAATAGGGTCAGGTTAGGATTAGTTTTGGCTACTATACATCGATATATATTATGACTTATCAGTATAAAAAAGTAAATAATGAAAAGAACTGTGTTGGGTTGATCATGTTCGTCGCTGAAGTGTTGTGGTAAAGACACAAGACTAAAGAAATGGAAGGTCCGAGTTCGAGTACAGGTACGTGCATGGCACAGTTCTTTATTCCCTACTGAATAATTTTGCAATGCTGAGACTGAATGGATAAGTTTATGAATACTGAAACTGATAACCGATTACAAAGCTGCCTCCAAGTTGCGGCGGCAAAAGACTTGCGTTTTGTGATATATGTGGTATTGCCATGCATATGACTTGATTTAAGTCGGAGGCTATCGTGAAAGTTCTAGCTTTCTAAGTACTTCCCGCTGTGTACCTCAAGGATAGCTCCTTGGACAATTCCCTTTGATTCACTAATTTCTGCTTTCCTAACCTATGGCATACTAGCCAGGGGTAATATATATTTCGGCACAATTCATTCCTTCGGTTGCTAAATATTAAATTTTTAACTCAAGTAACGGAAATTCACAAATAGAATACCAGAAGCAGCAGCAGATAACTCACAAATTAAGGTAATTAAACATATTCCTATTCAAAATAACTTAAAATCAATCATGCTTCTTAAAGAAATTCTAAGTGTTAATAATGATCTTCGAAGTAAATACTAAAATTTGAACAATTTTCTTATTCAATTAATGCTTCTCATGATTTATTTATTGCAACAAGGATTTTTTACCCATTGCTTTGTGCTTGACGTGTGAGTCTATCTAAGTGCAACCGGGCATTGCTTTGGCACCCTTTTCCTTTTGGGTTATATATTGCCAACATCCATTGTATCTTTTTGTTTTTCCTTTCATCGCTTGAATACGTCAAGGATTCAAAGTTACTTTTGTGGCATGAATCTCACGTCATTGCGGTCACAAATTCCAACACGCACTCGGATCCATTGATTGAAATGGTGTCAGTGAAGAGGTTACTACGGGGTGTCTACAATATCGACTTAAAACATAAAATAGGTGGAAGAAAGGAAAACAAATCTTGTGTTTTTTTTCCCAACAAGTGTCGAACGATAATTGGCACTTTTATTCAACGAAAACAAAGACTAGCCTGCGAGCAGTTCTTAAGTCCAAAAACGGAAAACTATACTTTGTTCATCGAAGAAAGTAATTAGTTGCTGCAAGATTTTTAGTTACTTGAAAATGACGTCAAGGATACATCGTAACGTTGTATCAAATTTATTTCGCTCGTCATTATTCTTAAATGTTTAACTGAATCAAATTGAAATCTAATTGTAGATCACCAGAATCATCAAGGCGATTTGTTGTGGGCAGTCCATGGGATAATGCATACAGCGATAAAACAGAAAGCCTAAAATCCTTGATTGATCAAGCCCCGCTAGAATCACAAGGCGGCGTTTTTATCAAGTTTATAACCTCTTAACGACTATCCTTGGTTTTACTCTAAAACTTATAAGGAAAGCTGGCGTACCCCATTTACAATTAACAAATAAAAAAGCCATAACCGTGCTTTGTTCTGTTATAAGGCACGCAAGGAAGTGACGAGAGCACGAAAGAAGTAGAAAGAAGCACAAGCCGTAGGCGAGTGCTTTTAACTACTTCTTGAGTGCTCTCGTCACTTCCTTGCGTGCCTTATAACAGAACAAAGCACGGTTATGGCTTTTTTATTTGTTTTATAATAAAGAATTTCTTAATTTCCTCATGCATTCGGCTATAATTTTCGGAAAACTTTATTTTCCAAATCCTACGAGTGGCGTCAGCCGTGCTTTGTACTCTCATAAGGCACGCTAGAACAGACCAATCACAATCCTTGTTAGAATGGCTCAATACATTTCATTGGTTAAACACGACCAAAGCTGTCAAAATGTCAAACCATCAAACTTCAGAAACCATCAAAGTGCAAGTTGTTTAAAATCGCGATCAAAAAGCAAATTGTTCAGTGAAATTCGGCGGAATTTTGGCTCATGCATTCGCTAAAAAAGGCGTAATGATCAAGAGCTAGTTTTAAAAGATAGTCAGGAAGGTGAATTTTCGAGTTTGAAATGAAAGTGTAAAAGATTTTACTCGTGAAAAGCTTAAAACATGGATCGGCTTGCATGGCGCCCGGCGTAGCGGGACTGTGTGGTTGAAAAACAAAATGATGATTCCACGGCATCGTGCAGCTCACCCAAAAGGGTCACAGAACAGTTTACCATTAACTGGAGGAACGAGTAGCTCAAACTTGGAGGACGAAGTTCTTTCTTTGGACAATCCGTTTGCAATGTTTACCGATGCGTGTTTTTAAGTGGATGTGTTTTTTCAAGTGATGGAAACCTCTACAACGACAGGTGAATGAAATAAATTTCAGCTTTGAACATTTGGTTTAATTGTTGCTACTTTTGTTCAGGACTGAAACTCGTATTTATCTCTCGACTGGATGTAAATAGTAATCATCTACACTCGTTTTGGACGCAAATTATGAAATTAGCTTTAAGCTTAGGTGAACGGTTTTTTTCGTTTGCATTGCGAGCGAACGAGTGATTTTACTCCACTTGGCTGACTGTTTTTCGACGTGCCTTAGCAATGTTAAGAAAATTTTGCCCTTATTTTATTAACACGTACTTGGAATGAGTCCTCGTAAACCACTTGTGTTTTCAGAAGTTGCTGAAATTGCCCTCGTCGCTGTATGACTCGGACAATTTCAGCAACTTCTGAAAACACGCTTGACATTAATCCTTAACTTTTAATGCTGTTATTTGTGGTGTTACTCGCAGAAACATCTTCCAAATCCATTGAGGCTAACCGCTCGTTTTCATGCACATTTTCTAGGTCGTACAAGACGTCTGAATCAAAATAAAAACCGAAGGACATATTCAGATTTTCATTTGGGTCCATGGCGCGACAACGTAGCTGCCCGTGCATCTGTACTCTCATAAGGCACGCTATTTTAACCAATCGGAGCGCGCGTTATATCGAAACTTTATTATAATAACAGATCGTCTGCAGGTGAATTAACCAAGGTGCAGGCGGATACCTTCCTTAATTACAACTGAACTACCAAGACTAAATACAATCGCTCTCTGTGCATTCCCTGTGACCAACGTAACCTGCCGACTGAAAATAAACGCGTTTTGAAGACAGAGAGTTTAGCTAGACTAATTAAACCAAACTTAAGACTGGATCGTTTCGCTTCTGTTTTCTCACGCAGAGGCTGAGCTTAAGTACTTGTCAATGTTCAAGAGGAATGGTGAACAGGAAGTTCAACCATGTTCAGACTGGAACCGAATCACGGCCAAAACTAATAGCAAATAAATTACTTAGTAAGTTAATGGTATCGCTCCAAAGAATTATCTTTTCGTAACACTTATGAGTAGCATAGGAGTTGGCGTTACCAGATCAGTTTTGCAAAGCTTATTGCATATCAGCCAAGGCGTATACTACTTTACTACTTACCAGCAACTGAAACAGGAAGAATTATCATAGCATGACATTCTCAGAAAAACAGGAAGTCTATGACACCAACGGACTTTTCCGAGGAAATGAGTCATATCATTGGCTAAATATCTTATAAATACATACTTATAAGATAGTTTGGTCAGTAACGTTTGTCAGCGAAGTTCGCGGTCTCCATTCAAGGTACTAATATTTCATAAATTTATTTATTTATTTATTTATTTATTTATTTATTTGCCATTTTCACAATATTTACTTTAATACACCTAAGTTAGTGGCGAGGAGACCTCAGGAAACCACAAGGCCACCTCGAAGGATAATATATAAGTACAAATTGGCGCTGTGTGAGTGCGGCATTACAGATTCAGGATTGTTTAAATAAAAATTCTAACATTTTTTTCTTGAAGGTAAGAAAACTTGCTGAACAGATAATTGAAGTAGGGAGAGAATTCCAAATCATAGGACCTTGAAAGAGAATTGTAAATTGCTTAATGTTTGTACGACAGAGGGCGGTAACATCCAGCCGTCCTGGTGCCATAATTATGAATTTCACTACTTGTCTGAAACAAGTTGAGGAACATTGGAGGCAACAATTGATTGTGATAGTAAAACATAAACTTGGCTATTTGGAATGAGTAGTCACTTGAAAAATATCAAGGATACCCAATTTAGCAAACAATGGAGCAGAATGTGCTCGATAATCGGAATTGGTGATGGCTCGCACAGCACGCTTTTGCAGAATGAAAATCCTATTTAAGTTGGACACATACGTGGACGACCAAGAAGAGTTACAATAGGTGATATAGGGATACATTAATGCGTAGTACAGAGATAATTTGGTTTTTTCTGATAGGTAGAATCGGGCCCTGAATATTATACCAACTGACTTAGAGATCTATTTAGAGACATAGCTGATGTGGTGTTTCCAAGTGAGGTGCTCGTCCACGTATATTCCTAGAAACTTAGTTACGTTAGTCTGTTCCAGAGAATGATTTTCAAAAAAGAGAGAGAGATTACAGTTAAGTTTCATTTGTCTCGACTTAAAGATGACATAACAAGTTTTTTTTACATTGACAGAGAGCTTATTACTTTTCAACCACATGTCATAGTTACACAATTCATCATTTAGAACAGATTGCAACTCAATGGGATCAGAGTGAGAATAAAAAATACTTGTGTCGTCAGCAAGAAGTAAAGGCTGAGTTAATTTAGAGGCATTAGGAAGATCATTTATATATAGTAGAAAAAATAAAGGACCCAAAATAGAACCTTGAGGGACGCCACACTTGATGGTCTGCATTGAGGAACAGGCTAGATTAAATTGAACAAATTGTTGGCGGCAAGAAAAATAGCTTTTAATCCACTGCAGAGCCACACCACGGATACCATAATGTTCCAACTTGGTGAACAGAATTTGATGATTAAGAGTATCAAATGCTTTGGAAAGATCAAAAAACACCCCTGCAGTAGTTTCATGTCGATCAGATGCGGAGGAAATTTTATTAATTAATGAGATGAGTTAATGCGAAAGAAGTTGAATAATTTTTCCGAAAACCAAACTGATAACAATATGATATTTCGTATTTTTCAACAAATTCTATTATCCTGTTATACATAACTCTTTCGAAAAATGTCGAAAAATTTGGTAATAAAGAAATTGGTCTATAATTCACAAAAAGACTGGGATCGTCTACTTTATAGATGGGAATCACTTTGGCAATTTTCAGTTTATCCGGAAAAATACCTTTAGAAAATGAGAGATTAATAGTGTCCATCAGAGGTGCAGAAATGAAGTGAAAAGAATTTTTGATCACGTGCATTGGGATGTTGTCATAGCCCGGGGCTTTCTTCGGTGCAAATGAACTGCAGATCTCTTCCAGTTCATTAATAGAAGTTGGAGTTAGGGTAATAGGTGAGTTGTTATTGCCAGTGAGGAAAGAACGAAAAGAACAATTAACTGTGGGTATAGAATTTGCCAAGTTGGGACCAATATTAGTGAAATATTTGCAAAATTTATCAGCAATCTCAGCGGGATCCGTTATAGTACTGTTCTCTGACTTAAATGACGAGGGCAAAGGGGACTTACTCTTTCGTTTGTTGATAACTTCGTGCAACAGTTTCCATCTTTTTTCGCACTCTCAAACTGATTGTTATAATATGAGCGCTTGGCGACGCGAATTAAATGATTCAGTTTGTTTTTGTATGCTTTATACTGCGATTCGCAGAATCTGTTAGATGACCGGATTAATCGTTTGTAGAGTCTATTCTCCTCCTTAATAGATTTGAGGAGGCCAGGGATTAACCAAGGGGAGCCGAGTTTATTAAACTGTCTATTTGTAATGGCCCTCAACGGGAAGCAAGCGTTGAAAAGTCTGGAGTATTCATTGATAAAGCCTTTTTTTTTTTTCACCTCGTCCTAGTTTTTTTAATCCACACTGATTTCAGGTTCTTACTTATAGTTCCAAGTGCCTCAACTACAACTGGAATAACAGATGCACTTTTACAGTTCCAGATCTTTTGACTTCCATTTTTACAATTACAATAAATTATTGAACGTTTTGTTAAAAGCTGTTATTTTGTTATGTGCGATTGCTATTTCATGCTGTATATTTATTTTTTCATTGAGAAATGGCAGAAAACTGTCGAAACAGAGTTTCCTTTCATGAAGGCAGCTGTTATAAATAGTGAACTTTGCTATGAGGAGTGCGTAATTTAAAGAATATAGGTGCTTAACATTGCCCAAAAACTCCATATAAAATCATACTGTCAGACAATGTGATAGATAACGTAGTTTTTGTATTCCACCAGTTTTGAAAACAGTTCCAAAAACGTTTTGTCGAAGGGCAATGCAGCAACATGTGGTCTAAAGTATGTCTGCCGGCAAAACACTGAGGGCAAACATTGCTCTCGCAAACTTTTGCCCGACAAAGGTTAACTTTGGTTGGGAGGATGTTGTGGATGACTTTGAACTGGAACATTGTTATACTTATGTCGTTTTTAAATTTAAATGGAAATTCGTAAGCCCGATGAATATTTTCCTGGGTGAAACCATGTCTTAAAATTTTGCTTTCAGCGGTAGGGGCTATAAAAATATCTTTTAACAAAATCGAGTAAACTGTCTTAGTGGAAATTTTCATTTCTTTATATCCTTGTGTCTGTCTAGAGATGGGGAAAACGGAATTATGCTTTATTTCTGATTTCCAAGAAGCTGGTATAGCGTTTATTAATCCAAAATACAGGGTGAAAGGTATCTTCAGGCGGAAATTTTCGCAAAATTGGGTAACGGAATAAAATTGTTGTCGGCTTTCAGTAAGTCCTTGACATAGATAATCCTCTTGTCGAACCACCTTTTAAAGAAAAGAGATTTTCCATTGATTCGGATGTTTTTATTGTTCCAAATAATTTCGTCTTGTGGAGAAGTTGGCTTTTCAAAAGCAACTTTTGTGTTCTGCCAAAATGTTAATATTTCTCTGTAAAAAGATGGAAGGTTATTGATTTGTAGCGAGCTGATATCATAGTTACAGTTAGTCAAGAAAGACAGTCCACCAAATTTCTCAAGGGCAGCTTCCGGAATTATTTTCCAGGAAGCATCGCTATTAGATTGCAAACGTGGTATCCACGCAACCTTTAAAGATTTATTCATGGTGTCAAAATCTGTCATTTTGAGGCCACCTTGCTTTTTTTCCCCTATGATAGTTGATTTTTTAATCTTAGCGGGTTTCCCGTCCCAGATGAAGTTAAAAATTAATGTCTCAATTTCCTTAATAAATTTTCCTGGAATAACGAGAACAGACGTGTTATGAATTAACTTGGAAAGGCCAAGTGTTTTAACGATGTTTATTTTGCCATAAAGTGTAAGATTTCGTCTTTTCCAACCATTTAGTGTCTTTTCTAGTGTACGGATTTTCTCAGCGAAATTTAGCTCGTTTGATTTGTTTAAGTCGTAAGAAAAGAAAACGCCAAGAGCTTTTATTGGATCCCGAGGCCAGCGGAAGCCAAAAGGTGTTTCCGTGCTATTTTTCCAGCAACCGAGCCACATTCCCTCAGTTTTTGCAGGGTTAATTTCCAAACCAGACACAATTTTGAACTTGTTAAGAAGAGTTAGCAAATTTGTAATAGAGTCAAGGTCTCCAACAAAGGCAGTGGTGCCATAAGCATACAAAGAAACTCTAATTTCTTTCTCGCCTACTTTGATACCATTAATGGTGCTATCGTGTTTTATTGCTCTCGCAAGAATTTCTATGCCGAGTATAAATAGCAAACCGGATAAAGGGCAACCTTGCCTAACACCTCGTTCTAAACGGAAAAATTCTGGAGCGTGTCCATTATTCATGACGCAACTGGAAACGTCGTTGTAGAACACCTTGATCCAGTTTTGAATATCGGGACCGAAGCCAAATTTCTTCAGCGTGTTGTTTATGAAGTCCCATTCAATGGTATCAAAAGCCTTTCTGAAATCTAAGAAGAGGGCTACGCCAGGTATATTATTTTCCTCTGTGTATGACATGACGTCCAGAATTAAACGAACGTTTTTACCTATGTAGCGTTCTTTTACATATCCAGTTTGATCCGGATTAATTATATTAGGTAAAACTTTTTCTAGACGTTTAGCGATAACTTTAGTTAAAATTTTGTAATCGACGTTTAGGAGAGATATTGGTCTGAGATTGTCCAGTAAGGTATTGTCTTTGTTTGGTTTGGGAATGAGTGTTATGACACCGCGTCTTTGAGAAATTGAAAGCTTTCCAGTATCAAAAGCAAAGTTAAAACTGTTTGTCATATCCTCATACAGCTCTTTCCAAAAGTACTTATAAAATTCCGCTTGAAAACCATCTGATCCTGGTGATTTTTGGTCTTTAAAGTCATTTAGAGCTTTTAAACATTCCTCTGGGCTAACTTTTCCTTCACACGATAACATATCATCGTTCTTCATAGAGGTGATGTTTTCTAAAAAACTAGGCAAGAAGTCATTGGACCCTGAAGATACGTCTCTTTTGGAAGTGTAGAGTGTCTTGTAACAACGCATTTGTTCTTCTAGGATTTCAAATTGGTCATTGGTGAAATTACCGTCCGGGAGTTTTAATTTAGTGACCGTCTTTTTTTCATGATTACGTTTTTCTAAACCATAAAAGTATCTAGTGTTACGTTCGCCCTGTTCATGCCATCTAACTTTACTTCTTAGAATTGTACCTTTTGTTTTATGCTGCATAATTTCCCGTAATCTCGATCTGGCATTATTAATATCAGTGATAATCGTCTTGTCATTTGGCTGTAGTTCAGCCTTCTTATACAAATCATTTATCTGCTTCTGAAGATGGGTTTCCTCAGCTCTTCGTTTCCGAGCCTTGTTTTTAGAATATTGGATTGTGAAGCCTCTGATCTCCATTTTAATTAAATCCCATCTTAGGCTTAAGTCTTTCACGTCGATGTATTTTTGTTTGAATTTTGTTATTTCTGCGCGCAGATTAGAAACGTATGTTTCGTCTTGAAGAAGCGATTGGTTGAACTTCCAGAAGCCAGGACCTTTTTTCTGTTTAAGTTCTTCGGATTTTATGTGTATCAAAATCGCTGAGTGATCCGTTTCGGGTGCCCATAGTATCTTGCACATCTCTATCAGATTGTTAAACTTTGGGGGAGTCAGAAAAAGGTCAAGGCGGCATTGAATTTTGAATGACTTATTTCGCCAGGTAAATTGTTCGGTGTTTGGATTTAGAAAGCGCCAGACGACGTTTAAACCGTACAAATTGCAAAGTTTTTTTATTTCCTCCACCACCAAAATTTTTGCGAGAATTCAAGTTGCTTCCTTTTTTATCTTTTTCAGATAAAGTACAATTGAAGTCGCCTCCTATGATGATTGTTTCATTTGCATATTCTTGAAGTTGTTTTTGCAATTTCTGAAAGAAAAGTACCTGTTGGCGTGCATCATTTGGTGCTTAGATATTAACAAGTGCGATGTGTGCACTTGCAATTTTAGTGTCCAATATAATGTATCGACCATTTTTGTCGCAAACTTGCTTCTCGACTTTACATTGTATTTTAGGGTTTATAAGAATCATTGTGCCTTTGCTATGGTTCGTTCCATGGCTGAAGAATATTTCACCACCCCATTCCGCTTGCCACGCATTTTCACATTCTTTTGAGCTATAGGTTTCTTGCAAGAAAACAAAAGGGCAGTTTTGGTGATGAAGCCATCTGAAAACAGTACGGCGTTTCAGCGCTTTGTTTAAAGGAGCACTGTCACCAGGATTTTTGCTGTTTTGGTTCAATTCTGCCAAAATTACTGCCTTTTACCTGTTATCGTGCAAAAATTGCTCCTACAAAATCAGCAAGATGAATTCCAATGAAATTTTAGCAGGGAGAGCTAACCATAATAATTTTTTGGACGATTTTTCAATGCATAGCTTTAAATTTTGAAAAAACTGGCAAGTTTTTTCAAATTTCAATCCATTTCGATCCTCGTCATCTTTGATGAAATACAGGAGTTTATTGTGTCAATGCAGTACTACAGTCTTTAGCAGCAAAACAAGACCATTATTTTAAGGTTTCCACTGATGCATTGGCAGTTTTAAGCTTTTTAAAATGATAGTACAATAGCGTGACACTGCCCCTTTAAACCTCTAACGTTTACCGACAGACATTTGAAATCAATGGGGTCATTCATGATGAAATTTTTGCATTGTTTTCCGATTGTCATGTTTGACACATGCAGTTCGACAGTTTTCTTTGTGATTTAAGGAAAGGAAATTGACATTTGCATTTTTTATATAAAAAAAAACAGCTAAGAAAACAAAATTGATAGATAACGCGATTTTCTTAACAATCGAAAGTTTAAGTTTTGGATTTGTAATTACTAGTTGATCGTGCAACAAGCAAAAGCAAAAAGATTGGCAAAAATAGTAATAAGTAGCGGGTTTGGTAAAAAAAGACAGCGAAATGAATTTAAGAGGTCTAAATGAGACCTGAACCTGTACAAATAAATAAGAAGGTTATGAGAAATAACATTAGAACGCACCACGGTAAAGTGGTTAAATGGTTTGCGTTCGGTAACAACATTGTAGAAAAAAAAAAAAAAACGAGCTCCTACTAGCGGGTTAGCATTTATTCTTAAAGCTATAGTAAACATTTTAGAGGACCTGTTCATCCTGATTCGTAGGTGGTGAAGCTCGACTCGGTACTTCTCTAGCATCCTGGCTACTGCTTCCTTCAGCACTTGTGCCTTGTGTTGGAGGAGGTTGTAACCACGATTTTGGAACTTCATAGTGGAAATAACGCTTTCCGTTGACTACCAGTTTATTGCCTACAACCGTTGCTCTTGAGAATGGGTTGTCTTTCTTAATATTCTTCATAGCTGGGACCAAAACGTTCCTTCTTATCTCTTGAATGTGCTTTGGTAGGTCCTCACTCATCGAGATATTAGAGTTCTTTAGCCGATAACGACACTTCCAAATTTTATCTCTGTCCGCGCGGCAGGTGAAGCGGGCAATGACAGGTCTAGCTTTGCTTCTGTTAGGTTTGCCAAGACGGTGAACGCTGCAAAAACTCATACATTGAACTTCTTCATTCGCTATTTCGAGCTTTTCTATCAGGATAGATCGAAGAAGCGCAGGGCAGTCTTCGTCAGACTGAAGATTCTTGAATCCGGTAGAAAATTAAATTCCATCGCCGGCTGTAAATATCTTGCTGTGTTATTTCGTTCCATTGGGCGGACTGCTCGGTTTCACATTGTGTAACACGTTGAACAAGATCTTCCTGCTCGCGTTGTGTAAACTCCAGGGATTCTTTTGTTTCGGTTGCGAATACTTTTATCTCGCTGAGCTTCTGTTTTAAGTCGTGAACCTCCGCTTGAGCTTCGTCTAGGCGAGCTTCAAGATTTAATATTCTTGCATCTCTTTCTTTGGCCTGATCTTCTATTACAGTCAGCTTTCCGAGCAGGTCTTGATATTCCTTCACCGTCATTTTGATGCAGGCGCCATTTTGCTCTTGGTCCTCACTCATGTTCTCGGCACCGGAGCTACTTACTCTCTGTCTTTTTTTCTCTTTATCTTTGCTGCCCATCGGTGCCTCAGAGGTAGCTTCTGTAGATAGATTTTAGCTTATTTTGACGGTTTGCGTACACTTGTCTCTTGGTTTTGACGTTTTTTTAGCGGCGCTCGTTAAGACACGTCTACTCGCAATGACTCATCCCCAGGTTCCCTTGATAAAGCCGTTGTAAGATTCATCTGGGTCATCCTCGTTAAGAAAAGTGGACCAATATGTGTGAGAAAGAGAATCATTGAATTTCTTAATGTTGTCTTCATTAAAAGAGCGCTTGAAAATTTTCTTTACTCCAACATGCGGTGTAATTTCATCATGAAAATACGCAAAGACGGGAAGATGATCGGATAAATCATTTAGGACAATTCCATTGAACACATTTTTTGATAGATGGTTGCTGAATATGTTGTCAATTAATGTCGCAGAGTGAGAAGTAAGACGCGTTGGATTCGAAATGAGTGGAAAAAATGCGTGTGATAATAAACTGTCAACGAATTCCTGAGTGTGTGCGTGATGATTGTAAGATCTAAATTAAAATCGCCCATTATATAACATTGTTTATTGTCTTTAGAGATGTTGGAAAGAATATCATTAAATTTGTCAAGGAAAGACGCTACATTTCGATTCGGCGGCCTATAAACAGTCCCAACAATAATGTTTTTCCCAAGAGGAACATTAATTTCGACAAAGAGATATTCGATTAATTCAGGATCAGAAAAATTACAGTTTGGGAGAAGCTTATAATCAAGATCTTTGTGTAAATAAATACCTACTCCCCCACCGGTTCTAGATTTGCGATAGTTTGAGATAAAATTATACCCGGTGATGTTTACTAGCTCTGAAGTGGCATCACTTAGCCATGTTTCTGACACACCAACAACAGAGAAAGGCTTAAGAAGATTCCCCAACATTAGGTTAAATTTATCGAAATTACCAAGTCAGCTACGAATATTTAAATGCATTATGGAAAGTTAACATTTTTGTTCACAATATCAAGGCGATCATTAAGTTCTTCTTCAACAACATATTTGCTAGTAGGCAGGCGACTAAAAAAATTTGATTCAGGATCAAGAAAGCTAGAGAGTGGATTGCTTAATTCTGGCTGCTCGATGGGATTAAATAAAAGCGTATCAAGGCGGTCACTGTCAAATTGTACAGGACCGTGGGACAATTCATACAAGGCTAAGTTGAAAGAGCTATCATCTAGATGGTTGAAAGGAAGGGTAGATAGGAAGTGCGACTCATCTGCCATCAGAAAGTGTCAGGAAAGATACAAATCTACTACATAAATAAATAAATAAGCAAAAAGTACTTAGCTCAACGGTAGTCCCTCTCGCTCTGCTAATCTCTCAAGGTCATTGTGAGACTTTATTAGAACTGGGCGAGAGTCTTCAGTTTTTCTCAGGTAAACAATAAAGTTCTTCGACCAGCAGAATCTGAATCCGTTGCGGGTTTGAAACTTTTTAGCATCAACCAGGAGTTGTTGGAGCTGGGGAGTAAGACGATCAAATAATTTCACGTCTTGCATCGAGCATTCGGCTGGTAAACCAATAGATGTAGCTGCAACCTAGCAGGCGTCCTTTCGTACATTCAAAACTTGATCTTTTATGCTCCTTCGAGTGAATTTACATATGACTGGTCGCGGGCCAGAAGTTGCATTTCTGGTAGGAATGCGATGGGCAATATCAATGTCATAATTGGCGATTGAGACTCCCGTTTGTTTAAAAAGGTTTAAACATAAGGCAGTAGTATCGGAGGCTGATTCATGCGCGTCAGTTTCTGGAAGGCCGATGATCTTGATGTTGTACTGGTAACTGTAACGCTGAACTTGTTCCAGCGTCGTAGAAATTTCTTCCACCCTGGCGGCCAGCAAATCGAGTCGCGAGCGGAGCTGGTTTAGATTTGCGTTGAGTTCCACTCGAGATTTGTTGAGGTCGTCGTATGATTTGCCATAAAACTCCAGGCTACCCAAAGTAGCGGCATCTAGTTGAGCACATTGGCCGCCATCACTGGATGACGGCCCATCGTTTCGATTTAGATGTTGGTTTAAACTCTCAAGATTTTGTCTAAAAGTAGAAATTTCATCTTTAAGAGCATCGTTTTCCTTTTTCAATTGAGCAACGGTAACATTAGGCATTTTGTGAGGAGCTGAAGCTCACAGTTTACAAACCAGTGCGGAGTAATCGAAAATGCGTCCGCACACCTTCGCACCTACTTCTACTCAAATGAATGTTTAATACTGTCTTATGATATAAAAAATACAGTCTCATTTAATAGTGTATATGTAAATAAACAATTGCAATTTGGAGTTCCATAATGAAATAATGGATATTACAGAGTTTTGTCCTTTTTGTGATCAAAAACTGGCATACTACCCTTTACTAAAAACCTACCTGCTTTGTTTTTGAACGAACGAACTACGGTATTAATAGCGCTTGTCCACTTCCTCCCAAGTCATGATGTGGGCGGAACATTCTTGTATATACTAGCCAGGGGTTAATATATATTTTGGCACAGTTCATTCCTTCGGTTGCTAAATATTAAATTTTTCACTCGAGTAACGGAGATTTCCAAATAGAATACCAGAAGCGGCAGCAGATAACTCACAAATTAAGGTTACAATCATATATTAAACATTCCTATTCAAAATAACTTAAAATCAATCATGCTTCTTAAAGAAATTCTAAGTGTTAATAATGATCTTCGAAGTAAATACTAAACTTTGAACAATTTTCTTATTCAATTAATGCTTCTCATGATTTATTTATTGCAACAAGGATTTTTTACCCATTCCTTTGTGCTTGACGTGTGAGTCTATCTAATGGCCTGTTCGCACTACGCGAAATTTTGTTTGATTTACCAAAAACTCTGTCAACGCGAAGCCATTTCTAGTGCGAACGATTTTTTGCACCCACCAAAATTTTTGCAAGCGCAACGAATCTTCAAAGATTCCGTCGACTAACTTTGGAGGCTGTAAAAATTTTGTCAGGCGAGAAAATCCTTTGTTCGTTGACATCCATACGTCATTGGGTCATCAAATTGATGACGGACTCCTTCAGTGTGGGTTTTGCGGTTGCCTTGCATTAGAGCCATCTGTCACTAAAAAAAATCTCGCATCTTCATGTGCGAACAGGATAACGAAAACAAAACATTGGTGATTACAAAATTTTCACTTTTTTTGCAAACGCCAAACTCAAATTTTCGTCTTAGTGCGAACAGCAACCGGGCATTGCTTTGGCACCCTTTTCCTTTTGGATTATATATTGCCAACATCCATTGTAACTTTTTGTTTGTCCTTTCATCGCTTGAATACGTCAAGGATTCAAAGTTACTTTTGTGGCATGAATCTCACGTCATTGCGGTCACAAATTCCAACACGCACTCGGATCCATTGATTGAATGGGTGTCAGTGAAGAGGTTACTACGGGGTGTCTACAATATCGACTTCAAACATAAAATAGGTGGAAGAAAGGAAAACAAATCTTGTGTTTTTTTCCCAACAAGTGTCGAACGATAATTGGCACTTTTATTCAACGAAAACGAAGACTAGCCTGCGAGCAGGTCCAAAGTCCAAAAACGGATATACTTTGTTCATCGAAGAAAGTAGTTAGTCGCTGCAAGATTTTTAGTTACTTGAAAATGACGTCAAGGAGACATCGTAACGTTGTATCAAATTTATTTCGCTCGTCATTATTCTTAAATGTTTAACTGAATCAAATTGAAATCTAATTGTAGATCACCAGAATAATCAAGGCGATTTGCTGTGGGCAGCCCATGGGATAATGCATACAGCGATAAAACAGAAAGCCTAAAATCCTTGATTGATCAAGCCCCGCTAGAATCACAAGGCGGCGTTTTTATCAGGTTTATAACTTCTTAACGACTATCCTTGGTTTTACTCTACAACTTATAAGGAAAGCTGGCGTACCCCATTTACAATAACAGATCGTCTGCAGGCGAATTAACCAAGGTGTAGGCGGATACCTTCCTTAATTACAACTGAACTACCAAGACTAAATACAATCGCTCTCTGTGCATTCCCTGTGACCAACGTAACCTGCCGACTGAAAATAAACGCGTTTTGAAGACAGAGAGTTTAGCTAGACTAATTAAACCACACTTACCTTAGCTATTGACTAAGACTGGATCGTTTCGCTTCTGTTTTCTCACGCAGAGGCTGAGCTTAAGTACTTGTTAATGTTCAAGAGGAATGGTGAACAGGAAGTTCAACCATGTTCAGACTGGAACCGAATCACGGCCAAAACTAATAGCAAATAAATTACTTAGTAAGTTAATATTATAGCCAACACCCATTGTATCTCTTTGTTTTTCCTTTCATCGCTTGAAAACGTTAAGGATTCAAAGTTACTTTTGTGGCATGAATCTCACGTGATTGCGGTCACAAATTCCAACACGCACTCGGATCCATTGATTGAATGGGTATCAGTGAAGAGGTTACCACGGTTTGTCTACAATATCGACTTCAAACATAAAATAGGTGGAAGAAAGGAAAAGAAATCTTGTTTCTTTTTTTCCCAACAACTGTCGAACGATAATTGGCACTTTTGTTTAACGAAAACGAAGACTAGCCTGCGAGCGGGTCGAAAGTCCAAAAACGGAAAACTATACTTTGTTCATCGAAGAAAGTAATTAGTTGCTGCAAGATTTTTAGTTACTTGAAAATGACGTCAAGGATACATCGTAACGTTGTATCAAATTTATTTCGCTCGTCATTATTCTTAAATGTTTAACTGAATCAAATTTAAATCTAATTGTAGATCACCAGAATAATCAAGGCGATTTGTTGTGGGCAGTCCATGGGATAATGCATACAGCGATAAAACAGAAAGCCTGAAATCCTTGATTGATCAAGCGCCGCTACAATCACAAGGCGGCGTTTTTATCAGGTTTATAACCTCTTAACGAGTATCCTTGGTTTTACTGTACAACTTATAAGAGTTCTGGAAAACGTAGGAAAGCTGGCGTACCCCATTTACAATAACAGATCGTCTGCAGGCGAATTAACCAAGGTGTAGGCGGATACCTTCCTTAATTACAACTGAACTACCAAGACTAAATACAATCGCTCTCTGTGCATTCCCTGTGACCAACGTAACCTGCCGACTGAAAATAAACGCGTTTTGAAGACAGAGAGTTTAGCTAGACTAATTAAACCAAACTTAAGACTGGATCGTTTCGCTTCTGTTTTCTCACGCAGAGGCTGAGCTTAAGGTATTCCTGGAGGATGACACGAATCTTTCAGATCACAACGTTTCGTTAACATATGAGAGATTACTTAAAATGCAACCTGTACACCAAATTTCAGAGATCGGGACCGAAGCGTTTTCGAGTAAGAAGCGAGAGAAGTTCGGTTTCTACGGTCTCTTTCGCGGGAAAAATACAGACTGTGTACCACGAAAAATCCTTGTGCGTGTTTGTGTTTAATTCCCCAAAGAGTATATTGTTGACAGATCTGTCAAATCATGCTATCTTTAATGTGATAGATGAGATCGTTCAGGATGGAGAAATAAAACTGTTGTCTTTGTAAACGACATCCTTTTTGCAACCAGCTCACCAGCAAATGAGAAGAATTTTTAATTTTGCTGGAATTCCGAACGGGTTACGTCGCGTGATACAACGAACAGCTCTGTTGAAGCCAGAAGGAACAGCAAAGAAATGCCGACGGCGAAAACATATTGTTCACTATTTGGCATTCCCTGCGGCTGTAGCTTGCGCTCCATGTCTTTCAGTCTTCGAAATTTACGGCCGTCGGCTTGCGCTCCACATCTTTCAATCTTCAAAATTTAAAGCCATTGGGATCGATGAACGATGGGCGAACTCATGCGAGAGAATCATTCAACCAGTTTCTTCTACATGTAGTTTCAAAATGTTCAAGCGTATTCGAAAACCACGTCTAGAGCCTCAGGCTTCGTGAAGGCTTCGCGTGAGCAACCCTTTTGCTCACTGTCCAGCATAAATAAATCTATCGGTGTAATAACTAAAGCTTTCTATCTCTTCGCTTCAAAAAATAAATCTCTAGTACGATTCACGCACATTCGAACTGTCAACACATGCTGACAAAAGGCGAGCGAGGTGTCGTTGCTAGGTGAAGCGTTCATATCACACTGTGATTGGTTTCGCGGGAAAAATGGATACACAAACATGGAGAATGTACCCATATTTGGAGGAATATTTTGCGTTTTACCGCTGGTTTTAACTAGTGTGGACACAGCAAACGTGGCTGCCACTGAAATACAACAGCATCGGTCAAAAATGAGCGATTTTCTGAAATTTATGGCCGATTTTCAGGCAAAAAAGGCTAATAAAATACGACCAGAGGACACGTTTATTTAGTTTACTTCTGGAATATGTATCGTTGAGGTTTGAAACTTGGCAGGGCTGAACTACATAGGAAAACGAAACTTTTCACCGCAGTGCGCACTCAAGAGTGGAACAGCACATGAGTGAGGAGAACTTGAATTTTAGGAAGGTAAAATTTCTGACTTTTTCTCGTTACAACATAAAAAATCAAAATGACAATGCGCACTGCGGTGAAAAGTTGAGTTTTTGTCCATTTTAATCGTGTTCCAAATCTCAGAGCTAAATAATAAATGCCAATTTAGATTTAATCATTATTGTGAATTTGCTTGCAGATGACCACACCCCAGAATTTTTGTAATTCTTAACATTCCTTAAATTTTTCCAAAATGAAAAATATTTTTTAAGAATCTATAAGTATCAGTGAATATGTGATGTTAAAATGAGTGCAGTATCTGTAATATATCTGTAAAAATAACACCCTCAACTATTGTCCAAAAATGACCAAATTAGGGTGCAGGAATACCTTAAGCACTTGTTAATGTTCAAGAGGAATGGTGAACAGGAAGTTCAACCATGTTCAGACTGGAACCGAATCACGGCCAAAACTAATAGCAAATAAATTACTTAGTAAGTTAATATTATTGCCAACACCCATTGTATCTCTTTGTTTTTCCTTTCATCGCTTGAATACGTTAAGGATTCAAAGTTACTTTTGTGGCATGAATCTCACGTGATTGCGGTCACAAATTCCAACACGCACTCGGATCCATTGATTGAATGGGTATCAGTGAAGAGGTTACCACGGTTTGTCTACAATATCGACTTCAAACATAAAATAGGTGGAAGAAAGGAAAACAAAGCTTGTTTCTTTTTTTCCCAACAAGTGTCGAACGATAATTGGCACTTTTATTCAACGAAAACGAAGACTAGCCTGCGAGCAGGTCCAAAGTCCAAAAACGGAAAACTATACTTTGTTCATCGAAGAAAGTAATTAGTCGCTGCAAGATTTTTAGTTACTTGAAAATGACGGTAAAGAGAAATCGTAACGTTGTATCACATTTATTTCGCTCGTCATTATTTTTAAATGTTTAAGTGAATCAAATTTAAATCTAATTGTAGATCACCAGAATAATCAAGGCGATTTGCTGTGGGCAGTCCATGGGATAATGCATACAGCGATAAAACAGAAAGCCTAAAATCCTTGATTGATCAAGCCCCGCTAGAATCACAAGGCGGCGTTTTTATCAGGTTTATAACCTCTTAACGACTATTCTTGGTTTTACTGTACAACTTATAAGAGTTCTGGAAAACGTAGGAAAGCTGGCGCACCCCATTTACAATAACAGATCGTCTGCAGACGAATTAACCAAGGTGTAGGCGGATACCTTCCTTAATTACAACTGAACTACCAAGACTAAATACAATCGCTCTCTGTGCATTCCCTGTGACCAACGTAACCTGCCGACTGAAAATAAACGCTTTTTGAAGACAGAGAGTTTAGCTAGACTAATTAAACCAAACTTACCTTAGCTATTGACTAAGACTGGATCGTTTCGCTTCTGTTTTCTCACGCAGAGGCTGAGCTTAAGTACTTGTTAATGTTCAAGAGGAATGGTGAACAGGAAGTTCAACCATGTTTAGACTGGAACCGAATCACGGCCAAAACTAATAGCAAATAAATTACTTAGTAAGTTAATGGTATTGCCAACACCCATTGTATCTTTTTGTTTTCCTTTCATCGCTTGAATACGTTAAGGATTCAAAGTTACTTTTGTGGCATGAATCTCACGTCATTGCGGTCACAAATTCCAACACGCACTCGGATCCATTGATTGAAATGGTGTCAGTGAAGAGGTTACTACGGGGTGTCTACAATATCGACTTCAAACATAAAATAGGTGGAAGAAAGGAAAACAAATCTTGTGTTTTTTTTCCCCAACAAGTGTCGAACGATAATTGGCACTTTTATTCAACGAAAACGAAGACTAGCCTGCGAACAGGCTCTCCGTGGTTCGAGGTACATCAAGAGCCTGTGTTGTCAGCTGCGGTTTCACAGTTAGTGGCCACGTCTTCCTATTACAATAACACAGCGATTGCTCTTTCACAAATATAGACTTTTTTAACACTAAAATCAGTGAGAATAAAATTGGCTGCAGTAAAACAGCAGACAGAAAAGTAAAAAATAGAAAAAACTATAGCTTATCTGCTGAATACCCCGCCATTTATTTGCATAATAATAGCTGTGGTCACACTACAGGGTTTTGTCCTAGGAAACTTGACTTGTTGACAGTTTCCCTAGGGAAACTCAAATAATTTTGCAAGTGTGACCGATTTTTCCCAAAGTAAATTACCTCGGGAAAGTTTTAACGTCTGGGGCTTGACAACCGCAAGAGAACAACAGAATGTCCTGTGGATTTCCCTTGACAACTACCCTAAAGCAAAGAAAGGGAAAAATCAAATCCCAGAGTAGCCGACCAATGGACGCTCGTCGGCGATCGCGCTGGTGACAGATCCGGAATTATCGTGTTGTGAAACTAATTTTGGAAGCGCTCGAGAACGTGACTTCTGTTGAAGATTTTGCCGCGTGCGCGCGAAAATCCACGATGTCGCGATTTAGAGAAATCATGTGAATTCCTTATTTTTTTCTGATTCACTCCAGGTTTAGTTTGTTCTTATAAACTTATATCTAATTGAAGACAAATTTCGTTTCAGAAACAGATTGAATCCTGAAGAAGAACTAGCCTGTGAACAGGCTCCGCGGCTGGGGAAAACGAAAAGAACTGTTCGCGGCGGGAAAAATGGCCAACTGCCTGCGGCGAGCGAATTGGCCGAGTGGGGACTGGGGAGGGGAAAAACGGCGAAGCCTGTGGACTTTGATTACGTGCCGCCGTTCCAAGGTACCTGCTGGGCACTAGATTCTAGTGCAAACTGTGATTGGCTAGAAGACTGATTGTTGACAGGATCTATCATTTACATTTTGCGCAATACGCCGACCGTTGGAAGCTGCATATTAGCATATCTCTCGATTTGAGAATATGGCAGCTGACGTTGAGAACGTGGAGAACGATCTTTTTGAGAAAGCGTTGAGCGATTCGCTCAGGGATTTTGTTCACATCCCTCAGCTAAAAGTCGAGCAGAAACATTGCCTGCGTTCTCTGGTCGAGAAAAAGGATGTTTTTGGAATCCTTCCCACCGGATTTGCCTGGCACTGATTTGTTTGTTTTTATTTACTCATATTTGGCTATCTGTATTCTATGAGATTCTCCCTTGTTGTCAGCGTTTTAATTTGTTGTTTCAAACTCGTTTCCTGGATCGATTTTATCTTGTGGGCGGTTTTTACTGTCCTTGGTCTATGCAAACTGCAATGGCACAACTCCTGGTTTTAGACTTGGAAGCCTGGTTATAATTTTATTATTGCTTGGCTTGAAGTGAGTGGAGCGCAGAAGAGTAGAGCCGTTCTTGATCTAGGATGTAAGGAGGCTGGTAGAATCGACTGCAGTTGCTCTGGATATGTATCGAGTAAATACT